>CM055094.1:46056908-46379408 GCA_029204225.1 Diphasiastrum complanatum | reverse complement strand
GCCTAAATGCTCACTGAACTGAACGAACCGCAAACCGCATGGTATCTCTCTCTCTCACGGACCCTATGCGGCCTAAATGCTCTCTTTGAACGAACTATCTCACTCACTTGGATGCTCTCTCTCTCTCTCTCTCTCTCTCTCTCTCTCTCTCTCTCTCTCTCTCTCTCTCTCTCTCTCTCTCTCTCTCTCTCTCTCTCTCTCTCTCTCTCACCTCAAAGGATCCCATTTTGCTTTGAACGAACCACAAACCACATGCTCTCTCTCTCTCTCTCTCTCTCTCTCTCTCTCTCTCTCTCTCTCTCTCTCTCTCTCTCTCTCTCTCTCTCTCTCTCTCTCACGGTCCCTATGCGGCCTAAATGCTCTCTCTTCGAACGAACTATCTCACTCACTCAGATGATCTCTCTCTCTCTCTCTCTCTCTCTCTCTCTCTCTCTCTCTCTCTCTCTCTCTCTCACACACACACACACACACACACACACACACACACACACACACACACACACACACACACACACACACACACACACACACCACAAAGGATCCCATTTTGACTGTGTGGTCTCTCTCTCTCACTCACTCACGGTTTTCCCACAAATTTTGGTCAAAATTGGTCAAAATTGGTCAAAAACCAAGGTTTTTTGATGTTTTTTGGACTAATTTTGGATTAGATCTCAAAATTCTCAGCCAAGACTTGGTGTGGACATTTTTAGAGATGTAATGAAGCTGTCCCTAAGCTTTCATGAAGTTTGGATGGGATTAGACACCTATGTACTAAGTTTATATCGTATACTTAAACTAGTCAGAGTGCATAGACATATGAACAAGTAATGTGTGGAGCAGTTACTTGCAGGTTAATGTCTCTTTTTTATAGAAGATTCTTGATATAGAATATTTCTTGAAGGAGAAATATCCTAAGTTATTGACTATATCCCAAAGAGCTCATATACATATATTGGATGATAGAGTCTAACTAATGTCAAGGCTAACCATTGAATTCAGTTGGAATTCAGCAGAACTTTATAATCTCTAGATGTGGTTCTAGGTGATTGTATAAAGTTTATATTTGTTAAAGACAAATGTTATAATGGTCTTTGATCACTTGGTTGATTGTAGAATTTGGAACTCATAATCTGCTTAAGAATCGAGATGAAAGAATATTCTTGGAATCCAATAATTTTCCTTGTGGAAAAGATTTCAGAATGTTTCTTATATTTCTCGAGTGCTATGTTGTTGTGCATATACTTCAGTATCTTTAAATGATTAAGTATGGGTTTAGAATCTGATAGATTATGATTGACGAATCATCTAGTTCAAGTGGACAACCATATCTTGTGATTATACTTTTGAATAAGAACGTCGCGACAGTTTTCGCATCGTTTCATTTCGTCGGCTCTGCTTTAACGTTCTTTGTAGCATAATCCGTTGCAACTAGAATATAATGACATTTCGTATGTTGAGTCACAGGTTTGATTGGACCGACAAAGTCAATCCCCCACTTTTCAAATGGTGCAAGAGGCATGATTGGTGTCAACGGCCAATTCATTGCTTTTGTAGGCTTGCCAATTCTCTGGCATGGATTACATGAACGAATAAAATTTGATACATCCTTGAACGTTGTTGGCCACCAATACTTGGCAGTCAATATCTTATTACCAGTATTTTTCAAAGCAAAATGTCCGCCAACATCTTCTGAGTGTAAGGCTTTAATGACCTTTTCAATGTCTTGAGTTTCGAGACATCTTTGAAGCTGATGATCTGCACCAAGCATGTACAAGATATTGTTAATAATCGTATATACTGTCTTTTGCTCCAAATTGTAACCATCAGGATATATTTGATCTTTGAGATAAATAATAATATCAGAATATAGCGAATTTGTAGATGAAATCTCGAATAAATGTTCGTCTGGAAAATCATCGTTGATAGGTTCTTCAATTTTTCCCGTGCTGAGTTATGAAAGATAATCAGCATTTGTTTGATATTTTCCTTGATGAAGCTCTACTTGATAAGTGAATTCCTGCAGAAGTAGAACCCATCAAGCAATTCGTCCTGATATATCTGGTTTATTTACAAGATATTTAAGATCATAGTGATCAACATTAAAAATAAATGCATATCCCAGCAAATAATACCGAAATTTCTTAACAGTGAAAATCATTCCAAGAGCTTCTCTTTTTGTAGCCGAACAATTCTTCTCTGATGCACTAAGCTGTCAACTCGCATAGTAAATGGGATGATCTTTCTTCTGGTCGTCCTTCTGGCTTAGACAGACGCCCATACCAAATGCAGAAACATCCACATAACTATGAAATAAAATAGCCTAGTTGGGTGGTCTCAGAATAGGAGCATTGATCAACCTTTGCTTATGTTCTTTGAATGCTTTCTGCTGTTTATTCGCCCACAAGTATTCCACTTGTTTCTTCAGTAGATGTGTAAGAGAGGTAGCAATAGAAGCATGATCTTGAATAAATCTCCGGTAATAGCCGACATGTCCTAAGAGAGCTCTTAGTTCACATAAATTGGTTGGTATCTGGAGATTCTTTATAAGCTCGACTTTATCGCTATCGACTTCTATTCCTCTATTAGATATTCCGTGTCCGAGTAATATCTCTTCTTTCATACCAAAAAAATATTTCTCTAGATGAAGGGATAAACAAGTATCTTTACACCATTGCAATGTTAATTTCAGCTTTTGCAGGTGCGTCTTTATATCACTATATACACAGAAATCATCAATAAATATTTCGAGAAAAGTTCTTAGGAAGGCAGCGAAAATTAACATCATGATTCGCTGAAAAGTCGCTGGAGCGTTACAAAGACCAAAGGGCATTTTGTTGTTGGCATAAGTGCCCCAATCCATAGTGAATGTAGTCTTTGAACGATCCTCCTTCCGCACTTCAACCTGATTATAACCAAAAAACCATCACAGAAACTGTAATGCTCCTGACCAGCAACCTGATCTAAGATGGAATTAGTGAAGGGCAGAGGATGATGATCCTTCCTTGTGGCAGCATTGAGTTTGCAAAAATCCTGGCATATTTGTATTTTGCTAGTCTTCTTCTTTGGGACGACAACAATGGGTAAAACCCGTTCACTGCTTAAGACGAGATAGATTATTCCTGCCTTAAGGTGTTTGTTGAGTTTGTCCTTAACCATGAGAGAGTACTTAGGATTGAGACAATATTGTCTCTGTCGAATAGGTACAACATCTTCCTTAAGATCAATATGGTGCTCTCCGAATTCTGTAGGTATACCCTTCAAATCGTTGAGCGACCAGGCAAAAACATCTTGATACTCCTTCAATAGTTCAGTGAATTCCACTAATTCCGATTCTCCAAGTGACTTCAAAACATGCACAAATGTGCCAGATACAAGTTCAATTAGTTCAGTAGAATCTGGTAATATGATATCTTCTATCATACTGGCCTTGGTATGGCCATGAATTTTGTGCATGGTTGACTCCATAGATGTTTTCTTGTCGTCAACCTGGTTCTTGTTACCAAATTTGTGTTTAGATTCGTCACTCAAATCGTCAGACTATTTCGAGTTCGTGTTTGCAACCATGATTTCTTCATACGAAACATCCACTTCAGTGTTGCAGGCATCGAAGAATTCTTCTTCGTCAACATTCTCATAACATTCGAAATATTGACCTTCAATGTCAGATGCATTAGAAAAACCATTTAAGGCATAAGAAGATTCTTCTGAGGTAAAATTGGTGTCAAACAAAGGTGTTTCACCTTCATATTTGTCCCGACTCTAGCTGATTATTTGTTCTGCTGGCGTACCACGATTATTGGTCTCACCAGTCTGAAATCTTAGCTCTCTAAATTTCCAATGAACACTTGTGTTTGATTGATAAAGCCAAGGTCGTCGTCCAATCAGCACAGAATAGGATGACAAACCAAGTGGTCTGATAACTATGAAATTCATTGTGAATGGCTTGGCTTGAATGTAAACAATGACATCCTTTAGTTCTCCAATAGGTTTTTGTCATGTCGAATCAGTTAACTTGATGTTTTGCTATGTCGGTTGAATGTTAGTCAGCCCTAAAGCATGACCTGTGTCTTCTGTTATTATATTCACGTTGGAACCAGAGTCAATTGGCACATTTTTGATCAGGCATCCCACAATGGTAATATCAATTTCAGGTGTAGCGAGATCACCTAAATCAACAGACAGAACACCAACATCTGGCAAAGAGATTTTTTTCTTCTTTTTTGGTGCAGAAAGACCTTTCAGTTGCTTTCTGTAATAAGTGCTATCTGGGGTCATCTTTAGGATCTTCCTTAGTTTTAGATTTATTTGTCTTCTTGCTAGAAGATTTCTTCTTTGAGGAATTTCAGCACTTCGTCGAAGATTTTTGGTCAGGTTTCGAGGAGCTTCTGCTTCTTGTTGTGAGTTTGAATAATTTCTCCACATCACTTGGCCAGGACTGATCTTCTCTATTTGCCAATTTTTTTTCAATAACATCAATTCTCTGCACAACAGCATTAGTCAAAGCTTTCACTTTCGAGTCTACAGCAGCTGGTGTTGCTACATACTAATATTTGGGTAGCAGCTTCTATGGCTGAGGGCAGTCAGGATACTTGTGACCAGGCTCTCTGCAATTCGTGCATAACGGTACTCGGCTTTCGCGGTTGAGGACAGTCAGGTGAAAAATGTCCCAGCTCTCCACAATTATAGCAGTTGCCTGACACTAGTTTAGTCGCGGTTGGAGACTTCGCTGGTCCAACAAATTCAGGAGGATTATGTCTTCTTGGTGCGAACTTGGGTCTGTTCTGTTGGGATGATGCTGCAGTACCCTGAACATAGTTAGTAGTCACATCATTTTGAAAAATAAAAAGTACCTCTTGGGCAGGATCTTCAATATATTTGACATTCACAGTGGTGCAGTCTTCCTTGGTGTATCCTGAAGTTCCACATTTCGTACACCACATTCTTGAGTTGGAAGAAGATGCTTTTGGTCTTTTATCTGCGACTTCAAGAGATCTGCACTTTCAAGTCATTAAACTTTTTATTAAGGTCAGCCATAATACTCTTCCAAAGCTTTTCAAATTTAGAAGTTGACGACTTATCCTCGACAACTTTCGTGTTGTACTTTCATTTGGATCGTTGTTTAATCTTTCGCTCTCCTTTGTCAGCTTCTGATTCTGATGAATCGCTGCTTTTAGATTCCAAACTTGAAGAACTAATACTTGAATCAGAATCAGAATCATCCTCGTTGTCACTAGAATCAATCTTCAACTTTTGAGATTTCTTAGTTAATCGTCGCTTTCGTGCTAGTTTTGAGGTCTCAAAATTTTCGGCACTAGCTATTACTGCTGCTAAGGAGGTCATGTCCCCTTGTCTACAATACCAATCAATCTTTGGTGGTAAACCAGCCAAAAACCATTCGATCTGCAAATCAACAGGATATACATCGGTTAGTTTTCCTATGAGATTTTTAACCTTTCGTGTATATTTGCAAAGAGATTCTTTACTCTTCTTCTGAACATTGTCCAGACGTCCGAGAATTCTTGATTTGTAACCAATTCCTCTGAACTGGTTCAGAAACGCATCTTCGTATTTAATTTCTGATAGCATCAGGGCCGTCCATACCGAAGCTAATTAGGAGTTAAAGTAACTGAGCAGTGATTTTGTCTAGATTTCTTCGACTAGTATTCTCACTGTGTCTTCGTAAAAATTCCTCTCTTAGCTTACGGTATTGTTCTAATTTGGATTCTCTATCTGACATACACTAGAGATGGAGATGGATTTGTTAGATTTCTTATAACTTTCCTAAACTATCCTCGGAAATGACACCAAAAATTGGTATATGTTGTACTATACCAACAAGGTTAATATAGATTCTGGAGCAGATAGTGTCGTTCCCACAGAGGACAATGTTAGAAAGTTATGTTTTTGGTACAATTTATGACATGTGGTGTCGAAAGTTATTCTGGTTGTCGACAGACATTAAAAAGTAACCAGTATTACTCATATTTGGGTGTGTGGTGTTGATAATTTTCAGAACAACAATTTGGCCTCTATCGAATCGAATGAAATGCATTCTACAGATGAGATGTTATCAGAGTAGTACAACAAACTACACTCTAGCTGATTAAGGTGTCAATAGAGAGTCAAGAAATGTTTGATGTATTCGCGACTGTACAGACAATTAATTAATTGCGTTCGCGAACTATTCATTTATAGACAGAAGTCCTCAACAACTAAAGTCCAAACTAATGGTTAAAGAGCACGAATGGTTTCAGAGCACGTTAAAAACTTATGTCAATGACAATCAGGAAAACAGATCAAAGACTCAATTCTTCAGAGAGAGACTGTCATCTCATATGTATACATACAGATTTATTCAATGATCATGCTAGCCTGTACCAAAGATAGTCGTTATTTGAGCGCCAAAAAGAAAGTATTCACGACAGACGAATAAGATAGTTTTAAGACAGTTCTTTAGAGCATGCTTTACGGATACACATCAAACGACTGTAATGCACTAGAGAGTCTGTCCGATCAGAGAGTAATTCATGTAATGCGTTAGAGATTGTTAGCAGACTCAAGATCACTCACACTCAGTAGTGCGGAGAACAGAGATAAGAGAGAATAACTCACAGAACTCTATTCACTTCTTCAATCTCTTACATATGCATAAACTCTTCTCTCTCGATACTCAAGACTGAAGTGTGAGATCAATATATGTTCTACGGGGCAAACAAACACACCTCTAAAACAACAGGTGCGTCGCTCCCGTGAAAGGGTCTAGTTAACAATTAGACCGAAAATACATTCAATTATACCATGAAAGGTATACTTAACTACGAGTTAAAGGTACTCTAGTTTAACATGTCTTTTCGTATCTAGTCATTTCGTGTGGATGACCTAGTAAAGGTTATCCAAGGTAATGTCTTTCCTATTAAAGGTCTTGCCCTTAATTACAAGGCAAGTACTTAGGAGATATATTCCCGAAAAATGACTTTAGGCCTCTTCATGATTTATACTTAACCAGCTCATATCTTCATTTTCGAGTATATCATGCCATATTTATGTTGATATTCAATTTTTAACAATAAGGTGGCATCATAGGCACAACCCACATTGTGCCACCAGACGAAGTCACCACTCCACCCATCATCGACAGTACCTACATCATCGGCAGCAGTAGACATGGGCACAACCCACAATGTGGCACCAGACAAAGTCACCACTCCACCCATGTTAATTACCACGCCAACGCCGCCAACTTCACCACTGGCACTTTCTTTGGGGGGGAGGACTGGAAAATCCCATTCCCCAAGACACGGAATTGGCCTAGCAGTCGCAAGCCCAACACCCACAAGCCCAACAAATCCACACCTTGGATACTTTGCAATATTTTGATGCTGTGGACCTGATGGAGATAAGTGATGACGAACCAGAAAAAGAAAATCAGTCAGGAGGAAGTCAAACCCCCCCAATAACCACCACCACCACCACCACCACAACAACCACCATTGCTACTAATATTATTTCTCCACTCCCTCGACCTCCATCTTCATTTCCTACACAATGTTTATTTTCTGAATTAGCTTCACCATCTCACACCCTTGATCAGTACCCAATCATCACTAGCCCTCATAAGCTCTCCGAAGTAGCTAAGCGCTCAATGATTGGCCTATCCGAAGCAAGCTACCACATGCATTGGTTGATAAGCCAGCACCAAGTGCTCGAGAATAAGGTCCAGTACCAGGACCAAAAAATTGCGCAACAACAGAAGCTGGCCAAAGAAAGAGAAAAGGAGACAGAAGAAATCAGATCCGTGATAGCCGGACAGAAGATCACTTTGGAAGAGGTCCAGCAGCAACTGAAGCATCAGATGGTCTAGATCGACCAAGTATGAGACGGATCGTCGAGTGCAATGATAGTTGGTGCCTCTCTAATTAAGCTCGAGGACATACAGTTCCAGGCTCCACAGGCCACATCCATCCGAATGGAGAAGTATGTGCGACTGATCTAGGAACGAGAAGCTGAGAAACGAAATCTCAAAAATATTGTGGCAAAGCAGGAAAAGATCATCCTTGAGTTCCAGAAGTAGCTAGAAGATACAACAAAGGCCCTGTAACAAGTCTTGGACAAGGTGAACCAATTGTGGGACACGACGTGCAAGGCAAGCAGGCGCTCTTACAAAGAAACCACGGGACGATGATGGAGATGACGGAGCAGGCAATAAGGACGGGCAAACCCGACCATCATATGGTAGTTCGGAATCGGGTAGCCAGAGAGTCGAAGTTGTTTTCGGAGCTTTTCGCCTTCCCCCTCCCACTTATAACCCCTCATCTATTCCGTTTTTAATTTTTCTGAAATATTCATTCCAACTTACCATGTTTCTTCATGTTCTCTCTCTCCACCACCTCCTAGCAAATTAATGGGCCCATCAAAAGGTCCAGCTGACACATACAAAGCCCGATGAGATGAGTTCCTTCAAAAACTTCACTCCCCCGGCACGGTGGGCGTACAATTTGTTAAACCCACCACCTACTAAACCTGTCATCCCCGCACCTCTCTCTCCAGATCACTCCATCCCTGACCTTTCAATAATCAACACTGACATCGGGGTGATGATGACTTCCTGACAGATCTATTGGAGTCCGACAAGAAGATTCTTGTCCAGACAAGACACGGGTGCAACTGAGCCGCCTACGAGCAAGCAGACAAAAGAAAAGCATATGGACACTAAGGCCCTGGACGATTACCTGGCAAGGCCACCCCAACAACGTAGGGCAGCTTCTCCTACCAGGCCAAGGGGCAAGATGGCTGATACCAAAGAGGAGAAATTTGAAAGAAATATCCTCCCAATATGAGGAGAGATAGAGAGGAGATAGATGAAAGCCAATACTTCACCAGGGCTGAGATCATTGTGGCACTGCAACCGCAACCTGAATGGAGAAGCAAGGTCTAAAAGGATAGCAGGCGGTTGCAAGAGTACCTGAGGGCACTGGCGTGGAAGTGAATTGATCCATTCTACATGCCACTCAAACAAAGAAATCCATGGCCGATAGAAAAGCCAGAGGTTGAATTGGTGAACTAGCCAATGATTCCGATAATTTCAGCCAGAATCTCCCCGGATGACCTAAGGCTACAGTTGCTGGACTTCGGGCACAAATACAAGACCAGTGCCGATCTATGCGTGCAAGAAAGCGCTGAATATTGCCGATCCATGGCCTTTCTAATACAACAAGAATGTTTTTAGGATCGTGGTTTGGATCCAATCACAATCAATCCCAACGTAGCCCTCCAGTCAGAGGAAGACCATGAGATGATGGCCCGGCTATACTATAGAGCGGCCTTCATGTCATCGCGATATGTCACCATGATAGAAGACTGGCAAAAAATGGGCTTCATCAAAAAGATACGAGAGTACTTGGGGCCACTAAAAACTACGCAAGTAAGCTCCGCTTCCAAGTGTTCAAAGCCCTGGGGCAAAAAATGAACGAGCGGAAACAGACGGCGAGACGATGAGGTGAGCAAGACTAGCAAGAGATTTTCAAGAGGGCTGGAATGTAGCGGCCATTGAGAGATCTTCATTTTTGAGAAACAATTTTGCAGAAAATAAGCACCTGGTTTTATGAAAGTGAACGAAGATCCACGCTTTTCCAAGTGCCGAGCGGAACAACATCACTTGTGTTGCAGTGGGACTTGCAACAGATTAGGGGTGGATAATGTTAGCGGATTTCAGAGAATTCCCAGATGCCGAGCCAAGCTGAAGACACAGAGTATCTCTCACCCATGACCGAGGAGGTCTCAGAAGGAGGAGAGCAGAAGAAGCTGAGAGCCGAGCATGGGAGCCGAGGATTACTAGCTAGGATGACGTTATTATCTATGTGAGCCTACATGGTGTATCCCAGAGAAGGAACGACCATGTAGGAGCTAATAATGTTTCCTAGGCAATGTAAATAAGTGTAGACCATCTTAAATAATTTAGAGTGAGCCATCTTTTGATGGTGGCCTCTAGTGGAAGGGCTTTTTCCACTTGTAATTTCTAAATTAGTGGAACTGCCACTTGGGCTCCACATGGGCAGCCCTCTTTCTTATTTAAGGCCCCCCTCTCTTGTGAGGGAGCTTTTGATGGTATTGTCAATTCCTCTTGTGTGAATAAAGAAGATCTTCCACGAGTTCTTGACAATTATGAAGCTCCTTGTTCATGGCAATCTTATTGAGTGAAATTTTTATGAGCATATTCTGATTTCCTTTGTGATTATGGATTAATTAGATTTCTTGCTTACTTTCTTGCTTTGTGGAATGGAGATGTGGATTAACTTTCTTGTTTTTTGATTTTGTAGTTGCAGCATGCAGGTAATTTATAGAGGCTGAGATTGTGGATCTAATTTGCATTTTCTCTAACAATCCTGCCCTTGATTGTTCTTGGGCATTCCAAGCATCAAGAAATGGGTGTTTCTTGATCCTTGGACTGCTAGAATGCTGTTAGGAAGTTAGCTTTCTTGTTTCTCGGTTCTTGTTGAGTAGCTTAATCTTGTTTTTGCATTATTCCTTGATTTTATGAGATAGCTTGGTAGATAGATTGTAGATTTGCTCTCTGTTCAGAATGTTGATCTATGCTGAGCTAGGATTGGTTGCATGGCTTGTAAATGCATTTAGCAAAGTAACCTAACCGTTTCATCGCACTGACAGGCTGGGAACACACGTTGTAATTTGAGAAATACTTTTGCTTTGGAAAGCCAAGATATCAAGTTTCCTCCAAGATATATGACATAAGCACTTGTAGATTTTTGATCTGCTTTATCACTTGCAAAATCCGAGTTTCGTGGGAGCAACGCACCTGTTGTTTTAGAGGTGTGTTTGTTCGTCCCGTAGAACATATATTGATCTCACACTTCAGTCTCGAGTATCGAGAGAGAAAAGTTTATGCATATGTGAGAGATTGAAGAAGTGAATAGAGTTCTGTGAGTTATTCTCTCTTATCTCTGTTCTTCGCATTGCTGAGTGTGAGTGATCTTGAGTCTGCTAACAATATCTAACGCATTACATGAATTACTCTCTGATCAGACAGACTTTCTAGTGCATTACAGTCATTTGCTGTGTATTTGTAAAGCATGCTCTAAAGAACTGTCTCTAAACTATCTTATTCGTCTATCGCGAATACTTTTTTTTCGGCACTCGAACAACGACTATCTTTGGTACCGTCTAGCACGATCATTGAATAAATCTGTATGTATACATATGAGATGACAGTCTCTGTCTGAAGAATTGAGTCTTTGATTTGTTTTCCTGATTGTCATTGACATAAGTTTCTAACATGCTCTAAAACCATTCATGTTCTTTAACCATTAATTTGGAGTTTAGTTGTTGAGGACTTCTGTCTAGAAACGAATAGTTTGCGAACGCGATTAATTAATTGTTTGTATAGTCACAAATACATCAAACATTTCTCGACTCTCTGTTGACACCTTAATCAGCCAGAGTGTAGTATTGTTGTACTACTTTGATAACATCTCATCTGTAGAACGCATTTCATTCGATTTGATAGAGGCCAGATTGTTGTTCTGAAAATTATCAACACCACACACCCAAATATAAGTAATACTGGTTACTTTTTAATGTTTGTCGACAACCAGAATAACACTCGACACCACATGTCATAAATTGTACCAAAAACATAACTTTCTAACACTGTCCTCTGTGTGAACGACACTACTTGCTGCAAAATCTATATTAACCTTGTTGGTATAGTACGATAGTGCCCGTGTCTACTGCTACCGATGATGTAGCTACTCCATCACCCCTGTCGATGGTGTGTAAGGGTGAGGAGTGTGTCGGAGGGGCTGCGTTTGAGCTTCTACCATTTGAAGCTGCATCTTCTAATGATGTTCCATCAGGTGATTTCCTCTTGGCCTGAAGCTTCCTACGTATGCATGTTTGGAAACTGGGCCTTGGGGGTATCGGCCTGTTGAGCTGCCGATGATGCTGCTGCTTGTGGATCTGGCTGTGAGCTTGGTGGCTTGTGTACCAACAGGATAATACTGGTGTTCACCCTTTTGGGTGGAAGCCCGGATGGTGAAGTAGCCCGTGAGCATGGATGCTTGAACTGTTTGGACCCTATTGGGATGTCCCATGCTTTGTCGCAAGCTGTAGGTGTTGTTGGATTTTGGGCCCATTTTGGACTTGGTGGAGTGTGATATCAGTCATGAGATATCCTAGGACCATTGTCGATTGCTTGTTCTTAACATAGTCATGAAGGCAGTTCAAAGTAAACTGTGTCCAATCATAAAGGTTTTGGGCATGCAGTCATGAATGTGCCATCATGTGGAATAGGCCAGACATGGGTGCCCTCAACACATTGGTTTTTGGTTGTTGTGTGCACCTGGTTAAGTATGCACATGCCGCTGCCAGTTGTTGATCATTGATGGCCTCTATGCAGTACTCGTCTTTATTCTTCCATTTGTCCACTGAGGGATCTATATATTTGAAATATCTTGTCTACTCAATCTTTTGGAGCGTCCTGGTGACAACATTTGTTCCTCGAGGGAACCCGAAGGGTTGCAAGTCGGCTGCCGCAAAAGATATGTTATAAACATAGTTCTTGACAGGGAGAACTATGAGTTGACACGATCTTGCCGTAGCGTTATAATTTGCGTATGCCATGTGTAGCAAATACGGACTTTGATACCCCATCAGGACAAAGATTTGGAACTCAATTGCCTTGAAAAATTATTCTGCCTGCTGGGGGTCTACATCTCTGTAATATCCAATTTGCACAGCTGGATGTCAAGCTAATTAGCATCGAGGTAGTTGGAATTGGAACTGGGGTTGGAAGACATGGTGAAAAAATGGAAAAAACAGTGGTCTGGAAAAAGTGTGTCGGTTGAGATTTGAGATAGGGTTAAGGGTGGCATCGATTGAGATTTGACTGGTGGCGTCGGTTGAGATTTAACTATTGGCTTCAGTTGAGATGGAACAAAGGGCTTCGGTTGAGATGGACTTGGGAGGATGGAGTCCTTATTGGAGATGAATGAGTTGATGGAGATTGTTGCAGGTGTGGAGGAGAGGCCTCAAGCACCTCAAGATCAAAGTGAGGTATGACAAGAGAGCAAAGAAAGCTCTACACATGATTAAGATGAATGTTACCAATGAACTTCTCAAGGAAGTTGGTAAGTGCACATCATCTTTGGTGGGTTGGGAAGCTTTGAAGAAGCTTTATGAATCCAAGTCTACATCAAGAGTGCTTACTCTTAGGTGGCAAATCTTTCAAAGTTTGCAAAAGAAGGAAGAGACTCATGCTTTTGTTTTGAGGGTTAAAGCATTCAATGATGAGTTAGCATGTATTAATGAAAGCATTAAGGAGGTAGAACTTGTTCAAGTTATACTTAATGGCTTGTTTTTTTTATCATGCTAATCTTGTTCAAAGTTTTGCTATTCAAAAGACTTGGCCCAAGAAAGCAATTCACATGGCCAATGGTGGTGAGTGTGTGATTGAAGGTATTGGTCCAATTCATATTTGTCTCTCTACTAATGGGAAAGCAAGACTTGATGATGTTCTTTACATTCATTCACTTTCAAAGAATTTGCTAAGTGTTGGTCAAATGATAGAGAAAAAATACATGGTAAAGTTTGGTGGTGATGCTTGCTTCATTACAAAGGAATAAATCTTAATTTCTAGAGGCAATAGACAAGGTAGACTTTTCAAGCTTGATGCTTTTGCTATGGCTAACAAAAAGGATGGAATGGAAAAGGAGATTGGTCTGAACTTTCCAAAGTTCTCTTTTAGCATCAACAAGATTGGTCGATCTTATGTAAAGTCTAAAAAGCTTCCTTATGCTAGATCTAGGTCAAGATCTAATATGCTTCTTGGAGATGTTCATCTTTGTGCTAACTTGGCTAGTCTTGAGAATAATGATGGTGTTTCAATGGTTCTTCATGGCAAGTGCAAGCATGCAAAAGGTAAGGAAAGATCTAACTTCATCAATGGAGGTGAAGGTCCTTTCATGGAAAAGATTGTTGTTAATGATCTCTTTGATCATATGGAAAAAGATGTTGCTAGGTGCATGCATGAAGGAGATGGTTCTTCTACATTCTTTTGTGATGAGTCCAAGAAAGTCATTTTTGCAGCAAGTGGAGTCACATGTCTTCATAAAGAGAGTAGATCAAATGGTTCTATCAAGAGACTTGGTGAGGGAGATAGTCACAAGCCAAGAAGAAGAGAAGTATGTGAAGAGTTCAAAGTAGGATGTACTTTGAATGATGTCATTGCGAATGATAGTGAGGAAGAATAATTATCATATGAGTCATTACCTAAAACATTGAGTAGAAGTCCTTGTTTGATGAAGATACTAATCATTTTTTTTCATGTCTTCTGTTGTTTTTGAGGTTTCTACTTCTTATGATGCAATCATTAAGAGGGAGTCTTATGAAGGAAAGATCAATGGAAGATTGGTTCTTGGGAAGATCCAAGGCATGGATCTCACATTTCTTCATCAACTCAAAGGATTCTATGATTGTGAATTGATCACTCATGATTGAGATGGCAAAAAGTTGGTTGGAGAAGACTACATGGAGCAAATCAAGAGGCAATTTCTTCAAGTCAAGGGAGATCTCATTGGTGAGCTTATTGAGGTTTGTTATGGACTCAATAAGGCTGGATTTATTAGGTTTGATACTCATCTTCACCTACTCTACTTCATGTTGGATGGGAAGTTTGGAATCTATCTTTTGATTTATGATGGTGACATTGGTGACATTGTTTTCACTAACCTTTGTGAAAATTAGAGATCAAGCATTGATGAGATCTCGTTGGATCTAGATCATATGTTTGAGAGGGAGTATTTCCAGAGGTTCAGGTCTGAAGATATTCATATCTTTGATATCTTTGATGATCAAGAGAAAGGTAAGCAAGTGGAAGCGACTCAGCTTTACTCACATGTTTTAAGGAATCTTCTTGTGTAGATGATGCTATGCAAGTGGATATTGGTTCTCATCATTAGGGCCCTTTTTGGACTCAAAAAGGTCCTCTTCCTTGCCTAAACAAGTTTTCTAATCATAATTAATTTAGTGCTAATCAATCCTACGTGGCACCTTTACCTTGGGTTACCATACAAGGTGAGCAAGAGTTAAGGCCTAAATGTAGGTCTCATTTTCATAGACTATTGTAGGTTATTTGCATAGACTATAATAGACAACTAATAGGTAAGTTACAAATTGCAACTAGAGTAGGGTTAGTATAGGACGACCTTTCATTTTCCTGACTACAATAGGACCCTAGGGATGGAAACTAGTATATGCCTAATAAAGCTTATATCATGGTTAGTTCACATTGAACTTTGACACCATTTGATTAAGGTATATTGTAATGTTCTACATAGATTCTTTTGGGAAATTCGACATCTTCAAGATGACAACCAAGTATCACTTACATGTGAAGTTAGAGAAGGATTATGCGACCACCAAAGCTGCATGGGGTGTTAACTTAAATCCGTATGACATGCATTGTTGGAGATTAGAAGGAAAAAAAATATTGACCTATGGGTAAGAGGTGATTTATACCCTCATAATCCACTGGTAGATGCTCCTCCTAAATTTTCTGATGTACATAGTTTGTTAAGGTTCGTTGGGGATGGTCGGAATGGACTGCTTGGCTATTGTCAAGCAATGGATTCTCGAAAAATCCAAGCTGAGACATTGGCAAATACGGCATTCATATATTGAGTATGAATGACAATTTAAAGTCATTGCATGGAATAAATATGAAATTGGAGCAGGAGATAAACGGTTTGAAAATATAGCGTGCCAGTTCTGTCGCAAAAATTGAAGAATTGCAATCTTCAATTAGTATATTTCAGAGGACAATATATGGCCTACAATGAAAGTGTAGAGTCTCGATGGATCAGCAAGCAGAAAATGAAAACACTAAGAGACACAAACTAGAAGCTTTGGCACCAGGTGGTGGTGCTAGTAAAAGACGTATGAGGGACACAAAAGAGTTCTTGAAAAAGACGGTTGGAAAAGATTTTATTGCCGATAAATATATGAAACATTTTTTGAAGGGTAAAGATTTGATTAAGATTGTGGAAGATGAAACAAGTGATTCAATTCGCTTGAGAATTGCAAAAAAGCTAGTCGACAAGTTCAAGCCAAATCCAAATGTTAAAGAGATGGTGCACGCATGTGACCAAGGAGGTGTGAGTCGCAAGAGGTATAGAGCTTTGAAGAAGTATATGAAACGCTCTGACAAAAATGGGTTAAAACACCATCAAATAATACCTACTTATAAACTTGTTGAATCCGCCAAACGAGAATGCAATTCGATTTTGCTCTTTGAATTAAGAGAGTTTCAACATATTGAGGATTCTTTTACAGTAACCAATAAGAAGAAAGGATCTCCGACATGTTTTCATTATCATCAAGGCAATAATATATTCTTAGATCTGGAAAAGGTCCAAGCGATGATGATCCGACATTACGAAGTTAGAACAAATGGTAAGAACATTTATTGTGGATTTCAGTTTTCAATTGTATGCTTTTCTTCAACTAATATGTTTTCGTAATGAAATTTCTGTTTTACAGATTGCGGAGGTAAAGTTATATTTGTTATTAAGTTGGACGAAGCAGAAATTGTAAAAGGGCGTAAACTTGAACGTGTCACAATCACCTTGATGAATCGTGAAGTGCAACAGTTTGGCGGAAGTTATTGTAAAGAATTTAGCATGCAATCCGAAAATCACATATGGTGGATAGCTGCATTTGAAGTTTCTAAGGAGTCTCACGACGTACTGGAGTGCTATTTGAAAAATGTAGTATATATGAGATAATACATGCACAAAATGAAGGCAAATTGCTCAATGTTGAAGGAGAAAGGTTTGCTGTAGAATGACACCTAGCTGCTGATTTGAAGACTTTGAAATGCATGTACGGTTGTGGTCTCGGTGCAAATGCAAAGAATTTTTGTATATATTGTATGTTTGAATCTGGGTGGAACAAAAGTATTTTGAATTGCAACCAACGTCTTGCACCAAATCGGCACAATCTAGACAAAGCTTGGAGTCCTGTGTTGAACATTCCTCTCGAAAGGGTCCATTTTTGCACAATGCATGGTGAATTACGAATACTGGACAAATTATTATTTTTGCATTGTTGTCACGCATGGAACATGCAGCCCAAATCAAGAGCAGATGTTAGCATTAGAAATCTAGAGATAATTTTATCCGATATGGGATTGCACGGGGGCCACGTGAGTCTTACCAGAGATGAGTGGAAAAATGCAAAATGTTCCAGCAAAAGTTTCAATGGGTGGTGCGAAAGCGAGACACCTATTGTCAAATCATACTGCACGTGAAAGCAGTGTTGAATGGGAGTATTGGAGGAAAATATATCAATGCACAACAAATATTGGCTCAGATCCTCGCATGGCAAGTACACGTGCTAAGGTTTGGCAAGCATTTGATGCCTTGTCACAAACTATCAACAAAAAGATTGTGAGAGACGAAGTTTTGGATAGATACGCAAGAGAAGTTAAAACATTTACTGAATTGATGATCGATGCATGAGGAGAAACACACATAACTCACTATATGGTATGTGTGTCTCATATTTTTTACTTTCATATTTATGTATTTGTAAAGATTTAAACTAATACAAATTTTCTATGAACAACACATCTTCTATGCTCATGGACCTTGGTTTATGAAAACCTATGGATCATTAGCTATCTGGAATACGAAGGCATGGAAAAGAGTCATTCCAGGGCAAAGGCTGCGTGTTTCAAAAATTCATGGCATGGCGGAGGAAAGGGTCTTAGCAATGCATTGGTTGAGATATTCCAATGGTTTTACAGAGGAGTTTTGGGCCGAGGACACTTTCAAAACACAAGAACTGAAGAGTTGTGTTCAATGATCTCCAATTCAAATTCAGTCAGAAAGACAGCATGGCAATCCTCTAATGCTAGAACAAGGCATCAAGAATGGAGGATGTCTAGAGTCCGAGTTGGAAAGAGATGGATGCCGAGGACACCAACATCCAATGTTTTGGAAAACAACGCTAGAGAAACTACGGAAACTGATGAGATGCAATAGAAACAATTTATGTTGAATTGTAATTCGAATATTCCTTTGTGAAAAATACTACTACCGAATTGGATTGTTGTTATAAATAGAAATTGTTTTATTTGGTTTTATGATAATATCTATTTTTGGAAACATGTCCCTCTATATAAGAGTGGGGGTTTTCATTTTGTTGTCACCTCTTGCTTTGTTGAAATTTCTTTCCTCGTAATTTAGCTTGTTTTGTTCAATTAGACTACTAGTTTGCTGGTCAATTAGTGTTCTTAGTTGCATAACAATGTCGTCCCCTAAAATAGAGTTGGCCAATCTGCTAGCCCCCACAAAGTTTTTAGATCAGTTAGATCGTATTTATTGTATGTTTACCGATAGAATAGACACGCTTGCCACTCTACGGGCTAATACGGATGCATTCACGTACGTAAGTGAGTATATAGATGAAACTTTGAAGCCTTATGCCATACAAATTCTTGTCTCAACTATCATGTAGATTCCATATAACTTGCTTAGTTATATATGGAAAGGAGATAGACCCTTTATCGCTCGTCTCAACAGATTTATTAGTCACTTGGGTAACGATCATTACTTGGAGTTGACCAAGGATCAGTTGAAAAGTTTTGATCTTGAAAGTGTAGGGAAGAAGTTTCTATCCGGTGAAATTACTGTTATTTTTTTGCTTAATGAGTTTCTAGCGACTGTGGCCAACAACAAACACAATCCTAGTGAGCAGGTGAACGAGATGAACGACCCAGGTGAAGAGGAAGATTTATCTGCGGAGCACGAAGCAGTCTTGGCTTTGCAAGAGGCAACAGGTGCATCCACATCAGCGGAGCCAGAAGATATAGATGAGTTTGATGATGTCGTGCTTCGAATCCATGGCCTTGCTCCAATGATGGGCAAGAGTATGTGTTCATGCATGACTTGCAACATATTCTCGGCTTGCGAGAAGATGAGATGCAAAGACCCACATAGCTAGAGCTACTGCGAGTCATACAATACATTTTCTGCACTTGAAAATAGGATCTCTTATAATAGAACGGTTGGTTGTCATGATACATATTATCTCATCGACAACCTAGTCCTCTCCAGCCTAGGCAGGGCAAAAGATCTACTCTAGGAAAGAATTTCGCCACAAAAAAAGCGCTGTGCAAAATAGAAAAATGCACCATAAAACACACAAAACTGATCTTTTTATCATCATCTGAATAATGAGATGATGCAAACCATTCCAATTGGATATGTGCAATTTTCCTGAACATAAGTGATGGAAGCGGGTAGTGGGAAAAGGTCATGGAGACGAACCTAAAAATACTGACAATCAGCATTGGTAAATTTGCAGAATGGCAGTTCCACTTTCGACCACCCAGCCCGACAACACGTATGAGAAGCTGATCGGGCATGACACGGAGACCACCGAGCAAGCATTGGCAAGAGTGCTTTGCCAATTGAAAACGCTTCAACCACCACTAGTTCAAATGAGGCCATTTGAGGTACTCGAAGGGAAAACTGCTGACGTGAAGTACAAAGGCAAAGGAATTGACCTTGCGCAAACCAAAGACATTGATGAAGGCACCGAGGCAAGTCTGACCCAACAATTCAACTTGTGTGTGTTTGTTATGTTTGTTTGTCTTCATTATACTCATTTTGCAATAATTTGAACCAAATGCAGGACGCAATGGAGCTTGATGTATTTGCAATGCAAAAGGGTGGCGCTCGGGAGAAAGTTGAAGCAGGAACTCTGGACAGGTCTATGGCCCACTACATTGGGAACTTGCCCAACAACTTTATTTTCTGCTTCAGCAACAAGTACAGCCCAGATGGACAGACAGAGCTTTTTAAATGCAAAGCACTCTCCAAGCACATTGGTGAGCTGGACTTGTCACCGTCAACGCCAAAGGCTTATTGTGTCCTCCAAAAAGCCGTTTTGAATGATTTCTGTCCTGGATTCGAGACCCGGCTCATTCTCTCGGGTTTAATTGGCCCTTATGAGGATGAGGGATATGCTCCTAAATTAGCATTAGAAATGTTAAAACCAGTACTGTCATCAGAGAAGCAATCAGAGAAGCTGAAGTCCCCTCTGAAGGAAATGGATCAAATGTGAATAAAGATTTTGTCATTTTTTTCTTGAGGACTCTCCTAATTCTCTGTTGTCATTATATGATGTGCTTAAGCTCATCTTCGTATCTGCAAAATCAGACACAAAGTTAATAATCCTATATTTATTCAACATTACTATTTAAAATTCAGGAATATGATGGAAATTAGGAATTTACATTTTGTCCATTACGAGTGAAGACAAAATCTACTGGCACATCAACAAAAGTCAATCCAAGCATATGCCGAAGATCTTCTAGGCTGCACTCCTTATTTATATAAATTTCTCGTACTTCATCATGGGGCAAATGTATGGACATCTCCACTTCTTGATGATTCGTCTCCGCATCCAGAGGGTCCCATCAGCCATGACCAAACTTATATTGCCTATAGATGAAACTTAAGGAGCATGTTTGACGTGAAATATGATACCTTATGGTCATTGTTTCACAAGAGAGCTTATATGTTATTAAATCTCCTTTATGCTCCATTTCCTTTGAATCCCATGCGACAAATATGTTATCCAACAGTGATGATTCTGTTGCTTTTCATGCCCACATCGTGTTTGTTTTCCTAAAGGAGACCGCCTTAAATATGGCAACAAATATGGTGATCGGCACAGAGATGCTAGTGTAGACTCGTTTGGATCCGAATGTTGGCTTCATATTACCAGTAATCTCTTTGAGAAGTTGCCTCTTCATTAATTCAATAGTCAGTTGGTCAACATATGGCCACTCATGAGAATTGATCGCAGGCTCAGAAATTGGTGCTAATTTGCCTTGGCCAAAGTTTTTTTTTGGAACTTCGTACATGTGATCGTAAAAGAAAATGCCCATTTTGATCAGGGCAGAGGATGCCAACCCACCATATATTAGTTCTCCATATTTGGCGTATATGGCAGAGAATTTTCCAATGAAGGACTTCACGTTTTGCCAGTCGAAGCTATTTGAAGGAAAGACATCTGCACCAGGCATTAATGCAACATTATTATCCATTACAATGACATAATAATAATTCAAACATAATAGTTAACACAAGAATAAAAGAGGTGAGACCTACAATGTGACTATATGGTTCTATCAGCAACAACCACATCCAATAAAATATCTCGACGCATGTATACGTGTTGCGCATTTGCAAGGTATTTGCCATTTTGGTCGACCTTGAATTCGTGGATCCTTCCTTTCCAATGGTAGTCTTGGTTGTTTTGCTTCCTCTTTGCAACCTTGTGAGTTCCTTTGCCCGATGGTTGCATATAAACCCAATCAAAAGTTGAAAATGTATGGGGCACCCAATGCTCATTGGAATCTTTGATGTGTGCAACAATGGAAGCTCGTTGATTCTTGGGCTTCCTTGATTGAGTAGGGGCCATAATGGATGATGTAATGATAATGTAGGA
Organism: Diphasiastrum complanatum; assembly: GCA_029204225.1. Lineage (NCBI taxonomy): Eukaryota > Viridiplantae > Streptophyta > Lycopodiopsida > Lycopodiales > Lycopodiaceae > Diphasiastrum > Diphasiastrum complanatum. The sequence continues at coordinate 46,357,874 of CM055094.1, read as the reverse complement.
TATGCGAAATAGTGTGTAGATCTTCAGATAAGGTGAACCAAAATAAAAAAATAGAATATTTGTGGAGTATACACAGAGAGAGAGAGAGAGAGAGAGAGAGAGAGAGAGAGAGAGAGAGAGAGAGAGAGAGAGAGAGAGAGAGAGAGAGAGAGAGAGAGAGAGAGAGAGAGAGAGAGAGAGAGAGAGAGAGAGAGAGAGGTCGTTTAGAGAGAGACTGCAATATGAGAGAGAGATGAGAGATACAAGCTTGTGAACACTCAAAATTTGAAATAAGGACTAGGCTCACTTAGGATAAGGCTGCTAGTAGATAGACAGGCTAGTTGATGTTAACTTGTAGGCATAGTTATTGCTTTATCTAGGGTTAATGTAGGGTTAATGTTAGAGGTGTACTTTGTGGGCCCACACTTGATTTAATCTGCACCATTGAATTTGTCATGTCATATGGACCATTCTCTCTCAGTTGTCAATATTTTATTGGGACACGTGTCGTCATTAACACTAATTATAATTAGTAAAGAGGCCCTTTTTGAGTCCAAAAAGGGCCCTAATGGGTTTTCATACTAGAAAAGCAAGTAATGGATCTGGAAAACAAATTTTGTACAGTGAATTTTATAGTCAAGAGGAAGATCAAGAGGTTGGTCTCAAAGGGCTTCAACAACACAAAAGGAAAGGTGGCAATTTGGAGCTAGTCAAGAGCATCAAAAGAAGGTTATTTGGCAAAGATGTTATGGATTTATTTTTGCAACTTATTGAAGACTCAAGTAAGGTCAAAGGAGCAACAAGGAAGTGTTGTTCAAGTTTACTTTACTTTTTTTATCTCATGTTTGAGCTATTTCATGTGGATGTGTGCAAATTGTCAAGATATGGACAAACTAGCTACATTGTCTTGCAATATCTTATTGTTGGAGTTGTACTAGCATTCTTGGTTGGTTCTGCTGATGGAAATGAAGCTAATGGAGGTTCATTATATCACTCATCCATGATCAAGTTCTCAAGTGTTGAGTTACTTGATGCCAATGTTTGGAGATTGTCAATTTTTGGTGAGTATTGTGAGTATTTGGTGAGCATCATCTATGTACTCACCTAGTCATGGATTTCCAAGGTTTGATGGCTTCTTGTGGCAAGATGGAGATGGAGGCTCATTCATGGAGTTTTATGGTGGAGACATATCAAGAAAGGACAAAGTTGGAGGAGACAAGCAAGCAAATGGTCATCACTCACATTTATTATTTGGTTGCTGTAATTTTTCAGAGAGTTCAAAGTTTGAAACATGGAGGAATCATTTCATTCACATTCTATTTGGTTCATCAGTTTCTAGTTATATCTTGATGTGTAAAATTGATGTAAGAAATAGTGAAGCATCCAATTTGGACACTATTCTCTATATCAATTATGAAAGATATTTTAGAATCTTATGAAGGAGATATATACTTATGATGGAGATCATTCTAAAGTTGGATCAAAGTTCTACTGTCAAAACTATGCCAAAACTAGTTGAAGAGGGAGTGTGAGAGATTTCAACTAGTTTAGTCTAGTTTAGTCATATTTTGGTAAATTGTCAATAAGAGGCCAAAACTCATTTTAGACTTAGAGATAAACTTTTTGAAGTTATATTAGTTTAAAATACATTCAATAAACACTTTTTGAAAGTGTGGGAAAGTTGGGGAAATAGGGTTTGGACACTCTATAAAAGGATGTAACTCGTGGAGAGACACATCTTCTCTCTTCTATCTCTCATTTCATCACTATACATGGTTCTCTTTGGGTTCTACTACTCATTGGTGTACTATCTTGGTGTTATCTTGCAATCTTGTGTGTAGAATGCTCATTTATTGTTATTTTTGGTTCCACACATGTGAAATATAGTAGGGTACTATAATTTTATGGACAACAAACATATTTTATGTTTTGGTTCATGTTTGATCAATATCTCTTAGAGTTTTCATCTCATTTTGTATGTAGATGCTGATTTTTCTACATTGGCAAGATTGTTGGTTTGCTCCTTTTTGTAACCAAAGATCAAGGACATGGATTGGATCTTGAATGATCTGAAATCCTTCACACTATAAACTTAAGACCTACAATCTTAATGGATATGACATTGATATGTCCATATGGCTCGATTGAAGTTTGGTCGCTAAATTTAGTTGATATTTAGATGGAACAATAGGCTTGACATCCCATTGCTTAGCAAGTGATAGTGATGTGATATTCACTCCTGACCCAGTATTGATGATAGATGGTATAGTAGCTTGATCTTCATGGCTCACAGGTAAGGTGATGCAGCCTCTTGCCTTCCCTATTTGAAACAAGATAGCATCAACCTATTGGGTCGGCCTTGGAAACTCTAGTTGATTATGTATTTTGATATCATCATCGGGCTGATCTAGCTCTTGGGTTATGATCTTGCGCAAAGGTCCAGATAGCTTCAGAACAACATGGAAAGGTAATGTGATTTGAGACTGTAGAAGATCGGATAATCTCTATTCTTGAGGGTCATGGCAAGTGTTTTTGTTTAGTTTTCTTAAGTAATGGAATAGGTTTATTTTCGTACTCGTAGAGCAGCTCATCTTGAACCTACTTATACTTCTCCTACTTGACTATAGGATTAGGATAAGATCTAGGTGACATTGAAGCAGTAGAAGACTCTTTCTCTTCAATATTCTTCCCCTCAGTTTTAGCATCATTTATATTTTTTTGTTGCAATTGGGCTCTTGTCATTACCCGAATTGCTTGTTTTTGGACAGACCTAACTGGCATAGTTTCTTTCTCTTGAGCAGGGAAATCTTTATACCAATTAGTTCTTCCACAATTTTTAGAGCACACTTGCTATGCTTTCTTTAGTTCACAATTAGTTACCTATGGCCCTGTTTCCCACATATCCAACAATCATTAAGTTTGTTAACTGGTGTGACAACGTAGCCACATTGGGTAGATATTTTGGGATCTACATAAGAATCAGAGATGAGAGCCTCATATGAATAATACGAAGAATCGTGAGAGAAAGATGCTTCCTCATCAATGTAATTTACATGTGCATGATTCTTATTTCTAGGCAACAATTGGTTATTATCCCCATTTGCTCTTTGTAGAACTGCTACTTTCTTTTGATTTTGTGTTGTACTAGCTACTTCTTGTGCTGTTGCACACGTGATTGATACGCAGGATTTGGTGGTCTCTGTTGTTGTCTGGATTGATTAATCGGGTTGTAGGGGCACTGAAAAGATCCATGGTCAGATTGATTACAAAACACCCATCAAAACACTCATCTAGATTGATAGTGTGTTGTGGACCCGTATTCGAAGATTCATTCCTAGTGTGGTTTCCCCTATAGATGGAACACCACATGCCCTCTCATCTTGGGTATGTATTCTGGATTAGATCTTTTAAGGACTTTTGGTTAATTTTTGATCTCATCGCACATCTCCATAGTGCGTGATCTTTCAGGTTAGTCTTTGTTTAGTAATCCCTTCAATAGGACGTTGTTTTTTTCATTCTTTTAAATTTTCTTGCCAATGATGATCCTCATCATCTGACTCTTCGTCCTCTTCTCTTATAGCTTCTAACATCGCTTGCTTTAGTTGACGATAATCATCAACATGTTTAAGCTCACATAGAATCCTTTTTGGAAGACCGACTATGAACCAAGTGATTAGCATCTTTTTAGTTCTTGGCATTTTTCGTGAAGACATTTAAACCTCTCAATGTAGTCCCTTACTTTTTCTTTTTCTTTCATTTTGATTTGGCTTATTTGTACAAAAGGACTACCTGATAATCTATTGGGTTTGAATTGTTTAATGAAAGCTTCTTTCAAGACTTCCCACTCATTAAGTTCATCTTGGTCAAGGTTGAAAAACCAATCTCGAGCGACACCTAGCAAGGTCATGGAGAAGATTAATTTTGGGCCATGCTTTCATGTGAAGAATCTCCATATACTTCACAAGCATTCTCAAAGATTTGAATAAATCGATGAGGATCCGTTCTTCCATCAAATTTTGGTAAATCTAATTTGGGAGTTCTTCTTTCAAATGCAGGTGATCTTCGTCTAGGATATAATCTAATAAGTCAATCATCATATCTTGCTTCGTAATGATTAGCTCTATTCCTTCGGTCATGTATGACAAATCTTAATTGTGCTCTTGTCCATTGACTTGATTCAGGCTGTTCATTCAAAAGGTACGGTTGTGGGAGATATCCCTCATCAAAATTTCAGTATCCATGGTCAATACGAAGTAGTATGATAATATTACTTGCCTATCCTCCCCGCATAGAGAGTGGTTGGCAATAGGACTGTGGTGGATGCAAATGGGTTGGTAAAACTAAAAACTGAAAAAATTTCGGTTAATGCAGAGCGTGAAACAAGTGGATGAAGAAAAAATAGGCGGTTAATTGTAATAAAGTGCTGCACAGATAAAAAAAAAGGTTAGAAAGTAAATCAGAATAAATGTGAGCTAGAAGCAAGAAAATAGTGAAAATGAAACAATTTTAAAATTGAATGCGATGGACATTGCTATTGAAGGCTGATCATTTCATGTAAATGTAAGCGAGTTGTCAACGATGGAAAATGTTGGCTCTCTTCTCTCTCGATTAATCAATCTTCTACCAATGCTGAACGCTTTGCTGAATCACAAACACTTGTTCAGAACTTGTATTAGGCAGTCAAGCAACCTATCACTCCTACTCAAGCAACTGACAATATTTCTTGTTCCAAACAGACCTCAATTCATCAGCATTTCCATAATAAGTGGAACATGGCAAGCATAATTCAACAGACTTATTCTAAGCATTCATCATCATAACTCCGTAGATAATATCTACTTATCATGCATCTTACGAACTATCTATTCACAAACAACAAATTTATAACTTCAAATCTATGATCTCAATCTTATATAGCAAATAAACTCTTACTCTCACTCACAATTCATCTTAGTTAATAGCAGAATATCACAAACACTCAATACACAATTATATGCAACATATAGTACACATAACTGATAAGAAGTATTCCAAGGATTCTCATTCCAATGACGATAGCTTCTTTACAACCTCTATGCATCAAATGCGCATTCACACAACAACCCTGCCTTCGTTATTCTGAACTAGGCCACTAATATAATTAATAACCTTGTGAGGACCCAATCACACACAATTTAATGTGTGGAGCTATTGCATGGGTTAGGATGACTATTGGCAGTTATATCGTCTAAGAGAAACTCACCCTACTCCCATTCTCATTGTGAGTTCTCATTGCCAGGCTGCTCTCTCTACACATTCATCCTATTCCCTAGTACGAGGGAGATGCTATTGGAGATTGATTAGTAGCATCTACATGATTGGGTGGTTTGGTTTACACGATTATTTCTTTGTGTGTGTCTTGTAAGCAAGATCTTGGAGGTGCTTCTCCTTATAGTAGTATCAGAACAAGGCTTACGAAGATCGAAGAGATTGGAGCTATAAAGTTTTTTGTTGGCAGTTATGGTGGAGATCAATATATTTTCTCTTCTTGGTGGTGACCAAGCTTACAAGTGAGGGTTCTTTCAGTACTTCCGCTTGTAGTTGCTAAGATCCATCAGAAATATCGGCTTTCTCCATAGCAATATGGGTGATTGTCAATTTTAGCCTATTTATGATGGTTTTTTGTCAGTTTACTTGTATATCTCATAATTTATGGTAGATTTGAATCTACATCAAGTATACCTTTAGTTTGGGAGTCATGAAATGCTGATTTAGTACTTGTGTGCCAAAAATTATTTGCAAGATTTATGGTTCTAGGCTATGTTCTAGTCTAAAATTTTCTTGTTTTTGAGAATTTTTGACCAGAAATGGTAGTAAGAACTATGATTCTAGCAAAATCAGAGTTTTTTGTGCTTACATGTAATCAAATTACAGTAGATCAGGCCTGATTGCACTTGCATGTGTATCAGAACCATTAGATCATCCAAAAAAGTCAAAAAATTCAAAAAACAAGGTTTTTGAATGGCTTTTTTACTATATTTCGAAAGTTTTTCCTAAGATCATTGTGTGAAACTTTGCATGCACATTTTTATGAAGACCATGTCCTTAGGTAAAGCCTTCTATTTCATAACCTTTATTGATAATATGTCACGTAAGACGTGGATCTACTTCTTGAAGAATGAATCAGATGCATTTGACAATTTCAAGAGCTTCAAAGCATTGGTTAAAAATCAGACAGGTAGGAAAATCAAAGTCCTAATATCAGATAGTGGAGGTGAGTACAAGTCTACCTGAGGAAGCATTCACGAAGAAGAAACCAAAGGTGAACCACTTGCGAATCTTTGGATGTAAGGCCTTTGTACACATTCCTAAGGAAGAGAGACGTAAACTTGATGTGAAAGCTATCAAGTGTATATTCCTAGGATATGATGAATGTGTGAAGGGCTATAGATGTTTTGATCCAGTGGAAAACAAAATCCATGTAAGTCGTGATGTTATCTTTGATGAATCCAAGATGTATGAAGACAAGAATGCTGAGAAGATAGATACATCTAGTGAGAAAGATAATATAGTGAGGATATCTCTTGATGATGATCCATTCATTGACCTTCCAAGTGATGAACATGAGGATACATCTCAAGATACTGCTACTCAACCCCAAGAAACAGGTTGGAGAGGTTGAGATAAACCTTTTGGTGCAAGAAGGATTGAAGTTGCAGGTGACAAACGCAAGGAGAAGGATGTACTGTGGGATACATTTTCACCAGGAAGCCAATCACCTGACATGAAGCTCCCTAAGTGGTTTGAGAGATTGTTGGAGAGCCGCGACATGGACGACTTTCCAGGATCATCTAGCCAGGGAGAGCTACAAAGATCAACAAGAGAGAAGACACAACCTAAAAGGTATGAAGCAAATTATTCTCTCTTATCTAGCATTATTCAAAGCAAATAGCCTTTGACTTATGGTGAAGCAAAGAATGATGACATTTGGGTCAAGGCCATGGGAGAGGAGATGGAGTCAATTGCTAAGCATAGCACATGGGACTTGGTAGAACCACCAGTTGGCAAGAAACCCATTGGTTGCAAATGGGTATACAGGACTAAGTACCATGCAGATGGAAGTATAGCAAAGCACAAGGCAAGATTGGTGATCAAAGGGTATGCACAAAGTAAAGACATCGACTATGAGGAGACCTTTGCGCCAGTATATAAGTGGAATACTCTACGTCTACTTGTTGCTTTAGCTTCACATTTTGGTTGGCTTTGCATCAGATGGATGTGAAATTTGTTTTTCTAAATGGTGAGTCAGAAGAAGAGGTGTTCATGGATCAACCTGAAGGCTTTGTAGCGAAGGGATAGGAAAATAAAGTATGTCGCTTGAAGAAAGCGCTTTATGGTCTTAAACAGGCACCACGTGCGTGGTATAGCAGGATTGATGCCTACTTTTGTTCAAAGGGGATGGTGAGAACACATTCTGATCCAAATCTATATGTTTTATGCTTTGATGGTATGGTTGCTTTGATTGCTCTTTATATTGATGACTTGATTATTACGGGAAATAATCAAGAGATGATAGACATGATCAAGAAAGACCTTATGGAACAATTTGAGATGACAGATCTCAGCCTGATGCATTATTGCCTTGGAGTAGAGGTGTGGCAAAAAGGACACGAAGTGGGTTTAACACAGGTAAAGTATGTCAAAGAGTTGTTGCACAGGTTTAGGTTGCAGGATTGCAAACCAGTGAATACTCCTATTGAACTAGGTAATAAGCTTTCCAAGCTTGATGAGTCACAGTCATTTGATGCTACGCTGTATAGGCAGTTAGTAGGGAGCTTGATTTACCTTACCACGACTAGACCAGATATATGCTATGTTGTTGGCATTGTAAGTCAGTTTATGACAGCACCTACGAAAATGCATTGGAAGGCAACCAGACGCATTTTGCGTTATGTGAAAGGCACTTCAGATTATGGCTTGATTTACAAGAAGCATGATGGTTTACCTGAGTTGTGTGGCTATGTGGATGCAGATCGGGGAGGTGACTATGATGATTGTAGATCCACCACAAGGTATGTATTCCAATTTTGTGGTAGTTGTTTTTCCTGTCCTAGTAAGAAGCAAAGTACAATCGCTCTATCCACCACAGAAGCAGAGTATAAGGCAATGTGTAGTGCAGCACAAGAAGCTATATGGTTGAGACAAATCTTGGAAGAAGTTGGCATGAAGCAGAAAAATCCCATGACATTACATAGCGACAGTCAGAGTGGCATTCAGTTAGCAAAGAATCCAGTGTTCTATGCGAGAACCAAACACATTGGGATTCAGTATCACTTTATACGTGAGAGGCTGCTGAGTCATGAAATTCATGTTGTTCATTGTAGTACGGAAGAACAACTAGCTGATATTTTCACTAAGCCACTTGTTGGAGAAAAGTTTGATAAGTTTAGATCAAAGCTTTATGTACTTAAATTTTGTTGACTTTAAAGCTATGTATATGACTGTATAAAAAGTAGACTCTACTTTAAGAGAGAGAGTTAGAATTAAAGTAGAATCACTGTGCTACTGTATTGTGGGTCCTACCAGTTGATAAGGATCAGTTGGCCTCACCACGAGGCAGGTCGACGGGACATGCGTCCCGCCACCGGCAACTTCGGTCATGCATGGGTTGCCTGAATGAACAACTATATGTACAGTGTAATTTCATTTTGAGAAATATAGTTGCTATGTGAGCTTGCTGTGGAGAGTGTTTTTTGTCTGTGTTACTGTGTAGCATGATCTGTGTTCCTGTTTGAAGCAAATTCTAAGTATGTAATGTTTAGGAGGGAGAGTCGGGCAACATAAAAAAACATGCAGCTTGTAAAAATTTATGCCAGTCATGAGATTTTAGTCCACTTAGCTTGTTGTCCCTTATGAAGGCACCCTTTAGGCAGAGCATGTATCCTATTTGAGTTCGAAATGAGGCTATTGACTTCTTTACAATCGTCTCATCTCTCCTCGAGAAAATCCATGGAGCCTTTGGGAGGACAATTGAATTCCCTATTGTTTGTGGCCATAAATCGGCCATCTCTTCCAGTTCTATTATGTCATGTCATGCAGTTGTTAAATCTTTGGCACCGGTCAAGTGCTCCCTACATTCTTGAATATGTGCATCGGGTGGTTTATCAACAATCCCCCTCCAATATGGAAGTCCATGAACTATTGACAACCCCTTCATGCCAGGAGAAAGTCGTCCTAGATCTTGAGTGGATTTCCAAATTTGAAGCGAATCACGTGTCTATAATATTAAGAAACAATCACACACATTTAATTGAGATTATTGTTAAAACAAATATAAAGAGAGTAACTGTTAAAAAAATAAATGACATTAATTGGCCCAAATGCTATTGTCTACATTGTATTTCTCCTTCACCTGACGCAATATCATTACTTTTGAATTTTGATGATACTTTATTGGGCCTATTTGGTCGTCTTTTGGAGCCAGCCACCTTTGACACTTGTGCAGATCTATTTTCTAAGCAAAAATATTTTCTTTTTGCTTCCTGAAGTGGTGTTGGCCTAGTATCTCCATCGCTTGCACTGCACCAGTTGCTTTTTTATGAAGTTGGGCTCTTGTTGCCTCTGCACTAGTTTCCTGGTTTCAACGAGATAACCAGCTTCTTCTTCTTGATTTGGCAGTTCATGTGAAGATCAGCAATTTTGCTTTTCAAGACACTCTTTGCACTACTAGAAGTTGACTTCCGCCACTTGTGTAGCCTTTTGTGCCTCCCTTTGGATCTTTAGTGACAAATCAACGACTGGCTTTTCCAAAGACTATCATGGAGTATCTTCACTCTTATTCCTTCACCCGACTTATCAATGATTCACCATCAGATATAGTTCGAGCTCGTCTTCTTTCATGTGTTGGTCCAGGCGCAGGGGCTTGGTTTTTTGTCATTATGTGTGGAGCTTGTTGGGAAACGCTAAGGACAGTGTGTTACGTTACCATCCATCATTGCAGCATTCAAAGGCGCTTTCAATTCTTCAACGAGCTCAATTTGCAGGAACTGCTACTTCAAAGCTTCTTGCATCAACTATTAGTGGCACTATTCTAGTTAGAGATTTACATCAAGCAATTGATTTTGAGTAATCAATTTAATACTTTAAGTTTTATAAATTTTAATTTTTATTAAGCTTGATTCATTTTTGCTTTATGGCATTATGATTCCATATACTTTCATCCTTTTCTTGTTCTTTTGTTTTTTGTGGGTTAAGTTGATGAGTTTTTCCATGATTTATTAATATAAGAAGGGATTTCTTGTTGTCTTGGTACAGCTTTGCCCTCAGCACTTGCTATTGGGCTAAGGCACCTTCCACCCAAATAATCTACCCTGCAAGAAAAAGTCCTTTGGAAAAAGTCCTTTGGGGCACATGTCCATTTATTGGGGGATCTTAGCTTGGTCGCTTCCAAAGATGGATTAGGGTTTCACTTGTAATAGTTACGAAATCAATGCGCACCAACTTTTCAAAATTCAAAATTTTACATATAAACCATATATGCTGTTATGTTACCGCCACAGCGAAAGAAAGAGCGATAGAGCGATAGCGGGCTAGCGCTTCTTCGCACAGGGAAAGCAGAGGACGCTTTCGACAGTTATCTGCTTCTTAGTCACCGGTGAGACGCCTTCTGATCATTCCATCTTATTTCATTGTTTCTGATCGTGCCATGTTATTTAACTTTCATCCTGAATAATACGTTGTCTTTGGCTCATTGCTGTATTTTGTATGTGCGGTTATTTGACTTGGCGCTGTTATGCGGTATGAATCTGAACATGTTTTTGTTACAACCCAAGTGATCCTCACAGCGTAAATCCTCAGTTTTAGACTGAAGTAACCTGGCTAACTTCTAACTTGATTGAAGGGCACAAAGATGGAATACCCAGATATAAATCAGCATGTAGCTAAGGGAAGTTCAAGCTGGACTACTTCTTTCCGTGGAAGGTTTGGGAGTGATTCGCGTAGTGACTCTTATGATCAGCAGCAGTTTGGGAAAGAAGCAAATGAAGATTATGCTGATGGAAACAGGGTATCAACATCATCTGATCCAAGTCCCAAGGTAATTGAAATGAAATGGCACAAAAAAGTTACTTCTACTTTGACTTCGTTCGTCAAACATCGTGAAGTAGTACCAACTAGCGGAAAAAAGCATTCTTTACAAACCCGCGTTCGTAGCATCTCTGAAAGCTTTCGAAAAGATGGAAGAGGTGTTTTAGCAAGTTTCCGTACTGCTGTGAAGATTGCCATTAATAGGAAATGCAAAAACCAAAGTCTCTTAGACTTAGATAGTGTCGGCCAAATGCAAGAAGAGGGACAACTCGCTGCTCAAATTAATGATGAGACGACTGATGTTTCCTTGAACCCCTTACAGAAAGGCACTTTCTATGGAGCTTATCTGATGGAACCCGACCAACAGTCCTGTAATACCTCTGCTGCAAATCAGCTCCAACATATGTCTTTTGCTTCTGGTTCCAATTTATGTCAAGCTACTGTTGGAAAGAGTAAAGATCCTATAGCTTGCGAGCAATTAAGCATCCCAGCAGCACATATAAAGGATTTTGAGTCCAGTGACAGTCAGCAGAAGCGCATTCTTGAGGAAGTAGAGACAAAACATAAGAGTGTTGTCGAATCGGCTGCTCTTGTTTCAGGCCGGATCTCAGTCAGTAAGTATGAATCTCCATTACTATCAGAATACAGAAGCTGGCTCGCCGCAAACCCGCTGGAACAATTTGAGTACAATTGTCCTCCGGGGGGTTTAGACAGCGTAGTCTTGTACTTCACTAGCTTGCAAGCGATCAGAAAGACATTCGACGATTGCAAGATCGTAAGACTATTACTGCAAGGATTTCAGATCAAAGTTGACGAAAGAGATGTTGCCATGCATCGTGCTTTTAAAGTAGAGCTACAAGACTTTTTGCGATTGAGTCCAGTTAATCAAGTTCCCAGGCTATTTATCAAAGGCCGGTATGTGGGTGGAGCTGAAGAGGTAGTAAACCTCAACGAAGATGGAACTCTTGTGAGGCTTTTGAATTATTGTCCAAAGCAAATATCCAACGAACCCTGCAACGGCTGTGCGGGTGTTAGGTTCATCCTCTGTACAAACTGCAATGGCAGCCGCAAGAGTGTCAATCAGAAAGAGGAGGAGATTCAGGAGGATAAGGATGAGGCAGTGGAGCAATACTGCCAACATTGCAATGAAATTGGGCTCATTAGATGTGTAAAATGTTTGTGATCTCCAATCAATGGTGTTGCTGCTACCAGAAAGGTAAAAGCCTAGACACAACAGCTACTGCTGCAAATTTCTATGAGATTCTGAGAGCTAGACATATTTGTCATTTCTTAAAGCTGGTCCTTTGAGATCATTAACAGTAGTAAAGAATTTATCGTTTTGCCTTGTTCAGCTTGCAAACAGTAAAGCTCAGTGAAATGTCCTCCACAATGTTTGGCTTCTATGCATTATATAGTATGAATTGGATGAAGCTCCATCTAAGTTCATATCTTTCTTTGAAATGTAAGGCAATAAGTTAGGAATCTATAACGAATGTATCGACCGTCGTATTATATGCAGCATCATTTAGGAAGTCGCTCCAGTTTTTCATTATCATACTAGCTCCACATCTAGTCTCCGCCTAGTAACTATTTTGGGGCATAGGTTACAGTGAATTATTATACATGTTTGTATATCTTGTAAATAATTTGGTCAGTAATACCAAAACAAACCAAGGCAATAAATTATAACCAGTAGTTCCACACGAGAAAGAAGGTAGTTGAAAAATCAATGCTTGAAGATTTGTTTTGTACTAGAGGAATTTATTGTTTGACCTTCATGGTTGGAGGTTTGCTAAATTGGCTCATGTACAATAATGTTTGTCTGACTTCTCATTGGTTCTAATAGAATTTTTGAATAATGTACAAAACATTCAACAATCATGGTTATTGTTACCCATATATTTTAGAAACAACCTTATATATTGGCAACTTTATTCCTGGAACGATGCATTTGAATCCTTAAGCTCTTTTTATCTGTAATGTACTTTCTTAACCTGAAACTATCCAAGGAAAAACTAGCATAATGTGTCATACCACAAAGGACTTTTCCCCTGCAGAGTTAACCCGTGTCACGTAGAAAGTCTTACGTTTATTACTTATAACAAAGCAATCGTAGCATATGCACACATTTGAAAATCAAGGTGACATCTCAAGTTTCAGATTCATTTATCACCAATCATTCATGTGCATGAATATCGAAGGCAACTATTGAAGACAAATTGCTTGAGAGTGATGTTCCACAAGCATACTCAAGTATGGGTGCTGAGAACAAGGTAGTGACATTACAGAAACACCCATCATCGTGGTCATACATCCTTGTGACAAATAGCTTTTGATTGGTAGAACTATAACAAATCATAAATACATTGTGTGTGTGAGGGTGTGTGTGTGTGTGTGTGTGTGAGAGAGAGAGAGAGAGAGAGAGAGAGAGAGAGAGAGAGAGAGAGAGAGAGAGAGAGAGAGAGAGAGAGAGAGAGAGAGAGAGAGAGAGAGAGAGAGAGAGAGTGAGAGGAGGGTGAAATGCCCCATATTAGGAAGAGAAACAAAATGTTGTGTCATTTTGAAACAACATATGCATGAAGCATCATAATTTGATTACTATGATTATGCTTTATCTTAACATAAAGTTTTGAGGACAAATACCTCTAGCGTTCCCACAAGTTGTCAGAACCAGATTTTGATCATAAGAATAACATGACATGGTTACTATTCAGGGCATATGTGCCACATGCACAATCATCACCACACAATCCTGATCATGATCTCCACTTAGTCAATCACCACAAACTTTTTTCACACAGTCGTTAGGGTCCATTGGAGTAGAATATGGCACTATATATCTTAAGCACTTCACCCTGCACATATAGTACTTGAAGATGATGACAAAGCATCTTTGGCACACAATAAACTGAAATGTAGCACAACAAAAGAATTCTCGATGGCATGACTCTGATCTTACCAACAAATCATAAATATCTAAACAATGTATATAAAATTACTTTTGTGAAGAGAGACATTGCCATAAAAGTATTTGGCTATGATCCTAATAATGTTTCTAAAAGGTTATCTTCTTTAGCGATTTTCTCTACATATATAGACTTAAGCAAAAGAAGATCCATAAAATTTATAGATCCATATGATAGAAAGAAATTTCTCCATGACCATACTGCAAAGTTGGTCTTAAAAAATGATGAAGGGAAATGATGCTTGTCTCTATACTTGTTACATAACATACACATCTTTCCAATAAGCGATAATTTGATGATTTTGTATACATGAGTTTTGCATATCGATCTAATTTTCTAGTATGAATCTACATGCTATTCTAAATCTTTGATTATAGGTTGATTTAGATTTGTATCGAGTTTGAGCATGTCTATAAAACCATTGAAATAACTCAGTGATGTAACTATTCTTTGAAGATGTTCCACCATGTTCTGTATTTTGATGAAATGATGCTCTTGCTTGCCGATTTGATTTCTCCATTCCTTATGATGACCATATACTTAAGATGCAATATTTTTCTACAAGAAAAGATGCATGATGTCATAATATGTGATGCAATATCATAGGTGTAATGCATTAATAACTTTGCATTGTGCCTGCAATTTAGTTCTATTTGTGAAATGTACATTTAGAAATTCGTTTCCATGTAGTGTGTGATATGATCTTCATGTTGGAATTAATCTTTACTCTTACTCACCTAAATTCATCTTTTGAGTACTCCTATACTATGTAAATATTCTCTCTCTGCAATAGCATGTAGCCTTACTCGCATAAGTCAAACAATATGTATATACTGTTGGAGAGAGAGACAGATGAATGAGTTGAGAAAAGGTGTTGTATGTTAGAAACGAAAGATAAGCTCAAAGAGGTAAGACGAACACGAACGAGAGATGAACGAGAAACGAACTCGAACAGAAAATGTTCGTGCGCAGCGGAACGCGCTATACGACTCTCTCCGTAAGCATGAGTACGCCTATCAAAACGAACAAAATGGTAGTGATACAAATCACAGTCGTTCTTGATTACGTAGCCAAACTTTAATAAATGAATGAAGCTCCAGAAGAATGGTTTGTCGCAAATAGTAAGACAAACTATTCGCTGCGAATGATTCGCGTTAAGCTCACCTCTCTGTCGAGAACCTTGCCCCTGATGTAGTGATATCTGATCTCAATGTGCTTACTCCTAGAATGAAATCTAGGGTTGGCCAATAAGACAATAGCACTTTGGTTATCACAAAACAAAATTGTAGGGATGTCCTGATACAGATTGATGTCTGACAATAAATTTCTCAACCAAAATGCTTCCTTAATAGATTGAGAAGCAGCAATGTATTATGTTTCAGTAGAAGAAAGTGCGATAAAGGTTTGCTTATGACTATTCCATGAAATAGGACCGCCGATGATGAAGAATGTAAATCCAGATGTGGACTTATGATTGTCTGCATCTCCTCCCCAGCTTGCATCAAAATAACCACTGAGCTGATGAAGATTGTCGTTGTTGACATCTCCATAGTAGATGCACTGGTCCATGGTAGCTCAAATGTATCTCATGACTCGAATAAGAGCCTTCCAATAAGTAATGCCAAGATTAGCCATGTATTGGCTGAGTGAGTTAACAACACAAGAGATATCTGGTCTTGTACAGACCATTGCGTACATGAGAGATCCTAGTATCGATCGATACAGATACTCACTCATTTGCTCCTCTTCCTGCTTGGTCTGGGGACATTGGTCCTTTGACAAATGCAGGCCTGGATCCATTGGTGTGTGAGCTAATTTACAATTCATCAAATTGTATATGTTAAGAACATTATAAAGATACATTTGTTGAGTGATGTAAATCAATCGATTTGCTCTGTCTCTGTGGATTTGAATTCCCAAACAAAAGCAAGCTTTGCCCAGATCAGTCATGTTGAATTCTGAGAACAACATCTATTTCGAATCCTTAACCATATTGGTATCGTTGTTGAAAAACAACGTATCATCCACGTACAAGGTGATGATAATGAAGGATTGTTGCACTGACTTCAAATAAACATTGCAATCAGCAGTGCTTGGTGTGAAAGATTTCAGATCCTTAAGATCCAATCTACTTGAATGATCTTTGGTTACAAAGAAAAATACACTACCAATTTCACCAATGTAGAAAAATCAGCATCTATACACAATTTGAGATGCAAACACTAATAGAACTTGATCAAACTTGAATGAAATGATTATTTATTGTTGCTGTCTGTACAAAACTAGCAAGCTACTATATTTCACACGTGTGGATCCAAAAATAGCAAATATAGATCATTCTACACATAGAATTGCAAGCAATCACCAAGATAGTGCAACAATGGATAGTAGAACCCAAGAGAACCATGTATAAGCATGAAATGAGATAGAGAAGAGAGAAGATAACTCTCTCCACGAGTTACATCCTTTTATAACAGGTCCAAACCCTATTTGGCCACTTGGCTTTCCCACCAAAATGCTAACCCTACCAATTTTGGGTCTAGATTCAATGTACCCAACTTATTCAAATTGAATCTACTCAAACTCGCATTATATCTTTCCCACACTTTCAAAAAGTGTTTATTTCACATGAAATTTAGACTAATGAACTTTGAAAAGTCAACCTCTAAGTCTAAAACAAGTTTTGGCCTCAATATGCCAAATATGGAAATATTGCAAAATGTGATGAAACTAGTTGAATCTTTCACACTCCCTCTTCAACTAGTTTTAGCATAGACTTTGATAATACTCCAAGTGAAGTCCTATGCTTCATGAACAAGTCTTTTCCCAATGCTTTGGTGAAGATATCAGCTACACATTCCCTTGAAGACACATGTTGAATCTCCACCTCCTTTGCAATGACTCGCTCCCTCACAAAATGATATTGTATCTCAATATGCTTGCTCCTAGCATGAAAGATAGGATTGGATGCCATTTTTTGGGCTGATTGATTGTCACAAAAGATGATTGGGCTCTCTGAAAAATCCAGCAAGTGAAGATCCTTGATCATCCTTTTGATCCATACCATCTCCTTTGTGCAATGTGTAAGAGCTTTGTACTCGGCCTCACTAGATGACAATGAGATAGTGGCTTGTTTCTTTGACATCCATGATATAGCTCCATCACCTATGAAAATACAATAAGAAATAATAGATTTCCTATCCATTACATCTCCAGCATAGTCCGAATCTAAAAATCCAAAAAGATTAGGTGATGATCCCTCATACAATATGCCAAAATCTCGAGTTCCAATGATGTACCTCAAAACTCGCTTTCCTAGCTTCCAATGCTCCTAGCATAGTTTTTGCCAATAGAACTTTGATCCATCATAAGAATGATCTTCTTCCTGAGAATAGATCTCCTTTCAATGATTATGTAATGCTCAAAATAGAAACAACCATAATTGATATAGAGAATAGTGTCCACTTGGGATGCTTCATTATTTCTTACATCAATTTTACATGTAAAAATGTGACTAGAACATGAAGAATCAAATAGAATGTAAATGAAATGATTCCACCATGCTTCCAACTCTGAACTCTCTGGAAAAATACAGCAAACAAACAATAAATGTGAGTGATCAACTTTTGCTTGCATGTCACCTCCTCCTTTGTCCTTTGTTGCCTTGTATCCACCATGATACTCCATGAATGAGCCTCCATCTTCATCTTGCCTCAAGATACCATCATACCTTGATGACTTTACCATGAATGAGTGACATAATAAACCTCCAATAGCTTCATTTCCATCAGCAAAATCAGCCAAGAATGCTAGTACAAATCCAACATCAAAACAATGCTCACCAATGTAGCTAGTTTTACCATATCTTGACAATTTGCACACATCCACATGAAATTGCTCAAACATGAGATAGAACAAGTGAAGTAAACTTGAACAACACTTCCTTGCTGCTCCTTTGACCTTACTTGAGTCTTCAATATGCTGCAAAAACAGATCTATAACACCTTTGCCAATTACCTGTCCTTTGATGTTCTTGACTAGTTCCAAATTGCCAACTTCCCTTTTGACTAGTTGAAGAGCTTTGAGATCAACCTCTTGATCTTCAACTTGACCATCAAAGTCATTGAACATACTTTGTTTTCCAGATCCAATACTTGATTTTACAACAAGATAACATCCATCCACTTGCATAACTCCATGTACACAAGAAGATCTTCCAAAAGATGTTCTACTCTTCATAAGATATCGATACTCAAGATCCATTTCTTGGATCCACTCCTCTTCTTTCCTTGCTTAATCTACACTTGTAGGCTCATCCAAAGAGGTTAGGAAAGCAACATAATTTCTAGAAACTACTTCCTTACCCTTTTGATCATATGTGAGCCTTGAAGGTACTTTTCTTTCTCTTGATGTTCTCCTTGGCTTTTGACTTGATGAAGGTCCATCATCACCACCATCCAAAGTAGGATCCTTCTCATCAACATAAAGAATGTTAGATCCATCTACTTTACCATCAATCATGCTTGAAGACACCTTTGGAATGTTTTCCTCATCAAAAATGACATCTCTACCAACAATCACTTTGCTAGTAGAAGGAATGTAAACCTTGTAGGCTTTACTCACCTCACTATATCCAACAAAAATATCTCTTCTTGAAGATGGATCCTCTTTGGTCCTATCATCAAGAGTAATGTTGACATAGCATGTGCATCCCAAGGTTTTTAGAAAGTTGACACGGCCTCCTCTTGAATAACATCTCAAAAGGTGTCCTTCCATCCAAAATAGCACTCGGCCACCTATTGCACAAGAAATTGGCACACAACAAAGCTTGATCCCAAAATGGTTTGTCAAGATTAGAACTTAACCTCATAGCTTTAGTACTTTCACATAAAGTTCTATTCTTCCTTTCAGCCACTCCATTTTGTTGTGGGGACCTTGATGTTGTATACTCCCTCTTGATCCCATGCTCATCACAAAAGGCCTTGAACTTGTTAGATATGTACTCACCACCATTGTCACCTCTCAAGCACTTGATCTTTGTGGAAAATTGGTTCTCCCTTGCATTCTTGAACTTGACAAAGACATCACACACTTCATCCTTGCTCTTTAGTAGATAGATCCAACAAAATCTACTAAAATCATCAATGAATGTTACATACATCTTAGCTCCACTATTGCTAATTGTAGTAAATCCATGAATATCCGAATGTACAAGTTGAAAAGGCTTTGTAGATCTAGAAATAGATCTAGTATAAGGTAGTCTATGTGACTTAGACAAAGCACAAGACTCACAAACATGATTGTCATTACTTAAGGAACTTGGAAGACCAATCACAACCTTCTTCCTTGCCATTACCTCCAATGACTTGAAGTTGAGGTGTCCCATCCTTTTGTGCCAAACCTCTTGAATAGAAATTTGCTCCCTTGCAACACATCCAACTTGGTTAGCAATAACACAAGCATCAAGTTTGAACAGCTTCCCTTGCCTTTTACCTTTTCCAATCAAGACATCCTTCATTTTGATCAAACAAGAATCTCCATCAAACTCCACCTTGAGGCCCTTACTTAGCATTTGACTCACACTAAGCAAATTCTTGGTAATAGATGGAATAAACAAGACATCCTCCAAATGAACATTCCTATTTGTAGAGAGAAAAATAGGAATTGTGCCAATCCCTTTGATTGCACACTCACCATCATTGGCCGTGTAGATCACCCTCTTGTCATCTCCATATGCCAACAAAGAAGTGAAGTACTCTTTGTGAAAGGTCATGTGTGAACTTGCTCCACTATCAATCCACCAAGGATCTAGATCTCCATCATTAGCAAGCATACATGAAGACATCACAAAAGCATCATCATTTGCATCTTGCACATCTAAACCATCCTCATCAAGAGTAAGGTTACCTTGCTTGTCTCCTTGATCTCTCTTCTTCTTGTAGCACTCACTTGCAAAGTGTCCTTTGATGCCACAATAGAAGCACTTGAGCTTTGATCTATCCTTGTTTTTGCCACTTGAAGAAGCATTCACTTGATCTTTCCCTTTAGACCACTTGCTTTTGGTTTTGCCCTTGGATTTGCCCTTTGTGAACATAGTATCCTCTTGAAGTGTCGATGTAGATCCACTTCTTACTTGAAGCCTATATTCCTCATTGATCAAGATCTCTTGAAGATCCATCAAACTTGGCAAAGTCTTTTGAATAGAAATACTTTGAACAATGTTAGCATGAGCATCCAACAAGCCATTAAGAATCACTTGAATAAGCTCTCCTTCCTTAATGCTTTCATCTATGCAAGCTAATTCATCATTCAATGCTTTCATTCTCAAAACAAAAGTACTTGGACTTTCTTCATTATTTTGCAAACAAGAAAAGATTTTCCTTCTTAGAGTCAACACTCTAGAAGTAGACTTGGATTCATAAAGCTTCTTCAATGAATTCCAAGCTTCCAAAGATGATGTGCACTAACCAACTTCCTTGAGAAGTTCATTGGTAACATTCATCTTTATCATGTGTAGAGCCTTCTTGGACCTCTTGTCATACCTCAATTGATCTTGTTGTGTTGCTGGTCTCTCCTCCAAACCTACAACAATATCCAAAACATCATTCATCTCAAGAAGTGACTCCATCCTCACTTTCCATAATGAATAGTTACTTGAGGTAAGCCTATCATTGGCTTCCAACATGACTCCAATTGAGGTTGCCATGTAGCAATGACCTGATCTTCTCTTTCAACCTGTTTCAATGCACAAAGCACTCCTTTGAACAACAACAAATGCTTTCAACACAAATCACCAAGATTTGAAACTATCTCACAAATTCTCTTCTAGCACTTATCCAAGCAAATCAACACATAAAATCATGGAATCTTGATCAACCTATGATCTATCCTCAATCTAATGACTTTTGCCACTTCCTAAGATTGAAATACACTCAAATGAAGTCCATCAACCTCACTATCTAGAGATTCAATCAAAATTAGGATTTTGACAAAATCACAAAAAATTGACTATTCCAAATCTACATGCAAATGCTGAAAATTTGATATGCAATCTATAAGCCACCACTTAGGCTGAACCAATGATCCAAAAATCGGCCAAATCCAGCATGTGAATTCAAAAAACGGAATTGAACAAGTATATTGACCTATTTAGTGTTTTGATCTACAAAAGATCCAATCTACAAAAGCAAAAAATCCGATTTTGGTGTAGAATCCTCTCTAGCATGCTCTAGACTTGATATCTTCACCAAATCATTGATAGATCTGATTTTCTCCTTCATAACCTGAAACACAAGCTCTAATACCATGTGAAAGATTTCAGATCCTTAAGATCCAATCTACTTGAATGATCTTTGGTTACAAAGAAAAATACACTACCAATTTCACCAATGTAGAAAAATCAGCATCTACACACAATTTGAGATGCAAACACTAATAGAACTTGATCAAACTTGAATGAAATGATTATGTACTGTTTTTTTCCGTACAAAACTAGCAAGCTACTGTATTTCACACGTGTGGATCCAAAAATAACAAATATAGATCATTCTACACATAGAATTGCAAGCAATCACCAAGATAGTGCACCAATGGATAGTATAACCCAAGAGAACCATGTATAAGCATGAAATGAGATAGAGAAGAGAGAAGATAACTCTCTCCACGAGTTACATCCTTTTATAACAGGTCCAAACCCTATTTGGCCACTTGGCTTTCCCACCAAAATGCTAACCCTACCAATTTTGGGTCTAGATTCAATGTACCCAACTTATTCAAATTGAATCTACTCAAACTCACATTCTATCTTTCCCACACTTTCAAAAAGTGTTTATTTCAAATGAAATTTAGACTAATGAACTTTGAAAAGTCACCCTCTAAGTTTAAAACAAGTTTTGGCCTCAATATGCCACATATGGAAATATTGCAAAATGTGATGAAACTAGTTGAATCTTTCACACTTGGTTTGAATCCTTGTTCAATGAGGAATGTGTTGATCCTCTGAAACCAAGCTCTGGCAGACTATTTCAAGCCGTACAATGCTTTGTGGAGTTTACACACACGATTCTTCATGTCTTCTAGAACGTATCCTTCGGGCTGGATCATGTAGATATCTTCTTGTATAACTCAATTCAGATAGGTTGTTTGTACATCAAGTTGATGTACTTCGAGGTCGGCAGCTGCAGCATAAGACAAGAGCATTCGGATCAACGAATGTTTGAATACTGGACTAAAAGTCTCACTATAGTCGACATTCGGGATCTGGGTGAATCCTCGTGCTACCAGTCTAGCCTTCCTTCGATCAATTGCTCGATTGGCATTATCTTTGATCTTAAAGATCCATTTGCAATCAATGATATTGCAGCTAATAGGAGCTTCAACTAATGACCATGTTTGATTCTTGATTAGGGAGGAATACTCTATGTCCATGGCTTCTCTCCACCTGGGACTTGTTGCTGGGTAGCAGCAACATCTTTGTCTGATTCGTTGTCTCGAAGTGGGTCGACATTCCGAAATTGTAAACCATCTCAGATAGAGAACTGTTCTGCTATCATCTTATCTTTCCTAAGAACTTGAGACCCCTGTGATTGGTGCCACTCGTGCTTGCTTGACTCTCTTGGGTAAAGTTTGCCATGACTCCACAATCTTAGGTGTTTCTATTTTTGTCATTGTGTTTTGTTCAAAAGCGTTGTCCATGTGTCCACAATGCATTTTATTTTTTGTACTGAATGAGAAAGAACAAAATGTGTTGATATAACAAACATGTAAAAAATTACACGTACAAATAGCTTACATGTGAATGACGTACATAACTTACATGAAAATTGTACCCCCTTGCAAATTCTCTCTCTCTCTCTCTCTCTCTCTCTCTCTCTCTCTCTCTCTCTCTCTCTCTCTCTCTCTCTCTCTCTCTCTCTCTCTCTCTCTGTTACTTCCTCTTTGTTTGCCAATGCTTGTCTAAGGGCATCGCGTAGCCAATTATGAAGTGCCATGTCCTTGGGTCTATGTCAAGTAGATATGGTTGTCATTAGAGAAAATGTGGGCCCAAAGAGGGCCCTATAAGAAATGCCATGTAGGAGAGAAAAAAATAACTATAAAGTAATTATAATATAGTTTTCTAACTTCTTTACGCATCTGCCCACACTACTTTCCATGTAAATGAATGCACCTTAGTTTAGTCACATCAAACTTCATTGGTCTTTAACCATTGTTAAAATATAATTTTTTAAAGTGCTGAAATATTTCCTCCCAATAGTTGGGAACACTCAAAAATTTGAATTAGGAGTGACATTTCTAAAAAAAGCCTACGCCATCTCTATCTCCAGCAGAGTCGTTAGTGCCATCTCCAACTTTGTTATTGTCATTGTGTTGTTTGTTACTATACTACTGTACTAATGACAAAGCTTTATCATCTTCATGTGGATCTGTCGCCAGAATATGCTCCGCTCAGGATGAGAAATTCAAAGCAACCCAAATTGTCAACTTCTGATATGGTCCGATACAGGGAGGAAAAGCTAAAACATGTAGATTTATGGTCATCAGGAATATCGTATCCTATTGATCCATGTTCATTGCAACATCCATATTTTCATTCGGTGAGTCAGTTAATAATCTATATGTGTCATGGTAAAAATGGCCTTTTGGGTTACTGTGAGAATTTGATGCTCTATGGGAATGCACATTCAATGCAAAAAATACATTATTTGGAAGAGGAATCAAGGAAAATATCAAAGGAGTGCGAAGCCTAAAATCTCCAAAAATGAAAACTTATTTGGATGAAAATGAGATGCTCAAGGAGGAGATCCAAAGGTTGAAATCTTCTTTGCATCATTATACAACTAGTAATGATGAGATAAAAATTGCATTTCAATCCATGCATATCTCATATTTGTCTCTTGTTAAAGATAAGGATGTACTCAACAGAAAGGTCCGAAGCAACAAGAGAAAAAGACTGGTAAACAAGGATATATGTGATCTATCAAACAGAAGAGGTCATCGAAAAAGACGAATCCGTGCATTCAAGCAAGTTATAGCCTATTTGGTATTGAATATTGCTTGATTTTTTTGATTCATTCATAATCATTAGTTTTGTTATTTATTCATTTCAACTTTTTGTTGATTTGCTTATTATATATTGCTGTGAATACTATGAGTGTCTTAATTTCTACTGACATTTTCATGAACATTATGTTTGCAATCCAGATCAACATTGGTTGTTGAAGACCATTTGGCTGATGAGCTTTCAATTGGAAACTCACTAGGCTCTATCTTGACTTCTAAATCTATGAAATCAATGTTAAATAATAATAAAATGAAAAAGATTAAGGCTTGATTGGAGAAAGTCTAGCATATAACAATTCCAACAATTTATTTATTGACATTAATCAGTTATTAACATTTCATCATGAATTTTTACGGTATTCCAAATGAGAATGTCAATAATAAGTTGATAGTTGTTCTCAAGTCTAAAATTGTAAAAGGACAAAAAATGGAAAGAGTCAATCTCACAATCATGAATGGAGCACTTTCAAATTCAGAAGACTCAGAAGGCTTCAATTTCAGTGTTCAATCAAAAAATGATATCTGGTGGTTGGCAACATTTCAGGTATAGCAGTTCCTTTGCATAATAAATAGGGATAATCATTTGAATATGGATTTCATATCTAAAATCTTCTCTGTGTTAATATTATGAGGCTAATCACGTTTTTGTATTCTCTTATAGGTGCTGAAAGAAGACCATAACATTTTCTCATGGATATTTAATAGAACATCATATCCTGCCACCATAAAAAATCACATGGAGGGAGTTCCACTCAATATTCCTGGAATTCGCACTTTCAACATTGAATGGCATTTAGCAGGAGATCTGAAGACATTAAAATGTATGTTCAATGTATCTTATGGCGCTAACTCTAAACACCCTTGTTTGTATTGCATGAAAACAACAAAAGACATGACAAAGAGTACAAGAATATCAAGAGATCGAGAAGATCCTAATTGGAAACCTGTACTACCGATTCCTCTACGAAATGTTCATATCTATACATTGCATGCGAAGGTGAGTATTATAGAAAAAATAATATATCTTCACATCTTGTTTGCATGGAATTCTGAGCCAGAGGCCTCAACGAAGGAAGCTATTTCCAGATTAGAGGATGTGTTGTCTAAGGCAGGCTTACATAAAGGCCACGTTAAAATAAAAAAAGATGACAAGCTATCAAGTAAAATAGGAAATATTCCATGCAAGCCGAGCATTGGAGGATCTAAAGCTCGAAGATTATTATCAAATTATTCTGGCAAACAATCTAAGGTTCAATACACGGTTTGGAAAGAAATTATTCAAAGAAGAAGGTTCTACTAGTATACACAATATAGAAGTTTGGAAAAAGTTAGACAACATGGTGAAATACTTGAGAAAAGATAAATTTTCAAATATTGATGTTCAAATGATACAGAAAACAATCACTAAATTTGTGGATGCAGTTCAAAGTGCATGGGGTGTTGATCATATAACACATTATATGGTAAGATTTTGATTTTACACTACGATAGACAAATATGTGCAATTAAATTAGATACTTTTGGTAATGATTTAGATTATGTTTTTATGACATGCAACACATATTACAACATCATTTGACATTCTTTGCAAGAAATAGTGGAAGTCTTAGCATATGGTCATCGCAAGGAATGAAAAAATCTCATTGGCAAGCAAGAGCGACATTTCATAAAAGTACATAACATGGCGAGACTAGCACAAAAAACAGCTATATACCGCAACTTTTCCAATGGCTTTACAGAAGAATCCAAATTCGTCATAATACAAAATCAACGAATTATAAAAAATTTCAAAAAGCATGCAAATTTATATAAGCCAGTAGGCTATAGACACGCAATAGAATTTTGTATATTAAATAAAAATATTTACAAAGTACAATTCAGTAGTATCTAATGTGCTTCCGATATTTTTTCCAATGAAAGTTGCAACTTAGAATCATGCAACAATTTTCTTCTTTCGTATGGATCCAATAGCTCATAGTTTTCATGCTTACTCAGATCAACGTAAGCAGCATACACTGCAAAATGAGATGATCTGAGCATGGAATTCACTGGTCCATATCCTAAAATTTTAATCGCACTAGTTTTCTTTACAAAAATTATTTTATGCACCTTATTGAGATTATGTCCTCCAAGAAAATGAGACAGTGCCTTGATTGCCATAATCATAGTTTCACCATGATGAAACTTTGAATGGGCAACACTTATCTCATTATTCTTGAAGGACTTCAGATAGTGCCCCAGTGCATGATCTCTTGAAAATTCTCCAGCAGAAGATCTCTGTCCTCCTCGACGAATTGCGAAATCATCAAGGAAAATTGTTTCCTGAAATGATAAAAAACAAAGTAAGCTCCAGTATACAATCTGACATAACAAATCTACTAGTATTTGATAAGACACAAAAACTTACGCATTCGGCTTTGTCTTCTCTGATTATTGTCTCTCCATCAATATTATGTCCACCTTTTGATGTCAATATTGTTGGTGAATAGACAGTTGGCTGTGGAAAACCAAGTTGACTTTGGATTCTAAGAAACTCCTCTTTATAAGGTAGATCATCTTCTTTGTTGCGCATTTCCTCCACAGCCATTTTCAAGCAATTTTTCCCTGAATAAAACTTATCATTATGTACATCGTCAACACTAGGGAGAAGATTGTCAGCATCAAAATCAATTATATCCGAAAATTCATCAAGCTCTTTGCTCAAAATGCAAAGAGTCTCAGCTTCAGTGAAGTCAAAAAGATATGATATATTCGATATTGTCAAAAAGAAATTATTATCTATATTATAAGTAGGCAAAGTGATCAAAGATTTATTAGAAAGAGAAAGAATGGTGGTTGTTCTAGGGCCTATAAAAGTAGCCCTATTTCGAGCAGGATCAAAATCAAAACAATCATCTAAATTAACACTCGTATCAATAAAAAATATATTTATATATACAATCTTTGACTTTTCAGACTTTGTACCACTAGAAGAAGCTGCTTCAGAAGTGGAGGGCACAGTTCCCAAATCGTCAAAAATATTTAACAAAAGGAAAAAAACAAAAGCAGACTGAAAATCAACAAATCTAAATTTTTTATTATGAATTGGGCACTCATCTACAGACTTGAAATCATTATGTAACTTGGTAAACATTCTGTCAAGCTTAGCTTTATAGATATGCTTGTCAAGTGCCACCAGGTCCTGATAATGAATCATGTCCTTATTCTGAGATCTGAATAGTGGAGTACTGAGCAGGGACTTAAATCTGAGATATATCTCAGAAAATGCCTCCACACCAGGGCCCTCAGTTATAGAAGGTAGAATAAAAAGAAAAGGAGAAAAAAGAGATTTGAAATAGTCCAACCTATCAGTAATACCAAATTCATTAAAAAAAGCAAGCAAATTGGATTCAAAATTAGACATTTTGAACAAAAATAACAGAATTAAAGTTTCAAATATTGCTCTCAGGCGCAAACCGCAGGTCAGACAAGCACATCAAGACAGCGTGCGCTCGAGAGAGATATTTGAAGTTAGAGTATCGGATCCGAGCACAAGAACACCTAGCAGAAAAGAAAAGGGATGCGAAGTGTGCTTGAATGCGATACCGGACGATGCAGTATCGGATCCAGGCGCATAATAGTCAACGAAAGGTAATGAGAGCAAGTGGCGCGCTTAAAATTGATATTCGGGAAAGCAATCATAAATTTGCATGAAAATCCGAGCCGAAAAAGACCTATTTATAAAAAAAAATTCGCACGTGTGGAGGATTGTCAAAGGAACACGTGTCGACATATGATTGGTCAAAATAAATGCGTCGTACCTAGAATGATTGATTTGACATCTGTCAATTGCGAGAATGACATGTGTCGATATCGGATTTGCGCATGTGTCTCAGCCCACGTGGCCTCATAATTGGGTCATCATTGTTAGTACGGGCATTCCACGCGACCTAATAATCTAACGACACGTGTCTTCGTCGTCTTTTCACACGTGCAAAAATTTCGTATATATAAGTCTTCAAAATTTTCATTTTTTTTCGCAAAATTTTCGCTTTTAGCTCTCGATATCGCTCAAGCTTCCGCCCTCTCACAGTGCGCTCGAGTCCGATACCGCTAGTAGTGCAATATCGCTTTTGAGCGCGCATCTCTTTTTTTCAAATAATCTGTGTAGATCTTGCGCTCGAAACTGATATTTAGTTCTGGTATCGATCTCAAGCACCCTTTCGTCGCAAATTTTGTTGTTTTCATCCACTTTTGTTTTGTTCAAACTTCTTTTTGTTAATTTTCTTCTTCTGAGAATGATGGCTAGGACCAAATCCACCGCCCATGCCATCTCCACTGTACAGCCATCCCATTCCCGTATTCCCCCTGGTACTGGTCGTAGCGTGGCAGGAAGCAGGTCTGGCTGAGGGAGATAAGAAAACTCCAGAGATCAACTGAATTGTTGATCCCTAGAGCTCCTTTAGGCCGATCTGTTCGGAATGTCACTCTGTCACTTGGGCGGAATGTTCATTTTGTCGTGACAGTTGTGCAGTCCTTACAGGGTACTGCAAAGGATTTTTTGTCCCAGTTTTTTGAGGATACTTGTCTTTTGGCAGTGCATGGTAAGCATGTCACCATCATGCCAAAGGATTTCGTCATTCTCAAAAGGCTTCGGGACATATATTCTGGTTTGCATGTTGATAATGTAGCACCTCCAGAGACCTGTCTCTGGATAGAACCAACGTGCCTACTACCTCTAGGAGGAAGAGAAAGCAGCTTGTCCCCAAGAAGGCTGGATCTCGAAGGCTAGCTGCTTCCCTTCCTCCTAGACGTATCCCGGCCAAGAGACCTCGTATCTTCCTGAGCTCTGAGTCAGATGCTAGAGAATCTAACTCAGATCGAGAATCTTCACCCCTTCCTCCTCCTGTTAATCGTCTAGCTCCTCAGCAGGTTTCATCACCAAAAGTGTTGATTACCCAAGAGGAGCTGACAAAATAACAGAGAAATATGTAAATATTGTTTCCAATTCTGATTCTGCTCCTGTGCATAATCTTTTTGTGAGAATTCCATAAGATCCAGCCCAGTTTTCTTTTTATTCTGACCATTATAATCAATACGAGGCCTACCTAGCTAACAAAATTGATCTTCTCGGCAACTTTTTTGATTTTTTTCTTTCAAATACACGTAGAAGCTTTAGATTATGAAGCTAAAAGATAAGACCTCGGAAATTTCAGATGCAATAGTAGAAGCTGGAGTTTCTTTTTTGCAGAATAGTATTAGCTTCGATTCCCATGGTATAGTTTTTGAAGTTAGTCTATTTTTCATGGGAGCAGTAAAGGCAAAAGAAGCCAATTTTGAGAAGGTTGTCTATTTTATCGAGTGCAGTCCTATGGTGAAATTCTATTTGATTCCATACGAGAATAAGTAAGGATTGAGATTGTTGCATGCTTCATTGCTTTAATAAGAACATAATTTTTTCATAAATATTAAATTATCGATATTTGTATTTTGGTACTTGCAGTCGGCATTGGAGCCTGAACATTCTTTTTGTAAAGATATAAAAGGAGAGAGTATCAAATTTTCTATGTGTAAAATTAAACTCAGCTGCAAATACACGTAGAGAATTTGATTATCTACTTCATGATGTCGTTCGAGAAATACCGACAACGGCAACTTCAATTGGAGAGATAACCATTAAATCTCTCAAGGTATATTCAATTTATCTCTGATATGCATGTATTCATTTTTTAATTCAAATGTATCGTCATAACATAAATAAAATTTCTATCATTATATTACTAATTTTCGTTCTATATATGCAGTGTGTATAGCAACAAGACGTTTTTAGTTGTGCATGGTTCGTCTTGTACAATACAAAGCTATTTTTTGAATGGTATAATTTACAAACGGATGTAGATATTGAAAAGGTAATATTCTATCCATTTGTAATTCATTTCATTCTGATTCATATTTTATTACTATCATTGTTTGTAATTTGCTGATTCTCGTATTTTGTGATGACAGTTCACTCTTGAGCCGTATACTCCTGATGATGTATATAGATTTCGGCAAGAGTTGATCAGAACCTATGCCCAGTACAGTGTAAGCATTGCACCTGCAATCGAGGGCCCTCAAAAGAAAGCTGCTCCTGCCTTAATAGCCTTTCAGGTTGCTCAGGATGCAGATCTTATTTTATATGATCAAAAAGGAATTAAAATCTTTCCTAATACAGAGGAAGACAATTTTGTAGCAGATATTCTTCTTGTCTTAAAAGGCATTGAGGCCCTTCCCGAAACAGAGGAGGGCGAGATTATAGAAGGAGCTGTTGTCTTATCAGTTCCTAATACTGATATAGAAAATATAGAAAAATTGATTGAATAGAGATCTATTTGTAAATAGAGAGACATAAAAAAAAAAAGATACAATCATTTTACTTGTAAATAACCTGTTTATGGGTTTTTTTTATTGATATCACAATAGATTCTTACAATCAGCTTGTGTCCATAGTCTAATACTGGAATGCAATTTTTCTATAATGATAAAAAGACATGATGATTGGCATGTATTTGTTGATAGTGAATCTCAATGTTCTTCCATAAGTTGGATTGTTTCGTCAATGTCTCTGCATTTGATCTCGACTTTTACATACCTGCATAAAACTGATACAAAGTTAGTTATAATTAGTAGAGAGTTTGTATTAGAAAGTTTTGATTGAAACTATTCATAAAAGATCAAGTGTTTATAGTTACTTACGAGTTTACCATTGAAAATGAATTTGAAGTCTAAAAGTACTTCATCTTGTAGGAGCAATAGTTCCCAGCGATTGTAATTTAGACTCCAATCTTCTTCCACCTCAACACATGTCAAAATGGCATCATTGTATATAGTTTCAATATTTTTTTGTTTTGAATGTCCACTGGCTTCCAAGTCTTGATCGAGTGGCACCCATTTACCTTTATTTTTTTTCCATCTTTGATAATGGAAGCATAAGCTCAACATTTGTTTTTCAATTTGATAATGGAAACACATGGAAGACATTTTAATTCTGCATTCTATTTCTCCATCTGATCTTTTGTCCCAACCTTCATCCATAAGTTCAGATAATAAACTATCTGATAAATTTTTGCATACAAACATCGTTGGAGTTTTGTGTACATTGACACTTGAAAAGAAAATCACAAATATATTCAACGAAATAAACCAACTCAATCTGAATGTTTTTTATCCCATGCTCAATTTTAATGAATTTTTTACATCATTATATATCTTGCAACGAAATGATTCTGAAACTGTAGCATCTGGTGCAATCCATTCATCACTTTCAAAACTAGGTAATGGAATTGGTACTATCTGTTCAAAATTTTCTTTTGTATCAGGAATGTACGTTGATTCATAAAAAAAGATCCCACTATCAGCTAGATCTTTTACAGTTCTACCTCGATATTGCAGCTATCCAATATCAGTGTGAATAACATCTAACACACCTGCTAAAGATTCACTCGGATCCCATTCATTTATGTTGGATGGATATAAATCTACAAGAGAAAAATGATCAGATTGGCAAGTTTACTATTAGATATTCATGAATGACAAAAATCAAAGTATCAAAAATATCAATACTCACAATTGCTTTTTTTGTGATCCTGACGGTTGAATCCTTGCACATTTATCTCTGAATGCATATATACATGTTGGACTAGAATTTTAGAAATAGATTTTCCTCCTAATGATGTTCTAAAATCCAAAATTCTGGCCTTCCAATAAGATCAAAATGATAGTTTTGACCTTTTCCTTTTTCAAAATGCTCCTCTTTGGATGCATCAAAACCTAAGAGTTTTTTGAATATTTTCCTGGCACCCATAATCCATTATCATCTGTCTCGTTGAATAGAAGTACAAAGTCGATTGAGGAGCACGGCTTCCTTGATGGCGCCATTCGTAATTTGCATGCAAAAATCTGAAACAATGAACTATGAATCTAAAAATTTGCATAGACAAAAAGCCATGAATTTGAGAAAAAGTGTTGGCAAAAATTTGAAACACTGATCTATTTGGTGCCACAAATTAACTCTGGTTAACCATGGTTTGACAATGCATATACATTACTGGTACATCGATTTTCTCATCTCAACCATCTGTCATATTCATTTTCAATATTTTTGGGTCTCTTCGGGTAGTGATGAATCAACCAATAGCATTTCCACATGCTGCTCGACGAAATAGCAATATATTTAAAAAAAATTATTTTATTTATATTCAAAAAATTCTACGCTACGTAAAACCTCGAAGCTAAGGTTTCAATTGGGCCACATGGCAACGAAAATAAGAAAAAAAATAAAAAAACATCTTTTTCAAAGGCCCTCGTCAGGCTCTAAGTTTCTCTAATGCTTCTATGCCCTCTCCTGAAAGTGGCTCAAGCAGTTTGTCTACGAGTCTAGGCCTCTTCGTATCTCGAAATCCATTTTTGCAATTCTTTGCTATTAAGAACGCAAAACTTATTCACCTTCTCCCTGAAGAACTCACTCATTCTCATAATCGCTCATTTTCCCTGAAGAACCTCCCCAACAACATGCTCATCATCCTTATTATCACAAAGACGAGGAATAGAAGGATCGCTATGAGCAAGGAACTCTGTGATATAAACCATGGACTCTTGCACTAGCCATCCTTCTGCCATGCTACTCTTAGGCCTTGCTCTTTGTCTTATGAAGCATTTCGATGTTTTCATAGATTGTTCCAAGAAAAACATCCAATGGCTATGGACAGTGCCATATGGATCAATATTAATGAGAGAACAGTGTAACCACAATACCAATAGTCTAGGATGGACTAAGAATAGACAATTGATGAAAGTAGATGACGTACCTGCAATGGCCACCTCATCTACCAACTGCACAATGAGATGCATTTGAATGGTGAGCATGGATGTGGGAAAGTGCTTCTCACCCAGCGAAGCTCTTGCCGCCTCAATGGATGCTAGCGGTATCTCCTTGGATAAACTGTATCTTCATAAGAAAAGCAAACAACAATAATATATACATTAGTTAGATCATCATCTCAAATCATCTCAAGCAAATATATTGTGAGTCGCATTAATCGTACCTCATCGAACCACTGATTTTGTAGATTGCACTCCTTAACTCCTCTGTAAGAAATCCTCTTAACAACAAGGGAAGTACAAACTACCTGCACAAAAATAATCTAGTTATTGAGATACATATATGTGCAATGAGATCATGTAACAAGACATGCTATAAAATGTAATGTTCATGAGATGGACTCGGGCAACTTCCAAAAAACGTGCAACTTGTAAAAATTTATGCTAGTCATGAGATTTTAGTCCGCTTAGCTTGTTGTCCCTTATGAAGGCACCCTTTAGACATCGCATGTATTATGTCGGAGTTCGAAATGAGGCTACTGCCTTCTTTACAGTCTTCTCTTCTCCCCTCGAGAAGATCCATTAAGCCTTTGGGAGGACAATTGAATTCCATACCGTTTGTGGCCATAAATTGGCCATCTTTTCCAGTTCTTTAATGTCATGTCGTGCAGTTTTTTTATCTTTGGCACCGGTCAAGTGCTCCCAAATTGTGTTCTCTACATTTGTGAATATGTGCATCGGGTGGTTTATCAACAATACTCTCCAATATGGAAGTTTATGAAATATTGATAACCCCTTCATGCCAAGAGGGAGTCGTCCTAGATTTTAATTGGATCTCCAAATCTGAAGTCGATTAATCACTTGTCTATAATATCAAGAAACAAGCACACACATTTAATTGAGATTATTGTTAAAACAGATACAAAGAGAGTAACTATTAAAAAAATAAATGACATCAAATGCGATTGTCTACATTGTGTTTCTCTTTCACCTGACGCAATATCATTACTTCTGGATTTTGATGATACTTTTTTAGGAAGTTGAGCTCTTGTTGCCTCTGCACTAGTTTTCTGGTTTCAACAAGATAACTAGCTTCTTCTTCTTAATTTGGTGATACATGTGAAGATCGACAATTTTGCTTTTCAACACACTCTTTGCACTGCTAGAAGTTGACTTCCACCACTTGTGCAACCTTTTGTGCCTCCCTTTCAACGATTGGCTTTTCCAAAGAGTATCATGGAGTATCTTCACTCTTATTCCTTCACTCAACTTATCAATGATTCACCATCTGATGTAGTTCGAGCTTGTCTTCTTTTATGTGTTGGTCCAGGTGCAGGGGCTTGGTTAGTTGCACATTCAGTTCTTTCACTCTTGTGACTCAACAATGTTTATCACTGCCCTTTGAACCAAATTGGGACTTCCACATCAAGTGTTAATTGGTCTCTCTAAGTGTTCGTGTGTGCATGTGTTGGATTCCTTGGATATTCATCTTATGTAGTGCCCCTCATGTGAAGATCGTATAGTATCATTCCATTTGTAACATTCTTGCTGTTGACCTAGTTCTCTCGCGTGAGGGAATTCACACTTTGGGAGATGTTGTGATTACTCTCATCAAGACATTCTTCGACATTCTTTTACCATGCAGGGGGTTGGTGCATCTCACGCAACTCAAGAGAAGGAGCGAAATTATAATGATTGTGCACTTGGTGAATATTTCATCCCCTTTGTGTTGGAAATGTATGGATTTCTTCATACGAAATATAATGATTTTTTGTCATTATGTGTGGGGCTTGTGGCGAAACGCTAGGGACAGTGTGTTGTGTTACCATTCATCATTACAGCATTCACAGGCGCTTTCAATTCTTCAACGAGCTCAATTTACAGGAGCTGTTACTTCAAAGCTTCTTGCATCACCACCTATTAGTGATGCTATTCTAGTTAGAGATTTATATCAAGCAATTGATTTTGAGTAATCAATTTAATACTTTAAGTTTTATAAAGTTTAATTTTTACTAAGCTTGATTCAGTTTTTATGTATGGCATTATGATTCCATATACTTTCATCTCTTTTTTTTTAATAAATTTTTATTTTAAGTTGGTGCATTTTTTCCATGATTTATTAATGATATGCAAGGATTTCTTATTGTCTTGGTAGAGCCTTGCCCTCAGCACTTTGCTATGGCAAAGCCACCTTCCACCCAAATAATCTTACCCTGCCAGAAAAAGTTCTTTTGGGCACATGTCCATTTATTGGGGATATTAGTTTGGTCGATTCCAAAGAAGGGATTAGGGTTGCACTTGTTATAGTTACATCATCAATGCGCACCAACATTTCAAAATTCAAAATTTTACATATAACCATATATGTTGTTATGTTACCGTCACATCGAAAGAAAGAGCGATAGAGCGATAGCGAGCTAGCGCTTCTTCGCACTGGGAAAGCAGAGGACGCTTTCAACAGTTATCCGCTTCTTAGTCACCGGTGAGACGCCTTCTGATCATTCCATCTTATTTCGTTGTTGCTGATCGTACCACGTTATTTAACTTTCATCCCGATGTCTTTGGTTCATTGCTCTATTTTGTAAATGCGGTTATTTGACTTGGCGCTGTCATGCGGTATGAATGTGAACATGTTTTTGTTACAACCCAAGTGATCCTCACAGCGTAAGTCCTCAGTTTTAGACTGAAGTAACCTGGCTAACTTCTAACTTGATTGAAGGGCACAAAGATGGAATACCCAGATATAAATCAGCATGTAGCTAAGGGAAGTTCAAGCTGGACTGCTTATTTCCGTGGAAGGTTTGGGAGTGATTCTCGTAGTGACTCTTATGATCAGCACCAGTTTGGGAAAGAAGCAAATGAAGATTATGCTGATGGAAACAGGGTATCAACATCATTTGAGCCAAGTCCCAAGGTAATGAAAATGAAATGGCACAAAAAAGTTACGTCTACTTTGACTTCGTTCGTCAAACATCGTGAAATAGTACCAACTAGAGGAAAAAAGCTTTCTTTACAAAACCGCGTTCGTAGCATCTCTCAAAGCTTTCGAAAAGATGGAAGAGGTGTTTTAGCAAGTTTCCGAACTGCTTTGAAGTTTGTCATTAATAGGAAATGCAAAAAGCAAAGCCTCTTAGACCTAGATAGTGTCGGCCAAATGCAAGAAGAGGGACAACTCGCTGCTCAAATTAATGATGAGACGACTGATGTTTCCTTGAACCCCTTACAGAAAGGCATTTTCTATGGAGCTTATCTGATGGAACCCGACCAACAGTCCTGTAATACCTCTGCTGCAAATCAGCTCCAGAATATGTCTTTCGCTTCTGGTTCCAATTTATGTCAAGGTACTCACGGAAAGAGTAAAGATCCTATAGCTTGCGAGCAATTAAGCATCCCAGCAGCACATACAAAGGCTTTTGAGTCCAGTAACAGTCAGCAGAAGCGCATTCCTGAGGAAGTAGAGACAAAACCTAAGAGTGCTGTCGAATCGGCTGCCCTTTTTTCAGGCCGGAACTCAAGCAGTAAGTATGAATCTCCATTACTATCAGAATACAGAAGCTGGCTCGCCGCAAACCCGCTGGAACAATTTGAGTACAATTGTCCTCCGGGGGGTTTAGACAGCGTAGTCTTGTACTTCACTAGCTTGCAAGCGATCAGAAAGACATTCGACGATTGCAAGATCGTAAGACTATTACTGCAAGGATTTCAGATCAAAGTTGACGAAAGAGATGTTGCCATGCATCGTGCTTTTAAAGTAGAGCTACAAGACTTTTTGCGATTGAGTCCAGTTAATCAAGTTCCCAGGCTATTTATCAAAGGCCGGTATGTGGGTGGAGCTGAAGAGGTAGTAAACCTCAACGAAGATGGAACTCTTGTGAGGCTTTTGAACGATTGTCCAAAGCAAATATCCAAAGAACCTTGCAACGGCTGTGCGGGTGTTAGGTTCATCCTCTGTACAAACTGCAATGGCAGCCGCAAGAGTGTCAATCAGAAAGAGGAGGAGATTCAGGAGGATAAGGATGAGGCAGTGGAGCAATACTGCCAACATTGCAATGAAATTGGGCTCATTAGATGTGTAAAATGTTTGTGATCTCCAATCAATGGTGTTGCTGCTACCAGAAAGGTAAAAGCCTAGACACAACAGCTACTGCTGCAAATTTCTATGAGATTCTGAGAGCTAGACATATTTGTCATTTCTTAAAGCTGGTCCTTTGAGATCATTAACAATAGTAAAGAATTTATTGTTTTGCCTTGTTCAGCTTGCAAACAGTAAAGCTCATTGAAATGTCCTCCACAATGTTTGGCTTCTATGCATTATATAGTATGAATTGGATGAAGCTCCATCTAAGTTCATATCTTTCTTTGAAATGTAAGGCAATAAGTTAGGAATCTATAACGAATGTATCGACCGTCGTATTATATGCAGCATCAATTAGGAAGTCGCTCCAGTTTTTCATTATCATACTAGCTCCACATCTAGTCTCCGCCTAGTAACTATTTTGGGCATAGGTTATAGTGAATTATTATACATGTTTCTACATCTTGTAAATAATTCGGTCAGTTATACCAAAACAAACCAAGGCAATAAGTTATCAACAGTAGTTCCACACGAGAAAGAAGGTAGTTGAAAAATCAATGATTGAAGATTTGCCTTGTACTAGAGGAATTTATTGTTTGACCTTCATGGTTGGAGGTTTGCTAGTTTGGCTCATTTACAATAATGTTTGTCTGACTACTTTTCTGGTTCTAATAGAATTTTTGAATAATGTACAAAACATTCAACCATCATGGTTACTGTTACCCATATATTTTAGGAACAACCTTATATATTGGCAACTTTATTCCTGGAACGATGCATTTGAATCCTTAAGCTCTTTTTATCTGTAATCTACTTTCTTAACCTGAAACTATCGAAGGAAAAACTAGCATAATGTGGCATACCACAAAGGACTTTTCTCGTCATTAATCCTGCAGAGTTAACCCGTGTCACGTAGAAAGTCTTACGTTTATTACTCATAACAAACCAATCGTAGCATATGCACACATTTGAAAATCAAGGTGACATCTCAAGTTTCAGATTCATTTATCACCAGTCATAAATGTGCATGAATATCGAAGGCAACTATTGAAGACAAATTGCTTGAGAGTGATGTTCCACAAGCATAATCAAGTACGGGTGCTGAGAACAGGTAGTGACATTACAGAAACACCCCTTATCGGTCATACATCCTTGTGACAAATAGCTTTTGATTGGTAGACCTATAACAAATCATAAATACATTGTGTGTGTTTGTGTGTGTGTGTGTGTGTGTGTGTGTGTGTGTGAGAGAGAGAGAGAGAGAGAGAGAGAGAGAGAGAGAGAGAGAGAGAGAGAGAGAGAGAGAGGAGGGTGAAATGCCCATTATTAGGAAGAGAAACAAAATGTTGTGTCATTTTGAAACAACATGTGCATGAAGCATCATAATTTGATTACTATGATTGTGTTTTATCTTAGCATAAAGTTTTGAGGACAAATACCTCTAGCGTTCCCACAAGTTGTTGAAACTAGATCTTGATCATAAGAATAACATCACATGGTTACTATTCAGGGCATATGTGCCACATGCACAATCATCACCACACAATCCTGATCATGATCTCCACTTAGTCAATCACCACAAACTTTTTTAACACAGTCGTAGGGCCCATTGGAGTAGAATATGGCACTATATATCTTAAGCATTTCACCCTGCACATAGTACTTGAAGATGATGACAAAGCATCTTTGGCACACAATAAACTGAATTGTAGCACAACAAAAGAATTCTCGATGGCATTACTCTGATCTTACCAAGACATCATAAATATCTAAACAATGTATATAAAATTATTTTTGTGAAGGGAGACATTGCCATAAAAGTATTTGGCTATGTTCCTAATAATGTTCCTAAAAGGTCATCTTCTTTAGCGGTTTTCTCTACATATATAGACTTAAGCAAAAGAAGATCCATAAAATTTATAGATCCATATGATAGAAAGAAATTTCTCCATGACCATACTGCAAAGTTGGTCTCTCTTCACATTTGAGTGCTCCTCTTGCTATTGCTCTTTGCTTTCTCTTCTTGCATTTTGCTTGTTCTTCTTGCTCCTCTTGCACTTTGCTTGTTGCCCTTGCTCTTCTTCTTAGCTTACTCCTTGCGGAATCAAATGTGGGGAGGTCAAGAAAGAAAGGGAAAGTGGAGGATGGAGGCTTTCTGATTTGTTGGATGCAAGGTAATCTCCTTTCTCACTCTCTCTTTCTCTAGCATCAGTATCCATCTCAATGTGATCTCAATTTGGTTTTATTGACACCACGTTTTCTATGAAGGCTTTCCTCTGAGGCAAAGGAGTCGGTGGATCCAATTTTTTGAGAAGCAGACAGGTCGAAACGGCCGTCGGAATAGGCGGATTTGCAATATTTACTATTTCGAAGGCTATTTCAACGCCTATTCCGAAGGCAGTTCCAAGTGAGAGTGTTGGATGAGGGCGATATAGATCCATAGTTGAGGTTGTTGTAGATCCAGAGTTCCAGAGAGTCGAAATGCCTATTGGAATATACAAATCTGTTGAATTTGTCATATCAGCGCCTATTTCGATGGCTGTTCCGATGCCGGATCCTGTGTTTTTTGGTGGATATGCTAGATTGCATATGGATGTTTGTTGCTCTTTTTCTAAAATTAATTTGTCACAACTATTTTTTGTGATACTAAACTAAACAAACTGCAATACTAGTTTTTGTTTTGCAAATTTTATTATTGGATACTACTGGACCAATATTCATCATAGCATTTCAGACAAATAATCATAGCATCTTCTCGAGGTACTTTCAAGGTCGGAATGGAGCTCGACATAAGTCATGCTAGTTCTAGCAGCATACCAGTGTCTATTCCGACCTCTGTTCCGAACTCTACTGACATTTTTTTATAGATCTGTCAATGTTATGATACATCTGTAAAGCTTGGGTGTTTTTTTGAGAAGACCATTCAATTGTGCTGACCAGTTCTATGATTTTCCCATGAGGATTTGTTACGTGGGTTCTTGATATGAAATTATTTTGCAGTTTTTTATGCTGATTCTTGGGCTCTAACGTCATCCAAACAGCTGACTAACACAACTAGTAGCAATTCCAGGTACCTGTACAGTATTGTAGCAGTTTGTCTCCTAATTTTTTGTTGTAGATCCACATTTTATAGCGTAGAACTACATTTAGCATTATTTTCATTAGGATTCATGAAAACATATCTGCACATCCTAGAAAGAAATCTGTACTTTTTTTGCTATCATTTGTTGATAATGGGTACATCTATAAACTGGGGTGAAAATCAGTTGAGGTCGAAATTGACCTTGGAATATCTGGATCTGTTTAAGGCAGTATACCATTTGTTATTCCGAGGTACATTCCGACCTCTACTCATACATTTTTTTCAATTTATAAATAGATTATATGCTGGATTGTTACTAGCCCATGAATACTAGATTATATACCTCTGCTCATAAATGTTTATCTCCTATATTTTGTTGTAGATGCACGTTTTGCAGTATAGGAATACATTCAATTTTATTTTACATTATGATTTATGAAAATACATCTACACATTTTAGAAACAAATCTGTACATTTATTGATAGATCTGTTAATAATGGGTGTGGAGGTCAGAACAGACCTCGGAATATTTGGATCTATTCAAGGCACTATACCATATTTAATTCTGAGGTCCATTCCGACCTCTACCCTTACATTCAAAAGTTTTCTTTCGATAAAGACGTGGTTAAAATGTTTCTTGTTGGACAATAAGTTCCACGAAAAAGCCCAAACGCCGTAGGGAGGGAGCATGTGGTGACATTCAGGAATAGGATATAACTGTACGGTTCGGGAGTTTTGATTACCACTCTACTATGTTCTTTTTTTTTATCCTCGTGTGTGTTTAGGTTTTAGAGTTTAGAGTGTGCGTGTGCGTGTGTAATGCCATTCACTTATGTTTCATGATTAACAATTCATGCTACCCTAATTCGCAGAATCTTGATTTATGTTTCATGCTTACTAGTTCATGCTACTTTGATTTATAGGATCTTAATCTATCCATGTTATTTTAATTACGAGCTATTATAGGTATTGAGTCAAAGCTACGAGGGCAATACCAACATATAAGCCAATTTTCCATCTATAATTATCCACATACCCTAAGCCCTAAGAATATTGGTGAACACGCAAATCCATTGAGGATGCAAAGGGGACTAACTGGCTCCACAATTGAATTGTCTGTGCCGATAGGGTGTCTCGCCTACAAATGACGACACCAAAGAGGCATGTGGTGTGCATGCCATTGGCGTTCTTAAACCTTATAGTTCACCACATCGAAATGAGAAAAGTGTGTCTGCTACTTCAAACTCAATAACTCTAGAAGGTTGCATGAGGTTCATTTGGATTTCAAACAAGTGTCCACATGTAACTACTTTGAAGTGTTGTATTCGAAGTAGTAGCATCATTTTCTTTCTTCGATGCTATGAACCACAAGATTCAAGAACTGCCATGGGCCTGCACACCATACTCCTCTTTTGTGTCTTCATATAAGAGACACCCCCTCGTTACATACGAGTCACATGTGGGGCCAATGAGCCTCTTGTTGATGTCTATTCCTCAATGTGGTTCAATTTGGATCATCATTGTTCCTTGAACTTGAAATGGTCGTGAACGGACAATATATGTGTTGGTATTAATGTTGTAGCTATGAGTCATTATACATAAATTTTTAAGCCAACAAGATGAGAGAGAGAGAGAGAGAGAGAGAGAGAGAGAGAGAGAGAGAGAGAGAGAGAGAGAGAGAGATGCACTACGTTCAATTTTATTCTCATTAGGAATAATGAAAAGAGTTCTACACATCCTAGAAAGAAATATTTACTTTTTGTTGATGAATCTGTTGATAAGTGGGGTGGGAATCAGTGGAGGTCGGAACAGACCTCGAAATATGTGTCTATTTAATTCAGTATAACATCTGTTATTCCGAGGTCGATTCCGACCTCTGCTCATAAATTTTTTTTAGATCATAAACAGACTATATGCTAGATTGTTACCAGCTCATAGATGCTAGATTATATACCTCTGCTCATAAACTTATCATAGTCCGAGCTTTTATAGGTATTGAGTCAAAGCTACGAGGGCAATACCAACATATAAATTATTTTTCCATCTCCAATTAACCACAAACCATAACCCTAACAATATTGGTGAACTCACGACTCCATTGAGGATGCAAGGGGGGCTAACTAGCTTCTCGATCGAGTTGTTTGTGTCGATTGGGTGTCTTGCCTAAAAATGGAGAGACCAAAGAGGCATATGGTGTGCAGGTCGTGGACGTTCATGGTTCACCAAATCGAAATGAGGAAAGTGTGTCTGCTACTTCAAACTCAATAACTCGAAAAGGTTGCTTGAGGTTCATCTAGATTCAAACAAGTGTCCACTTGTAACAACTTTGAAGTGTTGAGTTCAAAGTAGCAACATCCTTTTCTCTCTTCGATGCTACGAACTGTCAGACTCAAGGACTGTCATGGTCCTACACACCATGTTTCTCTTTAATCTCTTCATATATAGGATAGACACCCCCTGTTACGTATGATTCACTCGCGGGGCCAGTGAGCCTCCTATTGATGTCTACTCCTCAATGTGGTTTAATTTGTTTCATCATTGTTGTTTGAACTGGAAATGGTCATGAATATGACAATACATATATGTTGGTATTGATGTTGTAGCTATGAGGCAGTATACATAAAAGTTTTGGCATTCATTTCACAATACTCTATTTTTTTAAGCCCATGGGATGCGAGAGAGAGAGAGAGAGAGAGAGAGAGAGAGAGAGAGAGAGAGAGAGAGAGAGAGAGAGAGAGAGAGAGAGAGAGAGAGGGTGATGTTTTTTTCTTACTAATTTTTAAGACTCCCATTGGTTACCTACAGTATTTATCCCTCTTATTCCGTTGCACCCATTATGTCGTAACTTTTTAAGTCCACATTTTGAGTTCAAATTAAAAATGACACAACTTTTTAGTGATAAGTTCGATTTCAGCGAAGTTTGGTGCGTTGAAAAGCGCACGAGCGCCTTCCAATGATATGTTATATGATATACTTTTTGAGCTACAATTAAAACGTTATGGCAAGTCAAACATATTAGTTGAAAATAGTGTTATAATAGTATAATAATAAAAAAGGGATGTTTGCATGAATTCTTATAAGAAAACTCTCCTAATGTGCTCTCAGATAAAGAGAAAATTCAAGTGATGATC
The DNA here is from genome assembly GCA_029204225.1 of Diphasiastrum complanatum. NCBI lineage: Eukaryota > Viridiplantae > Streptophyta > Lycopodiopsida > Lycopodiales > Lycopodiaceae > Diphasiastrum > Diphasiastrum complanatum. Next base: position 46,314,679 of record CM055094.1, on the reverse strand, counting down.
CTCAGGTAGAGAGGGAGTGCAACAAAAAAGCTAAGTGTAGAATCTCCAAATCTCTCCAAAAAACTAAGTGTCAAATCACTCTCTCCCACTCTCAAGTAGGAATTCGAGTTCCAAGAGGTGTAGTCCACATGCAATATGATTGGACCCCTTACATATCTCCTCCAAATTGGATTGGTCTAGTGACATAAGAACTCTTGAACATGATTAGACCAATTTCATGGGTTTTTCACCTTTGATTGGTCACATGACTACATGACAACAGATGATAAAGTGTCACTAGCCCTCTACCATCAAGCCAAGTGTAAAGAGCCTACACTACCTCAAGCTACATCATTAGCTTTGGCCTAACCATCTACCAACATGTGTGCAAGGGGTGGAAAAATCAAAGTACTCCCAAAAACTTTCACTAATTTTCACATGAAAGTCAATTTTTTGAACCTAGGTTCTCTCTTAAGTATGGATGGATTTCAGATAGATGGCAGTTACCATCACCCGATTTAAAAAAAATCTATGAAGGTAAAGTCTTGGTTGTGATAGAGTGAATCCTTTTGTGGAAGGCACTTATTATTGACTTATCATGGATGTAAATATTTTCATATATCATCCTTCCCGTTAACTTTTATAGGGATTGGTAATTGATTTAAAGGAGGGGTGAAGTGATGGCAGAAAATTCTATTTGAAGATCTATTGGTTGCATAGCTTTTTTTAAGAGGACCAGTTGGGGTATACAAATGCGATTTTCTGGAAACATTTTCAGATAAATCCAAAGTAAGATACAAACCCGGAATTTTTTGATTAAGAGAAATTCTCTAGGGATTATGTTCAATAATCTGGAACTAGTGGCAATTTGAAATTTGAATCATTATCTCTAAGTAGTATTGAGAAAGGTCAAAAGTTACTAATTCCATTTTAGTTGGAATAGGAGTAATTTTGATTGAAGTATTGAGTCTAGAATGTCTGTATTAGATCAACCTAATCTTAGTTTGAGTACTAGGATCAGGGAGGGGGTGCTAACTGTTCATACATCAAAGAGACACCTGAAGAATTCAGCAGTTCATTTCGCTCATTGGCCAAAGACCCAAACAAGTCTTTTAAATGGATAAAAATGAACACCATTCTTCATTAACTACAATTCACTATATTGATTGAAATCAAAGACTTATAAACACATTTATTTTGCAAATGGCAGCTATCATGACAATTCATCACTGCATTTTGTGCAACATGAGAATGCGATGCATCTCTCAAATATCTAACAAGTTGATTCAAACTACATCAACTCTAGCTATCAACAAGGTCAATTGAACACTTTGGAAGCTCAGAGGGATAATTTGGCTGAGTTTTAAGAATGGGATTCCGCTCAAAAAAATTAGTTGGCTTCAGCTGAAAGCTTCCTGTCAATGTTGGCATTATTGGAAAATCCTCTTGACATGGAACATGATGGAAACCCATTGTATGCCACAAAACAATATCCGTTCCTTCAATTGGCCGATTCCTGCAAAATCAAGCTTGTCATGACTCTGTTCAAAAAATGTTTTTGAACCTCCGAGTTAGTGGTAACCCAAATATTGCAAAAGAACATGACTGACATGAGTAGTATTGCAGAATGATACCAATATTCCAGTCCTCCAATAGCTTGTAAAAATCATAAACAAACTGTTAGGTTACATTGAACAGCAAAGAAACATGGTTTACGATTCAAAATTGGTAATTTGAGTGATTATATTCCCAGAATGGCACCTAACAGACAACTTCCAACATTATTTCAAGAGTACAATTGTGGAAAAAAGGCCTGCAATAGATTTTTAATATAAAGCCTTGAGAAGATAATCTGATATTCTAAAAGATCATAATATGTACCAACCTGTTAGACCAAACAGCAAGATTATCATTGTCATGGCTTTGATAGACAAACTGCCCACCAGCCCATAATTCACTCCTGTTGTATGGAGTTACCCAAATCTGTATAAATTGCCACCAGCAGTATTGATTCCTTGAAGTGGTCTAATTGCTGTTGTAGGGAGTAAACTAGAAATGACAAAATATTAACAATCTATTAAAAATACTAACAGTCAACAGTACTCAAAGTACAACCTCCTTAAAGTGACACCAAGAATCATTATCAATGCATATAAAGAGAACTGACATACCTGATTATCTATGAAGGCTGCACGTTGCTGAGGTGGATCATCTGATGAAAGCAAACTGTCTGCCGTGAATCCAGGAATAAGCCGATAACCAACAGGGTTACCAAGCCTAGTCCTCTTTTCTGAATTTACAATATGAAATTCTGAAGGTTCAAAAGATTTTAATCTAATTTTAGCATCATTCTCAGTTTCGGCAACTTGATTTTCAGTTGTCCAGTAGCTCTTTCTTGGTGACTCATTGTTGGCAACATTTCTTCTTTTTAACACCTTCTTGATGAAAGTATTTGCCAGCCCATCAACGTCAAGATCCAGATGGAAATTGATGAAATGGTCATGAAACACACCTATTGTGTTTTCTGCAACCAGTGTCCCATGCAAATCACCTACCTTGTTCTTTTCAATGGAATCAACAGAGGTGGCCTCTACCATTAACAAACCACTCATTCCAACCTGAATATCAAAGTGGAAATCAGAGGTGTTGGATTTGTAACCTTTTAACTAGCAGGTGTGTGAATTCTAGAGCTCAGAAGCTGCACAGACTTGCAATAGACGATGAATCTAGAGCTTACTATTGTGCTCAAAAGGACAGATATACTAGATTAATTTGAAATACAAAAGATAAATTGCAATATCTCAAGGAGTGCTCATCAACAGAAGTATCATTACACCTTCACTCGAAGAACACCATCTGTCTGAAACTCCCAGTCAAGAATGTAGTCATAGTTCCCCACAGATCCAACAATTCGGACCACCAATGTAACTTTTGGTCGCACCTCACGAATCTGTTTGAGCAAAAAAGCAGCATACCTTCACCTTAGCAATTTTAGTGAAATGATGACCACATATGTATCTTGGAGTCATGTAAAGACCTGAGCAAGAAGATCAACTTCAGAAGCAAAGATTAGTTATGATCAGTCACCCACATCAGAATTGACGTCATTTTGAGACTTGAACATCACTCTTGAGAAGGAGCATTAGCATGCCCATGTCATCTGAACCATTACTGATACATGCTACAGGATATTAAAAACGACAAAGTATCTTACAGGTTAGATATCATCAAACTTGCTAATGTCATTGGGTTAAAAAGAAACCAAGAACAAGACATGCAAACCAGGCCTTCTCATCAGAGCCAACATGTCATTTGAGTTTTCATGCGGGAAGCTTTCTAAACATTTCCATTGCTAACTCAAACCCAATGTTACAGGAAGTGTATCAACAGGATGTCCTTAATTTTTGTATGATTTTTCCTTCTGTCTATCAATATTATAGGCCTTTTCCTTCATTGAAGCCAAAGGTCATCCTCATAAAAACATAGTTGGACAGCTAATAATCAACCAGAATGAGAAAGGTTGCACAAATCAGCTGAAGGAAACGAGACATATGTATATTCATGATTCCAACAAAAGGTGTATTTTGAGAATAAAAAGAGCTAGCAGAACTACCGCAGAATCTTGAACAAGAGACTCCGAATGTCGCCAAGCGATGTCACTAGCATAACTCTCGAATACACAGAGTATTCTTGGCGTCATGTATGGATTACCATCGGCCCCAGCAAAGACGGCATCAAAATAGTGTGCATTTCTTGGGCAATCATTAAGGGGTTCCAAAGACATGGCCAACACTCCTAAGCCATATTCTCCAGCATCCATGTATGTTTTGAAGTACCATCCTTCTGCAGGATCCATGTACGGAACAAAGAGCTCGGAAGCAAATCCTTGGTAAAGAACACTTCGACCATGCCCTGTTTCTGGGTCATGGAACACTGCCTGAGAGACTATTACCCCCGCTCTGGGATCAGGGCGAACATGAAACTCCCAATTAGCCCACCTCACCAAATTGCCGTCCACTTTGAAGCTTGGACCAAGGGGTTGCTCTAATGAGATAGGATTCAATGATTTGAGGAGAGGAGGCTTTTGAGCCAGAAGTCTATAGTCTGTGCCTTCTGCTTTGGGAATCCGAACCTTCTTCTCATCAATGTATTCTAGAATTTGCTTCGTGTCCAGGTCTATAAGCATGACAATCCCCTCCACAGGTCTCATGAAGATATTGACAGTGCCATTCCTGCTGTAGCAAAGAGATTTGAGAAGCCTTTTACCTTCCTCATCAGGTATACCAAACCACCCTGGAGAAATGGGCAAGCAGATAATATCTGACATAGGCAAACCTCTGTCCCGTAAAGATTGCAGAAATGGGGGGTAGTTGTAAGGGAGGGTCTCTACAAGCGAGATATCATCTAAGGAGAGAGAGGGGTAGCCTGGACCATGGTGGATTTCATCTGAGACTAGAGTTCCTGTGACTAAATCCACTACAATTTTGTGCGTTTCTCCAAATAGGACTGTTTCAGCATAAGCTCTTCTAGGTTGAACAGGCTGCCCCGGCTTCCACTTGAGAACCTCCTCCTTCTCTGGTGTGTCTAAAGAGATACTGTGAACAGTTGGCCTTCCCTCTACAAGCAAGGATGCATTGAGAAGAACAGATCGAGCAAGGAGGATTTCATCCCACGTCAGAGCATCCAATACGTGTTGAGGATAAGTGCCTCTCTTCTCTTTTGGCACCCTATTTGTCTGTTGTTCTATGCTGCCAGGAAATTTGTTGCTGGGAAGCAATTTTCTGACATTGTTCCAGGAAAACACCGGCATGGAGCATTGTGAGGATCCTTCTGGCATGCAGAGCCATAGATTACCCACACCAACAAGAAGGACACAAAACCCACATACGAGTGTCAACTGCCCAGCTTGAAAATTCATCTCGATTCTCTCTGGTGAAGACTAGAAGACTTCAGTGGGATATGATTATGCCAAGTCTTCCACAGCCAATCTGGTGCATGAATCCTCCCTTTATGCATCACATTCTAACCTGCTTCTCACTCTTTGGCCCCTGTTTCATTTTCACAGCCTTTAAAACTGCCAAGGCCTTACTCCATCAAATTCCTGCAGATCTGTGCATTCGATTGAAACTTACTCAGGCTTTCTCAATTGCCTGATCTGCCTATAAGAATCCTTGAAAATGGAACCCATATCAGAGCTTGCAGCCCATATTAAAGAGCCATTTTTTGCAAAGGATGGAGCAGATTTGCAACTCACCACCACGATTGTTAAAAAACCTAGCATAGCTAAGTTAAGAGCCAATTGGGAACCTCTATTGACTTCATGTTCTTATTGTGTCAAATGCAACAGGTCAAAAACTTGAGAATAAAAAACTTAGAAATGCAGGTCGAAAGCCAACAAATGAAGTGAATTGTGCCTGCTATGTATGTCAGGTATGATAGCTTCCAAAGGGAGGCAGTATGCCCTTCTCTGACTTTTCTAAATGCATTTTCATTATTCAACGAGAGTTTGTTTTTGTTAAGGGACTTGTTCATTTGTCAAAAATGTACGTGAAGATATTCAAGATAATATCACTTCCTTGTGGCCTCTTGGTAGATGCCTTGTCAATTATGGAACGGGGCCAGCCGGCCATAATTTTATAATGATAATGACAAGATATATGTTACAAGTAAAATCTAAATTGCATTTAGAATAAATAATTTATAATAGACTATTCATTACGTGGGGGGGGGGAAGGCCCTGCCTGAGGGCCTTCCTTGCTGGGAGGGCCTTTGCCCGAGGGCGGGAGCCCGAGGGTAGGAAGGCCCGAGAGCTTTGGGCCTTCCCCTACGTAATGCCATTGTGTGAAGGTTTTTTTTTTTTTGCCATACGGTACGGCCTTACGGCCGTACGCGTGGACCAATTTTTTTTTTTTTTCGATTTTTTGCCGTTTTTTTTTTCGCAAATTTTTTTACGTTTGTGGTGGAATGTGGATGTGGACAGCCAATGACGGGCTGCCACATAGCACATGCACATTCCACTGGAGAGAGGAGAGAGAACGTGCATTCCACCGGAGAGAGGAGAGAGAAAGTGAATTCCACTGGAGAGAGGAGAGAGAATGACAGATTCCTAGGAGAGAGAAAATTGGATGGACATTATGCTCCTGGAGGTGGTCCCAAAATACAAAGGACACCTGAGCACAGGCATTACGGAGGCATGCATGCGTAATGGATAGTTTGTTAATAGACTATCCATCATGCCACATGAAGTAATTTTGGTTTTGGCATAATATGACACAGTTGCGATTAACAATTAGGAGAACCACCTCTCAAAGAAAAGTCACCATTTAAAATTAGAAAAATAATTGATATTACATAATACATCTAATATAGTGCTATATGTGAAAATTAAAGATTTAAAACTAATCCAAACTTATAATCTAGGCGTACATTCCAAAAGCTAGTCAAATTACTCACAAATTTGCTTCTAAGATCAAACCAATATCACATATGATTGAAATGACAAAAGTGGATAAATAAATTAGATCTAGAACTTTTTGTAAACAAGTCGTATAGCAACAAGTCAGTCATAAATGCATTCATCAATAGCATCCAAAGCTAGCTACTCTACCAATCTCAAAGATAAGTGTAGAGAAATGAACAAAAAAGAGATACCAATTGTATGGAATGCTTTCAAAATAATATCAACTACTAAAATTATTTTTTCCATGCCCAACTTGCAATTTACAATTGAGAGAGATGGCTGACTCTCCTCTCTCTAACGTCATTTGTGTTAGAATAAAAGTAGCAATACTTGAGGTCCACTAAGGACCAATTGATATATAGTGATTTGTTATTTGGCGGGACACACATCCCACCGTAAGTGGCAACCCGGGCCATGCATGCATTTCCACCAAAAGTGTAGCATACTTAAAGACTTTCTAAAGAGAGAAGAAGATAAATAGTGTTTATGCATAAGCTCTTTGGTTTTTTGAAATCTATATCATGCTTGAGTTTATTTCTCCTATGCTGATTAAAGATCATGTCTTACTAGAATTCTAACTTGGTAATAGAGCCTAGCGGGATTGTGCACATAATTGAGAGACTGTCAGATCAGTTTTGAGAAATTGACCTTTCCAATTGTTGAGGAAAATTTCAAAAATAGTGTTCTTTGAGAATTTGTAGGTTATTGTGAAAATTTGAGAAATTTGAGTTGTTTACAATCAATATTTCATGTTTTGAATTCCATCAAACTTCTAGTAATAGGGTGACTTCAAGGAGGTAAAAGACAGCAACTAAGACCTTAGAAAAAACTTGAAAACTATCCAAGAAACCTGATTTTGTGTCAGCTAGGATTTCAAAAAGGAAAGTGTGGACTTCTCACTGTAGGAGACCAAATTAAGAGTTGTAAATTGCTTTAGAGTAAAATGAGCCAATGGCCAAGAGGCCATACATTGTCGTGGATAGGGAAGCATGCAATCATTTCTAAAATCCATAACTTTCATACTTGAAATCAAAAGAGAGAGAGAGAGAGAGAGAGAGAGAGAGAGAGAGAGAGAGAGAGAGAGAGAGAGAGAGAGAGAGAGAGAGAGAGAGAGAGAGAGAGAGAGAGAGAGAGAGAGAGAGAGAGAGAGAGAGAGAGAGAGAGAGAGAGAGAGAGAGAGAGAGAGAGAGAGAGAGAGAGAGAGAGTGGGGGGGGGGGGGGAGCTCTTGCGGGTTGTGAACTGTGAGGATCAAGTAGCACTTTAAGGGGGGTAGCATTGGCAAGGTAATACTTTAGCATGTGGGATCACCCAAATCTGTTCGATCATAATCCATTGTCATCAATGATGAGAAATGATTTAATCTGTATTGAAATTTCACAATTCTAGCTTGATCAATTTTGGTCATGGCCATGTAAATAGATTCCACTTGTGCCAAATAGCATAGGATACTTTCCCAAGAATTCATTCCTCATATTACATTGTGATAGCATCTTTGAAATGAGGTCAAAATGTGTTTACATAAGCTAGAGAAATTCTAGGAGCTAAAAATAGCATGCTTTACATTGTTTTTGGATCTTGAGATCTTGACCCCATATTAGGGTGGATCCAATGACCTATTAGGTTAGATGCTAGGGTTAGGGTATGATAAGATCAAAGATGCCCTAAATGATCAAATTCAAGCTCGAAATGTATAAAGATGTGATGGGATCTCCATCCAAATATGAGGAAAAATCAAGTTTTTCCACTTCCATCAATATTGTCTTTGAGTGTCAAGTTATAGCTATTGCATGTGAGTGATTTTATGCATTAATGACATTTTTTGGAAGGTACTAAAGTTGATTACATGTCTAGTATGCTTGCTGCACTTTACTTTTGTGTATTTGAGCAAATCTATGTGGCCATTGTGGAGTTAAATGCCAAATTAGCTAGTTTTGGTAACTAGTCTTGATTCTAGCTTTCAATGTGATTCAACCTGAATTTAGAGGGCTTTATTTGTAAATCAGTGAGTTCTCAATGGTCGTTGATAAATCAGCTTTGGACAACAGTTGCAAGCTCTCTTTTCATGGTCATGAAGGCTCAATTAGTTGAGTCTCTGATACTAGCTTAGTGATGGCTTACTTTTATATCTAATACCGAACAGAGCATTAACGATATTTTTTGAGCGATGTCTATTTCTCAGATCAACACGTTGGCGCAAGAGAGATGTTCTCTCTCACGAATAATATGACTAGCTACTGCTAATCTGTAAACTCACTCTTGAACTATCTCAAACTTTTACAGTTCTATACGTGTGACAATATCAGTCTATATCTGTGATCTGTATTTTTTGTATCTTTCATTGATCCTTTTATGTGATCAATCCAAAAAACTAATTAAATTAAAAGCTTTAATAAAAAGAAATGCATTAGGCTTAATCAAAACTGATTCTAGTTTTCTAGCATTGTCCTCCATGCATCAGCCCCTTTCTGTCTGTTACATAATGCCTTCACGATGCAGACCTTTGCATTTCAGAAAGAGACACCTTCGTGATTTTAAGGACACCTTCGCTCATTCAAGGTCATTTGGAGTTAATGTCGCGTTTTTTTGAAATGTGAAAAATGCGACAAACCTGATGGTAGGCCTGAAAAATATTTCCAAGACAGTGTCGCATTTTTTCGAAATGCGAAAAATGCGACAGTGTTCCGAAATTATTTTCTAAGTGTTTTTGACTTAGTGCTGTATTTTTCTCATGACCCAAAAATGCAAACTGTGCGAAACATAGTTAAAAAATGTAACAATCAGAAGAAAACAATAGAAAAAAACTAAGAAAAATGCTAAGGCTTTGAAAAGGTAGAAATTCTTAGTTTCTTCAAACCAATCAAAGTGAGAAGCAAGAGCAACGACTAGTCTTATAGTGACCATCTTCGCCATGAGTGCAAAGGTCTTATCATAATCTATGCCCTTTGATTCCGCATATCCCTTGGCTACAAGCCTTGTCTTGTGCTTAGAAACACTACAAGAATCGCTGCAATTTTTGACATGATTTTCGACGTGAAATTGCATTTTAATTTTTTTTTGAATCAACGCGGGCGTCGAAAAATGTGTCGCAATAGGGTCGTTAGAATCCGTCATATTTAAAATCCATCGAAATCCGATGACAAGCCCAAAATCGGCAACCGGTATAAACGTTTTTTGAAAAATATGCCACGTAGACAGCGGATTCCGACGGCCCGGCCACGTAAACATCGGAATCCGATGTCTACGTGAAAAAAAAAAAAAAAAAAAACTTGAAGAAAAAATTTCAATTTTTTTTTTTTCTGCCATGTGGACATCGGATTCCGACGACCACATGGCTGGGCCATCGAAATCTGACGTCCAGGTGGCAAAAAAAAACAGTGAAATTTTTTTTTTCACGTGGACATTGGATTCCGACAAAAAAAAAATTTTTTCCATTTGTTTTGTTTTTTCATGTGGCGAAATCCGAACCTTTGATTGAGCATATCCCTTGGCTATAAGTCTTGCCTTGTGCTTAGAAGCACTACAAGAATTGCCATGGTTTCTGACGAGATTTCCGACGTGAAATCACGTTTTAATTTTTTTTTGAATCGACGTGGGCATTTATAAACGGGTTGCAATAGGGTCGTCAGAATCCGTCGCATTTAAAATTCGTCGGAATTCGACGACAAGACCAAAACCGGTAACCGACAACAGGTAAAAACATTTTTTGAAAAACATGCCACGAAGACGTCGGATTTCGATGGCCCGGCCACGTGGACGTAGGAATCCAACGTCCACATGGAAAAAAAAAACCTGAAAAAAAAAAATTCACTTTTGTTTGTCCTGCCACGTGGACTTCGGATTCCAACGGCCCGGCCACGTAAACGTCGTATTTCGACGTCCACGTGGTCGTGCCTTCGAAATCTGACGTCGATGTGGCAAAAAAAAAACCATGAATTTTTTTTTTCACATTTTTTCTTTCCACGTGAACATCGGAGTCCGACAAAAAAAAAATTGTTTATTTTGTTTTGCCACGTGGCCGTCAGAATCCAACACTTTTTCATTTTTTCTTCGAAATCTGATGGATTTTAAATATGTGGGATTTCGACACTGCTAAAAAATAGAAAAAAACTAAAATTTCATGATATGAATTCTTACTTCAGTGTAGAGATTATGACAAGAACTGCAAATATACTATGTATGGCATATAGTACTACATAGCAACTAACCTCTTAAAATTGTTTCAAACACACTGAATGAATATTTAAATCAACAATGATTCACAATATTAATTAAGTCACTAATACACTACGAACCCATTCGTTAACTAGTATGGAAACTAGGAAACTTGCAACCAAAAACACTCCAATCGACAGGAATTTGAAGTGCATACGAAAAATAAATGATTACAGAAAATGACATAGATGAAATGAATTGAAAATAGATAAAGCCATATCTATTTATGAGTGCATATGCATGTAGCCGGAAAGCAAAGAAGTGCTAGTCATGAATGCTTCAATTCATTCTACTATGTTTGTCACTTTGCTTCTGTCCTTTGCTAGGACAGAACTGCTCTCAACTAGAACAGCCATGAGGGCTCCCATTAACAGTGAGTTCTCAATGGTTGTTGATAAATCAGATTTAGACAACAGTTGCAAGCTCCCTTTTCATGGTCGTGAAGGCTCAGTTAGCTGAGTCTTTGATCTGACAATTAAGTTAGTGACGGCTTTCCTTCATATCTAATACAGAACAGAGCATTGCGAAAATTGTTTCTATTATCATAACTGAATTTACAATATTTTTTTGAGCGTTGTCTGTTTCCATATCAGCACGTTGGCACAAGAGGGATGTTTTCTCTCACGAATAATATGACTAGCTACTTCTAACTGTAAACTCACTCTCGAGCTATCTCAAACTTTACGATTTTGTACGTGTGTAGTATATGCATATGCACTCAAAAATAGGTATCGCTTTATCTATTTTCAGTTTGTTTCATCTGTCATTTTCTGTAATCATTTATTTTTCATATGCACTTCGAATTCGTGTTGATTGAAAAATGTTTGGTTGCAATTATGCTAGTTTCCATACCAGTTAACGAATAGATTTATAGTGTATTAGTGACTTGATTAATATTGTGAATCATAGTTGATCTAAATATTCATTTTGGGTGTTTAAAACAATTGTAAGAGGTTAGTTGCTATGTATTACTATATGTCATACATAGTATATTTGCAGTTCTTGTCATAATCTCCACACTAAATTCATATCAGGAAATTTTAGTTTTTTTCTATTTTTTGGCAGTGTCGAAATCCCGACACATTCAAAATCCATCAGATTTCGAAGGAAAAACAAAAAAGTATCAAATTCCGACGGCCACATGGCAAAACAAAAAAAATGGAATTTTTTTTTTTTGTTAGAATCTGATGTCCACGTTGAAAAACAAAAACGGAAAAAAAAAAATTCACGGTTGAGAATGTGAAGAAGGTGAAGCAGGTGAGAATGGACAGAGGAGGAGAATATATCTCCAAATGCTTTGGAGAGTTTTGCACCAGCAAAGACATACTTCACTTGAAGACTGCAGCCTACACACCATAGCACAATGGTGTGGCAGAGAGGAGAAATCAAATTCTCATTTCGGAGACTGCAATTTTTTAAATGCATGACATCACCTGTTCGTGCATAAAAAAAAAAAAAAAACATAAAACGGACGTCGGATTCTCACGGATAATACAGATGTCGGAATCCGACGTCCGTGATCGAATTCTCAAAGCCGCGTCATTTTTCTAGGATTTTGTTATTTTTTATTCTTGTAGGAGATTGTTGGAGATCGGGTTTTGGCACTTCTTCTCAACTCTATCAATTCCATTTGTCTGTTCCAAGTACGACTCTTTTGTTTTGTTATGTGCAACTAAGATTCTTTCTTTGTAACTTTTTCTTGTACACTATCTTCCTTGTATTGTATATTTTGTGTAGTTAAACACAAATATGTGTCTTAGTGATTTATGATCGTCAGCGAATGAGAGAGGAAGAGAAGGATGTGTGTGGGAAACAGAGAGAGCAAGAAAAATGTAGATAGAAGAGTTTGATTTAATGTTATGTTCTTTGTATATTTTAGGGTTTAGATTTAATGTTATGTTCTTTGTAAAAAAGTGTGAGATTGAGAGCTCTTGAGGTTTGAATGAAGATCATTACCAACTCCACCATCAAAGATGTAGAGCTACCACTTTTTCTCACTGATTGATCCAGTATGGCTATCTTGTTGCTACTCCCTTTCGAGCCATAAAGGGTAATCCATCGTTGCCTGATACATGTAAAATGAGATATCAACTAGAGAAAGCTATTGATGCATGCTTAATATGATAGCATTTTTGTTGAAAATCAGAACGCAAAATGAACTTTGAAGAGTGACATTGACTCACTATCTCCGTAGGAAGCCCGAGATATCTTGGCTATGGCGTGCTAAATTATCTTCGTTCTGTGAGTTAGAATCCAATTTTCCTTGCAAGATATTTGGAGAGCTGGCCTACCATCACTGCTAGATGAGTGAGCCATCTAACCATTCAATCAAATTATAGTCATTGAGGATTTGAACGTCGACTTTCAAAATACTAAAGGATTATTGTTGATTTCCAAAAGAGAGTTGAGAGATGTGATTATTAACATCGCTACCTCTATAATACATCTGAACATCGTTGCTACTACTTTGCAAGCCTTCAATATGCCTATGAGTATTAGATATGAAGGAAGGCCATCACTAAGCTAGTTGTCAGATCAGAGACTCAGCTAACTGAGTCTTCACTATCATAAATGGTGAACTCCTGCAACTTTGCTGCAACACGAACACGAAACGAAGGTCGAACAAAAACAATTCGCGATAGTCAACGTGCCTTGACTCAAAGTACAAACAATTCACGAATCATTTGTGAGTCGTAAACATACCTCTAGTACCGCAAACCACAAAGGGACTCAAAACAAAAGATTACGAAAGAAACGAAAGGAGCGAAGGCAAACGAAGAAAATGAAACAAACGAAGGGGAATCTTTCGTGCTGCCAACTGGCAGCTCAACGGGCTTGGAGTCGTAGACTTCACGCCTAGGTGAAACGAGTGGCAATGACGGAGAGTAACTGATCAGTTGATTAGTGTTAACTAGTATTGTGATTTCTGCGTTTAGCCATCTTGTAAACTCCACACAGTGGAGGTATAAATTATCCTTTTTGGATCATAAATGAGAGGTGTGAGAATAGACAGAACTACTGTAAGAGACAGAGAGAGAGGTAGCGAGTAGAGCAGAAAATAAAATTACTAGAAACAATAGAGTTGTGCATGAAAGTCTGCCAACGAGTAGAACATAGCAAAAGAGTAGAGCATCACACCACCAACGAGTGAGATACTGATGATCTCGCTCTAAAAATTAAACTGATAATACAGTCACTCTATTTTTGTGCATCTCTTTGTCTTGTGTTGTCTGTCTTGATTGCTAGAATAAAATGTGTTCTGTGATGTGCAGTCGCGTGTATAGGTTCCTGTGAACCTTCTTGCAAAAGAAAATTCAAAGATACAAAATCGTTCGCGAATACGAAACAAAAACAAAAAAGAAACAGTTTCGCTTTCGCAACACTGAACAGTTTTCGCTTCCGCGAGGACATGGTATCAAAGTAGACAGGTTTTCACTACTAATATCCTAGGAGTGATTCTTTCAGACAACACAATATGGCTAAACAACCCAGACAAGAGTGGCAATCAGTCTTGATGGCGCAAATTACAGAATCTAGAAATTCAAAATCAAAACACTTCTGAAGGACAAAGAAATCTGGTCAATGACCGAACTCTCAGAGGTGCAGCCTCCAGAGGGAAACCCGAAGAGAGCTGAATGGATCAGAAAAGATGAGCGTGCAATGGCGATCATCGTTTCGTCCATAAATGAAGATCTACTCATGCAGATTGAAGATTGCGAAAGCAGCCATACAGCGTGGGAAAGATTAAAACAGAAGACTTATGAAGTGAGGACTGCAGCTTCAGTCATGCACCTTCACAATCAGCTGCAATCCATATGATGGGATGGCAACCAGTTGGATCAGCATGTTGAGAAGATCAAAATGATCTTCACTCAACTCGCTGCATCAGGACAGGAGCACCAGGTCCCAGCACCACAACAGCTAATGTACTTCATGAAATCTCTACCAACGTAATGCTCATACTGAGTCTACTAGATATGACATTCGACAAAGCAGTCAGTCTTGTCGCTGATGAGAGACTGATGAGAGATGAAGGAGAGGGAAGCAGTGATCAAGAGAAGGATCTCTTCACGAAAGAAAAGAAGAAGAATAAGAACAAGCCAAGATTCGAGAAGACAAAATCCACGAATCAGTAATCTTCTTCCTGTAATCATTGTCACAAACTAGGCCATACGGCCAATAAATGCTGGTTCAATCTAGCAATACCTTGCATGCACTACAAGAAGACAGGGCATTTTGCATACGATTGTAGATTCAACCCAAAAAAAAATGAACAAAGCTGAAAAGCTAATGTTGCAGAGTCATCAAAAGATGTTGACTGAGGTGACGAAGCTTTCACAATACTCAATGAAGCTTCAATAAACTACACTGAACATGACTACGATGTAGTAATTGATTCAGGAGCAACGTCACACATCACTTGCAACAAGAAGATCTTGATTGACTTCAGAGAGCTCAAAAACATAACTGTGACTATGTTGGCATTCACATTAGATTAAATTTGATACAAAAAATTGAAATTAAATATCATATCAAAGAGATTTTTGGCGCCCAGGCTTTGAAAATAGCAATGGCAAGGAGACCCAGATCCACAATTGAGTCTGTGATTATTTACAGTGAGAAAGATGAAGCTGATAACTGGAAGCCAACAAAATATATGGAGAACTCATGGGTATTGCTGCATCCATCATCAAAGGACAATTTTTGACAAAAGAAAAGAGCAAAAATGACTTACAAATCTTATTGGAAAGCAAATTTTTTGGAGTTTAAGACTACCCCGGGAGGTCAATCTATATCAGAAGTCTTAGTACAACATGTATATATGCATTCAGAAATCAAAGTACATGATATCAATCCTCATGATCATCAAAAATGTAATTGTAAGTATATCAAAACAGATGCACTCTACAACAATCATAGGTGATTTTCATTATTAAAGCTCTTTAGATTATGATACTTTATGTTTATTGCCATTTCAAAATAGAACAAAATAATAGAAAATTTCATCATTTACAATTGCACATTCACCAATATTTGCCATGTCACAGATGCGAAAAAGACAGGAGCTGATAACGTGCTGCAAAGATCTACCTACAACAATCACCATTGTGGGAGAACAATAGTTTCAAATAAACTTTAGTAAGACAAAGAAGACCTCCAGACCGTTACTCTGACAATCTTCAGTGGAGCGAAGATACACAGTTCGAGTACTGCAGCTTCACTGAAGAGCCAGCAATATACCAAAAAGCTATCACCTTGATCTCTCTTCTTCTTGAAGCAATCACTTGCAAAATGCCCTTTGACTCCACAATAAAAGCATTTTAACTTGGATCTATCTTTCTTCTTGCTAACAAAAGTAGAAGGCTCACCTTGATCTTGACCCTTTGACCAGTTACTTTTGCCTTTGCCCTTATACTTACCTTTGATGAGCACTGCTTCCTCCTCTCCAACTTGAGATAAAGAAATAGATTCACCTCTTAATAGAACCCTAAATGGCACAATAAATTGCATATCGGTATCCAAGGGATTGGAGTCATTGATCGGATCCATGAACATTTGTGTGCGCGATGATAAAGCCATATTGTAAGGGGGTGAAACGGGTTGTGCTTCCATGGCCCCAATAGTGGAACCAATAGTAACAGAAGCCAAAACTGAGGAGTTGGAGGCAAAGGTAGTTATAGAAGAGAGGATGGAAAAATCAAAGTAGATAGTGGGCTTGGAGCTGGGTGCAAAACAGTAGGCACTCAAAAATTGCTTATGCTGATATCGTTGATGATTAAAAACTGGAATTTTAACTAACTAATTCTAAACCTATCTTAACCACTGATCATTGTTGCAGAATTTGTACATGTTACAAAAATGTCTGTCAGGGCATTGACTCCATCATTGATGATTGGATGTCAGTTGATCAGTGCATTGACGGCCTAAGAAGATATTATTACAGTCCCACAGAAAGTAGTCGCTATTTGAACTATATGTGGGTTGGATTTCTAATTACAAAGGGTCAGATTTATACAAGGAGTCAAATTTATACATTGGGATGGATTTATACAAAGGGCCATATTTTCAACTAGGTCAAAATTATACATGGGTCGAAAAATCTCTCTTTAACGAGAATGACATTGGGTCAAAAAATAGGCTTGGGTCGAAAAAATTTGATCCTGAATTTTTCGATCCTTTGTTGGAAAATTCGATCCTTCATAATTTTTTGTGGGTTTTTCAAGAATAAGCATAAACAAGTTTCAAGATGCTCATTACCTAATGGAATTGGGCTTGAGCATGAATTCCAATAGACATATGGTATCAAAACACCAACATTAGGTTGGGCAAGGGTTGTTCTAGAAAAAGTCATTAAAATGTAGTACCTAGACAAAAGAGCACCTTGGACAAAGATTGATCTACAGAACCTTCGTCAGCCTTCGCTAATGGTCAGGAATTTTCGCCAACTTTTTTGGTAGCTATTTTTACAGTACTAAAGAGGTCTGTGAATATTCTTTCTAGAACTAATGTGCTAAAATAGGACTTTGTCTAATGGAACCTCCAAAATTTCCTATATAAGGCCCAAATTCAAATCATTTCTCACCAGTACTAATGGACTCTTGCCAAAAAAATTTGCAAATTATTTTTTCTAAAACTTTTCAAATTTACACTCCTGCCTATTTTTCTACCTACAAAAATGTTGTCCATTGATTCTAATAGTTCTGCTGCTCCCAAATCATTTATCAAAAGGACTAATCCTGATGAACATGATTTAATGACCCTAACTAGTATTGAATAAGTGGCTGAATGGCTCATCCTTGCCGAGCCTATGTTCAAGGAAATGGACATTCACATTACTATCTTTTCCAACAAAATTAATATGAAATTTATTGTTATGGCCTTCGGAACTTGGGATGAATCAAAAGCCAAGTTCTACATAGAATAACAAGGTGTTGTGCTCAAGGTGCTAGTGACTGAGGCTGCCCTTACTGCATTAGGAATATTTTCTGGAACTAGATCAAACCCTTCTCATAAGGTTGCCCAAAGTGCCATTAAGCCTTTATTAGACACACGTACACCTTAGTTACAGACTAATGATGGCTATCTCTTAGAAGCCATTAGGGACTATAGTCCAGATAGTCTCAAGCCTAATCAACCAAACTCTGATGGTGGGCAACTTGAAAAAGGAGTGTATTTCTTTCTACATCCTCAATCGCATAGTTGAGTCCCACAAGGAGTTTGATTGTGGAACAATACAGGCATACGAGTGGCATAAGACAATACAGGCATACGAGTGGCATAAGAGAGCTGTGAAGCATAACATCAAGAAGAAATTTGTGGCAGGGCCTCTCCTATCTTCTCTTGCAGCTTCAGTTTCAAAAGAAAAAATATACAATTTCAAGATAGAGAGTGTATTGGCTACCTATATGCGCCAAGACCAGGAGAGACATCTCACCAAGGAAACCCTTCATAGAGTTGTAGATGAGTCCACAATGAGATAGTTGTACCCAACTCTGATTTAGAAAACAATAATCTGCATTCACACAATCAATGGTTGCTAAACTATGACTCCAGTTTATGATATCAGTAGATTTGACGTACTAACCTTTTTCTCCTATGAATTGCTCCACCAGCTTGTAAAAATTGTGGAATCGATCATTATGTCAAAGATTGTCTAAGGCATTGCAACCTGCTACACTAGCGTGCTCTAGAAAAGTTGAAACCCTTCCAGCCATGGTGATGACCAGAGCACAACGGGAGAGACAAGCTACTCTCGCAACACAAAACAACACTCTTAAACCACCTGCACTACCTAGTGAACCTTCAACACCACTTATTTATCCTAATCCTACCGAAGAGATTTATCTACATCAAAAATTTCAAAAACAAATCCAAAATGCAGAACAACACTCATCCATTGAGCATGCACCAAATATCCTTCTCAAGTTTGTCTGGACATTGAATACTAGGATGTTTACCATCACAAATAAAACATCCTCTAATAGCCGGCATAGGTTGAGTAGCAAAGGCAGCTTGATTATGGTCATAGAGTAGGGTATCAAAGTTGTTTGTGTTTTGATCACATTGGTAATATACCATGGATTCTAAGGGATAGGTTGGCATAGAAGTTTCATCAACAAAATATGTGGAAGGGTGGATCAACATATTGAGTAGGTAATTGCGGAGCATGTTGATTCATGACAAAAGGTTGCTTGGGCTGAAATTAATTTGGAGCAACTGGACATAGTTCATATTGATATACTCCTAGTCTTGGCATACTAGGTTGTTGGGCATTAAATTTCATAGGACCAGTTTGTCAGAATGGGCGATATATTGGTCATTGGACCTATGTAAAATAAGTTTCCAAATGCGGGCATTCATTTGCAGTGTGATTTTGTGAACAGATGGAACAACACATAGGTTCTATGGATGAAAAGGTTTTCTCTACAATATCTTTCGGGGTTTTTTTGAATATCGGTCATTAATTGTTGCATTTGTGTTTGTTGGGTCCGTTGCCAATTTTCCACTTGATGAAGGACATCAACAGATTGGAAAAAGCCTTCAATTTTATGGTCATCATTTTAAACTTGGATTTTATCTTTAAAATGTCACTCAGATAATTTCTTTCAAAGAAAACCAAGTTGACACTTGTGCCTTTCTCCCCTTCGAAATGGTGAGCTGTTCAGCAGCTCCTGGTACTTGAAAAGTACAATGGTGAGAGTGAAAAAAAATCTAAGTCAAAAAGCAGACACACAATCACCAAAGAAAAGAAAAGAACTTGCAAGGTTAGGTAATAGGAATGACATAGAAGAGCGGAAACAACGCCAATGTTAGCTTTTTATCCTCCCCATAGGTAGCTCAATGACTTTTGAGGCTACCTTCTAGGTCCAAAAGGGTGGTGATGGACGATAATGAACATTGTCTCAATTAGTTTTGGACTTTTTTAAAAGTTTTGGACTATTTTTGGAATGTGGCAGCTCCACCCACCGTGGTAGGTGGAGCCTCCCGAAAAAAAAAAAAATGAATTCTTTTTTCTCAAAGAAATTCGTTTTGTCTCTTCTTTTTATTATTATTATTTTTAATATGGGAGGCTCCACCCATCACGACGGGTGGACACCTTTAACATATATATCGTAATATATACAACAATTTGTGTATATGCATGAGGTGAGAGGATGTATGGGGTGTGCACCCATACATCCTCTTTTGACACACTTTGTAATTGTAAGTTTCTTTTTGTATGGGGAGGGTGCATCCTCTCATATTATGTGCATTTCATGTACATTGAGGGGTCGGCCTATAAAAGATTCCCCCCCTCCCTCATAAAAGATACTCTCTCTCTCTCTCTCTCTCTCTCTCTCTCTCTCTCTCTCTCTCTCTCTCACACACACACACACACACACACACACACACACACACACACACACACACACACACACACACACACACACACAACACACACACACACACAACACAACACATATATGCTAAGGGAAACAACCAAGCATCAGGATAACAAACCCACTTCTGGTAGTTCTCAACACTATCATGAAGATATCTCATGCTCATGCAAACGAGATGAGTATTCCACAGACCCAGAAAATCTAGGATAGCTAACCATCCAAGATGGCTATGCAATTGCCACGGGACCCATGAGAAACAGATGATTTATCTGTGACGAAATGGGACATTTTATGGTCGACTGAAAAGTAAAGAACCAATATCATGCTAAATGTCCAGACTGTGTTCGAAAACACAATTTCAAGGATTACCCAAAGCAACCTAACAGGATCCTCCCAGCACTCATCAGAACCTATTAGAGTCCTTACTAGAGCTCAACGCCAAAACCAACAACAGCAGCAAAACCTTGAAAAACCTTCTAACCATACGGGAAGCTCCTTGACAACTTCCACTTTACCAAGAGATTACCCAGACCCATGCGTAGAACAAAGGCAATACCACAAATTTAGAGATGAGTTTTTGTAGGAGGAACAGAATATCGACAGTCCGTTATTTGCTCCGATCCTCAAAAAAGAGCAACCCCTATAGGGACTCGAAGTATTCTTCGAACTTCTGCAGGCTCAAATCAAAATGTCGTTCCATAGCGCAATGAAATCATTCATTGGTCTCCAACATTATATCCATCAAAGTTTTCAGCTGCCCACTATTCCGGATGAACAGCAAACACCAGACGAGATTCCAAAAATTCCTCAGATTCCCATGAATCTGATGGATATAGGTGTTGCGAAGGGGACTAGCATCAGTTTACCTATGTCCTATAAAGATTATCCATTAGTATTCGCTATCCTTGATAGTGGATTAGGAGTAAACATAGTGGCTTTGTCACTAGCAAAGTCATGGGGATTCCATACCTTAGATCAGTCACATTACAAACTTCGTATGGCCTAACCGACGTATTGCAGGAGTCAAATTTACCATCGATTGCATCATTCTTATCTACCAGATGATGCAAATACGTATAAACTCCTTCTTGGCACACCCTGGCTCTAGATGGCAGGCGTTGTCCAAGATTGGAAGCGTAGCAAAATCACCTTCGGCAATAACAAAAAATGAGTCATTGTTGATTTGTCTGGCCACATAAGGCATGCCAAGGTTTATGATAATTGGTCATCTACAACATATGACGAATCCGATAGTGTTCAAATCCAACCGAAAGGACACTATACAAGATCAACTGATATTATAAATTGGAGTCAAGACTAGCCACTGTGGACTATGTTGATTCCAACAGATGTCCAACAGATGTCGAATAGAAACTACTGTAGAAGAAACATATATTTTACCATCTTCTACGGACATCGAAACGCCCATCATTCCACTAATGATGGTAAACCCAATTCTAATAGCTTGAACCTAGTGTCTCTGCCACCCATGTTTCGGAAGACGGTATTCTTTTGATGGATGATGACAACATGACTGACGAACATGTGCTTCTATATCTAGATCAAAACCGTTATCCTCCAAAATCCGTTCCCAAGGAAATTGAGTCGCCAGGGCCTTTGGCTCATGTGCAACTCATGTCCAAAGTACCCAACACCATGACATACAGGCCTAAACCCAAGGTTTACAAATGGGACATGTATCCAGACGAAGTCTGGGATACAATAGACAACGAATTGATTAAAAAGACACCCACACAGCCTTCCCAACAAACAAAAAGACCTCGCTTCCAAAAAAATAAAGTCATCGACACAAAATCAACCGAGTGCCAAAAATAGATGTGTGCGAAGCTTAAACAACCAATAAAGCCATTGTCTGAATTTCACAAAGACAAACCCTTCAATCAAGCTTTCACACTTGGTAGCACATCCACACAGATAATTCTCAAAGTTCTAGAGAACTTTGTAGAACCTCCATTTGATCTACCAAGCAAGTTCAAGGACTTCACACTTGATGACGTAGTCATCCAGTTGCCACAACTACAAAAGGAACCTACACAAGTTTCCCAATCTTTTGAAGGACCAACCAAGACCATAGAGCTAAATCTTAAAGATCCTGATGAGGACATGGATCATATAGTTCATGTCGGTGCCCACCTGATGCCAGATCAACTTTTTGATCTGGAAACCTTACGACGCAAATACAGGGTTGTATTTGCCTGGAATTATACTGAAATGAAGGGGGTCCCTCTTGAAGTAGCAGTCCGTACTATATCATTAGAGGAGAACACGAAGCCTATTCGGGCTAAGCCATATAGATGTAACCCTATTTATCGTGAGCAAATCGATGAAAATATTAAGAAGTTGCTGGATGTTGGCTTCATCTGTGAAGTCCAACATACTGATTGGGTATCGCCCATTGTGGTAGTACCCAAGAAAAATGGCAAGCTTCATATTTGTGTTGATCTCAAAAATCTTAACGTGGTTACGAAGAAAGACCATTTTCCCTTACCATTAACTACGCAGATCCTTGAGGAAGTGGCAGGAGTTGAAGCTTTCAGCTTCTTAGATGGCTTTAGTGGCTATTTTTTGGTCCAAATTGCTCTAAAAGATAGACACAAAACTGCGTTTGCCATGGAAAACAGCGTGTATGCTTATAATGTAATGCCCTTTGGATTATGTAACGCCCCTTCCACGTTCCAACACGTCATGCAAATGGCGTTTCAAGGTTTGTTACATCGAATTGTCGAGATTTATCTCAATGATTTGGGTGTACATTCTTCCATGGACAAACACCTCGAAGCCCTTAAAAATATCTTCATACGCTGTCGTAGGTTTGGAATCTCACTAAACCTTGAGAAATGTCAAATTTGGGTAACCCATGGGTTTGTCCTTGGACATATCATTTTGAAGGATGGTATTTCTACAGATCCTTCAAAGAGCAAGGTTATAGTAAAGATGCCTCTACCCACAACAGTGATGGAAATTTACGTCTTCCTAGGCCACACTAACTATTACCGCATCTTCATAATCGACTACACCGAAGGCGAAACTCATTTATTTAGTTGTGGTAGACCCTAGATGGACCGAGGAACGTATAAAAGCTTTTGAGGAGTTGAAAGCAGCACTTACTACTGCACCCATACTTTGTTCCCCAAATTATACGAAGAAGTTCCACTTGCATACCAATGCAAGTAAGTATGTCATAGGGGGTCTCCTAGCACAACCGGACGAATATGGAAAGGATTTTTTGATATGTTTCTTGAGTAGGCAACTGGTGCCTACTGAAGTAAACTATACAACAATCGAGAGAGAAGCACTGGCTATGGTCTACGTCATCCAGCAACTCCGACATTATCTACTAGGCCAAACCTTTGCTTTCTATATGGACCATCAAGCCTTGTTATATATTGTTAATAAATTTTGTAAGATGGGATGTATAGCTCGATGGTTGTTAATACTCAAATTCAATTTTCGAGTAGATTGGGAAACCAAATTGTTCTCCGCTATCTGGGCATATCGCACCACTCCCAAGAAGGCCACTAGATGGGTTACCCCATTCCATCTTGTATATGGTCAAGAAGCAGTAATGCCTGTTGAATTCCTAGTTCCTTCATTGCGAGTAATGCAAGCTTTCTCTACGGATCTATGTGAGAAAGCTACCATTGATCAACAAGTCAATAACAGGCTATTTATGTTAGCCCATATGTGTGAGACACGACTCATATCGTATCACGCACAATTAGTTAACAAACGTCACCAAAAATCCTGTCACGATCGTCACCTACACAATAAAGATTTACACCTAGGTGATCAAGTGCTTCTTTACACATCTAAGAAACACCTGGGAAAATTAAAATTCAGAAGTGAAAGACCATACGTTATAAACAAAATCTTTCCTAATGGAGCAGTCCAATTGGAAGCACTTGACGGAGTACTCCTCGACATTGTTGTAAATGGCACTCGTCTACGGCGATACTACGAAAAGTTGTTTTTTGTTGACCCAATATAGCTCCATCTCTCTTGTATATATTTATGTTACATTTTTACTGATCTTTATTAGTTTTATTTTTTTTTGTTATCTTCTTTTGTTTATGATTTTTTACTGCCTCTATTTGTCTTTATTGTATTTTATTTCACATAATATTTTTATTTCATTCATATCCATTCACAAAGTGTTATAGGTCAACAATTGATGGTCTAGTTCACATGGATAGGTTTTATACCATTTCAAATCCAGTTCACTTCTGCAATTATGCTATCGCATATTTTTCACATATAGCACAAATCTGATCAATGAGATAGTTCATTCTATTGAGAACTTCTATTTTTAGACACTATCAAAATTTACTTCATGAAGTTCTACAACACCATCACTGAGATACAGTACTCAAGAGTCACTTGGTTACCATCTCGACTGAGTCCTCTAGTTGGCATCTCGATCGAGTCCTCTACTTGACATCTCGACCGAGTCATTTGGTCAGCATCTCAACTGAGTCACCCGATTAACATCTCGACCGAGCCTACTACTTGAGATCTTGACGGGGTTGCTTAAAATCTCGACCAAGTCTGCTACTTGAGATCTTGACCAAGCCTGCAACTTGAGATCTCGATCGAACCGAGTGCACACAATTTACCAAGGTTTTTAAATCTCAACTGAGTCGGGCATTTCAAAAAATCTCAACCAAGGCCACACTAGATGAACGACTATAAAGACCTCAAAAGCGAAGTCATTTTTACCTCAGCAACATACAAGCTTTCGAATCTTCTGGCGAATGATTTATGGCAATCTTCAAGCTCCCATCACTGATTCTGGTGCTCTTGCATTCAATCAATCCATGCTCTCACACACACTCCATTCCTCACGTGTCATCTTCAACTATTACGAAACAAAGAAGAGCGCCATCAAACATTATCTTTGAAAAAATCTAAAACTGCCATAAATCAAGAAATCCATTCCAACTTTTTGCACATAGCCACGTTGAGGGGTAGTGCAACTGGAGCACTCATCAAGCTCTAGTTTCACTATTGTGAACTACGTTTCCCATTCCAAAACCATTGTTTCCATACCGACACCATTTTTCAACACTTTGTTTTCATAGCCATAGTTTTACATTCCATTCTCAACCAAAACTCGAGCTTCGTTATCCACCAAGCTTCATTTTCATCTAAGCGTCATCGTTTACGTCTCTTCCAAGTCTCAGCTTTGAACTGAGAACTCCAAGTCACCATCTCAACTGCATGTCTCCGTCACCATCTCGACCACGTGTCTCTGTCACCATCTTGACCGCGTGTCTCCATCACCATCTCAACCACGCCTCCATCACCATCTCGACCGAGCCGAGCCCCACCAGAACTCTGTTACAAATCCCAATTTCCAGAGAGCACTTCTACCAGTTTCCAATCATGTCTTCCCACCAATCCTCCAGCTTTGATGACCCAGATGCCAATAAGATCAATATCCAGATGGGTCAATTGGATCTTATAGAGATGACAACCTGGTACCAGCAGACAAACGAGTTCCTCACTTAGATTGAATTTCAGATGCCTGTTCTGACTAGATACTAGAGTCCATACTTGTTACACATGGCATATGCAAAGTATAACACCATTGCAAGGCCATGTCAGTTCACAGTTCCTCCCAACAGGAACTATGTGCACAAAATATCTCTTTTTGGAGTAGATTTCCACACTTTTAGCTTCCCTCGAGGACCAAATGTAGTTACCAGGACATTGCAAAAGATTGAGACAACAACATACTTCAAGTTCATAGATCCATCTGTTGACAAGTGGAAGACCAAGGACGAATATCGGTTTGATGCCATCAATGATCAGGCTCTCTTGTGCTTACTTAACTAAGTATACCTAGCATTACAAAACCAAGATCCTTTGGATACCGATGTCCTTGTTCCACATGCTGGTAGATTCATGACTACATGGCCATAATCTCTATGATTGGGCCCAGTTTGCTTCAAACTGCCTTCATGATTGTATTAAGAACAAGCAACCCTCAACTCTGCTCGGTTATATGATGACAGATCTCACTCTTCAGTAGGTGAACAATGGAAAGAAACTCTAAGAGCTGTTGCAAGTGGAAGACAAGACTTGGAGCATACCAATTCAGTCCACAAAGTCCAAGCGATCCCGTATACAAACATCATCACCACAGGGGCCAGCCCCAAAAAGACCAAATATGATTATCATGAAGCTGACGGTAAAGAAGCAACCGACACCAGCACACTCCCATCAAGATCTAGCAGCTGAGGGATCTTCGACAGCAAAAGAGGCAGATACCTCCAAGGCCAAGCTGTCTGAAACATGCCAACAGAGGACAAGAACAAAGCTGATGGCAAAGAAGAATTCTCCAGATGCAACGACATCAGATGAGTTAGAATCCGAGGGAGAGCAACTCAAGAGAAAACCATGAGCCATGAGCCAGACCACACAATCTCATTCAACATCCTTGAGCTCGACGGGCTCCCAAGATGGCAGCTCAACACCAGATACGGCATCATAGCAACACTCCTCACCCACACACATCATCGACAAGGGTGATGGAGTAGCCACATCTGGATCAGTAGACACTGGCAATGACTCACAAGCTGTCCAACCAGACACGATGACAACTCCACCCGTGCTAATTACAACACCAACACCACCAACTTCACCAAAGCCACAAAATCTGGGGAGGGGGAGAGATGGAAATGTCACTCCCTATCATACGATGGCAGATCAACAGGCATAGGCCCAGCAAGTCCATATCCTTACAGATACGTCAACATATTTCACAGTTGTGGACCTGATGGAGATAAGTGACGATGAAGACGGCAAAGATTAGTTAGAAAGAATTTAGAACCCACTGGCTAAGGTCACCACCACCATTCTCACCACTCCACCCATCATTCCCACATCCACCACTCTGACCACCACCATCTCTACTAACATCATCCCTTCATTCTTGTCACTGCCACCTTCAGTTCCTCAGCAATGTATATTTTTTGGACTAACACCACCCACCCACACCCCTGATCAGTATTCAACCATCTCTAACCTTGAAGAGCTATCCGAAGCAGCGAAATGTTCGATGATTAGTCTGTCCAAGACTAGCTACCACATGCACTGGCTAGTAAGCCAACAACATTTGCTGGAAAATAAGGTCAAACATCAGGACCCAGACAATTGTCGAGCAGAAAAAACGAATAAAAGAAAAAAAAAAGTAGAGGAGATGAAAGTCATGATGAAATTTGGGTAGATAACATAGTTAAAAGAGGTTCAGCAACAACTTGAGCACCAGATGGCCCAGATCGACCAATCACGAGATGGATCGTCTGGCATGATGACAGTTGATGCCCCTCTCGTCAAGCCCAAGGATATACAGTTCCGAGCTCCAGCTATTCGGATGGAGAAATATGTATGGCTGATTCAGAAAAGAAAAGCCGAAAAGAGAAATTCTCATTCTTGCAATGTGGATTAGAGTGGAATAGTTTTCTTGTTCTTGTTTAATGTAGTTTCAACATTCAAGTAAACTAAGCAGGCTGAGATTGTGGTGTAGATTGCATATTCTTGACATCTCAGTTTTTTATGTTCTTGGCCTATCCAAGAATCAAGAGATGGGTGTTTCTTGATTTTTGGATTGTTATTATACTGACAGATAATCAGTTTCTTGTTTCTTATTCAGTCTTGTAGATTAATCTGAGCATCTTGTTTGTTTTATAACATTTTAGAAGTAGATATTTGCATGAACCATTTGGTTATTCACCTGTATCACACACAGATCTTTTGGTGAATGGTTTTCAATTGCATGTGAATTTGTGTGCATGTATCTGGAGTGAACGAATCCTAATCATCCCATTGACAGGCTGGGAAACGTGTCTAAATAAAGAGAAACCCTTCTACTTGAACTGACATAATACAAGAAGATATCACTTAACGAGCCAATTACTTGGAACAAGTAGAAGCACCTGATTTCCAGAGACAAGAAATCAAGAAGACCAAAAGAATCGTGTTCACACATTCTTGGTAGGAATCTATGAGCATAGGGACCAAGGGTTAAGGGCCAAGGGTTAAGAATTGTCTCGATCTGTAAAGATTGAACTACAAACTCGGCCAAGAGAATCTCATGTGGAACAGAAGGCTTCACTCGAATCAATCGAGCTAGCATGGTTGTTTGTAATCGTGAAAGACTGGCTCAATGTGAGGTGGAGAGACCTGTACACCATGCCTCTACCCCATATAAAGTCATGGGGGTGACAATTGTATCAAAGAGGTGAAACTTACTGTGAGCATCTTGGATGGACTTCTGGAAACCAAATCACTCTAGCTGAACAAGGGAGGCATGTCCCTTCTCCAATCGAGTGGTGGTGGCTTGTCTCATGCTAAAAGTAGGACCTAAGAAAAGGATTTCCATGTATGTGTAGGATGGGACCACCCCTAGAACATGTCCACCCAAAGTAAGCTCATGTCGCTGCATGAATGTTCACAAAGTATCGAAGACCATAACATTGGTCTTCTCAATGTTCACCCCTAGGCCCCATCTGGTGCAAAACTCATGCAAGCTTCATCTTCTCAATGGTTGTAAGTATCATGTCAGATGTGAAGAAGGAGAACTTAAGTGGTCGTGGAGATATAGAGATAGGCAAGTCATTAGGAAAGGTATACAAGCTAGTAGCATAATCATTCCAAATGTGAAGGTCCTCCAAGAGAGGTGGTGGAGAACGAGGAATGAACTCACACCAAAAAGCGCCTGAAGAAGAGCTAAAAAAAAGATCAATAAGACAGTTCCTTCAAAATCATCTTAGGAACGCTTCTTACGGCGGAGAACATGATGGTAGGAGCGTCGAGAAGATCGAAGTAGATGTGGGACATGGATATGTGAATAGGTTACTGATTGATGAAGAGAACGACACTCGGTATCGTACCATGGAGGGTGCAGTGGTCGAGGTGTGTGTCGACTTTTTTTGGGATGGGGTTTTGTGGGGACGGGCTTATAAATGGCTAGCTCATGTGTCTCTCCAAACTGTAGTAAGTGCTCCCCATATGAAGTAGTAGGTCCCAACTATCCACGGAGGTCTTGGTAACTCCAAGCATATCACTGTCAAGGTCATGAACATGCACTTGATCAGTGGTGTCGAAGAACTCTGTCTGTCTTAAAGACGTCTGGGTGCTAAAATCTCCTATGCTCCCGCTCTGAGAATATGATAATATATGGTGAGAGGTCCTGATAATATGGAGAACTAATACCCTCAGCAAAAGACGAGGACTATGGTGGAAAGTAACATGCTACAATAAAAAGTAACACTCTGGTGGCTGAGATAACTAAGGAAATGGGGGTGCTAGGCTTGGTGCCTTTCTTCAAGATTGATGTCCATGAATCTTTATGTTGCTCGTCCAATGAAGCGACTTTGGACTGCAGCAGGTTCTTTTCCTTCAGTAAGGAGACCATTACTTCTTTCAATTGTGAAAGTTCTTGCTTCAAGAACTGGACATCCACTTTAATTTGATCAGTGTAGAGAATGGATGTCATGGATGGAAGAGCTGTGTGTGTGAAGATGATGCGGAAGAGGAAGAGGATGAAAGAGAGGGAGGGGCAGTAGTGAAAAAAGATGAGGTGGAGGGGTTTGCCACGACAACAGCAGACACATTGGACAACACTGAGGTGGCAGCATTAGCAAGGGTGGAGGTTGCAACAGTAGCGAAAGTGAAGGTTACAACAGTAGTGAGGATGAAGGTGTCATCACTGAGTGAGTGTGGAGGTTTCATCAACGAGGGGGGGAAGGGGGGGGGGGGGCTCAGTAGCAACGAGGGGGGGGGGAAGTTGTGACAACAACATCGAGGGGGAGGGAAGTTGAGATGGTGGCAGCCGCGAGGTGGGAAGGGGATGAGGTGGCACCAGCCTGGGGTGGTTTATTAGCACCGAAGGGAGGGGAAGCTGTGACAACAAAGCAAGGAGAGGGAGAGTTGAGATGGTGGCAGCCATTGAATGGGCATCAAGTCTTCATCCATAAAAATAGTAGATCTCTTCAAGCAACCTCTTTTACGTAGAACCTTTCGACGAAGCGAAGCATCCTTGAAATGAAGAAACACTATGGTGGATTGGAGCTTACCCACCCAAGCAGCAGATATGACATCCTCTTTGAGACCAAATGTGGAATGAATGAATGAAAGCATTTGCCTAAACCACAAGGTCCTTACCTGCAAAAGAAGCTCCCCTAACTCTGACATTGAGGGCCAAGGGTTAGGGACCGAGGGCTAAGGGATAAGGGATAAGAGCGAAGGATCAAGGATTAAGTTCAAGGGCTAAGGGCAAGGATTAACCACTTTAAGTTTATTAAAGACGTTAAGACTTTGCTATCTCAAGAAATGAAATGAGAGATCTCGGAAGAGCCCAATACTATCTCGAGATACAGATTCATAGAGACAAATCAAAAAGATTGATTTATATCAATCAGCAAAGATATATCTACACAAAACATGATTTTTTTATTGCAAACAAACAAGCTCTCCAATGAAAGAACAAATGAAGAGGTATCATTTTTATTCTGTTATTGGTTGTATAATGTATGTAATAATTTGTACAAGACTTGACATTGCATATTCAGTCAATACTTTGAGCCGATATAGTCCAATCCTAGACTCATTCATTGGAAGGCACTGGTCAAAGTATTGAGAGATATCTATAGGCAATAAAACACATGTGCATTTGCTAATAATGTCTCTCAAATGCTCCATAGCTTTTGAGTGAGGTGCTCTCTCTTCGCTTCATGGTTGAGCATGGCCTTCTAGCATTTGCTTGGCCTTAATAGAGTAAACCTTGGGTGGCAAGTCATTTGTAGAGAAAGACATGTGATTTTGCATTTTTCAAAACCTTGGCCACCATAGCTAGTTTTCTAAAATACTAATTTCTCCACACATTGTAGACTAATTGCAATAATCTCTCAACATGTATTCTTGTAATTTGGAATCTAAATTGAGTCCACAAACTACTTTAGCAACAATAGCTATGATCTTGACCTCAATGATTAACCAATGAACTCCAAATGTTTGTTAGAGATCAATTTGAACACAATTACACTTAAAATTTGCAAAATCAAGATCATCAAACATGTTATCACTTCATCAGAGCTTTGATACCATGTGAAGAAATAGAGATTGAAGATCTTTGAATATTCAACAAATGAATCTAAGTGATTGAGTTTGCAGTGAACCTTTCTTCAACTTGGATTCACATTCCAAGTCAAGGACTTGTTGCACTAGGCAAGAGCTCGACAAAGCTACTTAATCCTTCTATTTGAAAGAGTGACTTGATATAAGAATTTGCAAGACTCAAGCAAAGTGTAAAATCATTTAGTTAATCAAAATATCATGTAAAAACAATGCTTTCTTCAATGGCATACACACCACATAAAGACAATATATGTAGAAGAAGCTCTAATGCAATTTGCTTCAGTTTTCTCATCAATCTGTATACACAATTGATCCAGTATACAACTTCATGAATTCAAATATGATATTATGGTTTCTTATATCCTACCCTAATCCCCCCTACCTCAATCATGCCTTACTTCATGGCTCCATGATTTATGTTAGCACCTCTTGAGATCTTCACCAATTTGACAATTAGGAACCCTTGACTTCCTAAACTTAAACAAGTGGATAGCCTTGAGTTTTGGGTTGGTAAGCACATCAAAATTAATAATCACATCATCTCCAAGTGGTGCCCTAAGTGATCATCCATGAGATATATCCAAGACCTAGCTAGTCTAGTTTTGGTGACAATCACACTAACAAAATATACTATACATTTAGAATCAAGCTAAGAATTTACTATCAAATGGTTGTATCCCAAGCAATTACATGAAGGTAGAATTTTATTTATAATGACAAGTTTTTTATAAAGGATGTGAAAAAAAATTATAGGTGATTCGCTATGATGGGAGATCAATACCCTTTTTGAGTTATCCTTAAAAAAAGTTGCATTTCTTAAGGCTTCTCAATTTTGTAGGACTATTACTCATAAAAGGATTCATATGCCTATATAAAAAACCGTTTAAAATTTTTATGATAATAACTTTTAAGAAATAATATCGATTTCATTCCTATACTTTGCCAATTTTCTCGATCATTGCGAGGATGCAAAGCACCACTTAAATTCTCTCTCCCAATTGAGCTATTCTCAAGGATAGGAGATGTAAGTGTCAAGTTTCAACACCCAAAGTCGAGTGGAGGGAAGCATGGGTGTAGTGGTAAGTGTGTCCACAATGGAGATGAGGAGTGTGCTCACAATGAGAATGAAAACGAGATTCAGACTTGGTGGAGGCTTCAGTCGTCTTAAGGCTTCAAGCTACCATTTAACTCAACTCCTCTCTTTTCCGGTTGCAGGAGGTGTCTCAGATCCTCGAGCTATGGCGTCCATGATATCGTCTCCACCTCCCCTCAATCCCCAACACGATATCCATGCAGTGGCAGCCAAGGGCTTCGATGTCGACGCTCACACCTACGAGAGCAACCGCCCCTCTTACCCCGCAGCAGCCGTTTCGGATCTCTGCATCCATCTCCACCTTAACCCGGAGCGATCCCACGTCCTGGATCTGGCCTCAGGCTCAGGCAAATTCACCCGCCTCCTTCTCCCTCACTGCCTCAAGCTCACTGCAGTCGAACCCTCTCCATCCATGCGATCCGCCTTCGCAAATATCCTGCCCAATATACAGGTCTTAGATGGCTCTGCCTCAGCCATCCCCCTTGCTTCTGCTTCCCAGGATGCGGTGGTGATCGCCCAGGCCTTCCACTGGTTTGCCAACCTTAGATCCCTGCGCGAGATCCATCGGGTGCTAAAGCCCGGGGGGCGACTTGGGCTGATATGGAATTTGGAAGATCGCCATGCTAAGAAATGGGTGGCCAGCTTGAGGGATTTGTATGAGCGGTATGAGATGGGTACGCCGCAGTATAGATTGGGACTGTGGAGGGGGGTATGGGGGACTGCGGAGGCGAGGGAGCTGTTCACGGAACTGGAAAAGGGGGGGAGGTTTGAGCATGAGATGGTGTGTACTGAGGAGATGGTGTACGGGAGGGTGGTGAGCAAGAGCTACATTGCTTGCTGGCCAGCCGAAGAGAAGGAGAGCCTGAGAGAGAGGGTATTGCAGGCCCTACGGAGTGCTGAGGATGTGGAGAGGGATGCTGGTGGGCTTATCCGCTATCCCTACAAGACAGAAGTTTTCTGGTGCGAGAAGCGAAGTGGCTAAGGCAGTTTCAATTCACACAGAACAGCTAGTTTGAGCCGAGAAGACCGACTTCCACTTCACTGTTCTTTGTTCTAGTAAGTATGATTCTTATAATCACTGGAGCTGGCGTTGATGCCCGTCAAGCTATGGATTAGTCCTTTTGGCACATATTGAGTAATTCTGAGCTCATAAGATCAGCTATTTTGAGCTGATGAGATCACCTTGCAATTTACTGATGTCTCTAGTATTATTTTCTGTGTAATTTTCACATTTTCTCAAAAAAGACTGTTAGCAAGTTAATTGTGTTACAATTTCAATTTTAAAATTCACTCTTCATTCTCAATGTTAAACTTCACTCTTCACTAGCTATTCACTCTTCACTAGCTTACCTTCTCAATGTTAAACTTCAATCTTCACTAGCCAGCTGTATTTTCTAGACTAAACTATGTTAAACTTCATTCTTCACTAGCTAGCTGTATTTTCTAGACTAAACTATAGGTCATCTGCTAAACTAGCTAGGTAAAACACACACACTATCTCTCTCTCTAATTGAGCCAACCCCATTGGATGCTTGGGCTAACCCCATTGGATGCTTGGGTGCTGTGAGGGATAATGCATCTTTGTTTCAATGGGGGCTTGAATTCGGGACCAAAGTGAGGGATAATGCATCTTTGTTTAAGGGGGGCTTGAACCCGGAACCAAATAAACTTTGGATGCCAAGGTAACCAACTGGGCCCCTTGATCCATTGGATCGTGAGGGATAATGCTTCTTGGTTTCCAAGGGGAGGCTCGAACTTGACGGGATAATGGACAAAGATGCTTTTGAAACGTTTCCGAATCCCTCTGTGGTGGCAACGGGGATGGCGCAATGCTGGTTGCAATGAAGCACATCTCTTCTGGAACAGAGTTCATCAGAGGCAGCGACATCTCACCGATCGAGATAGGTATAGGTGAGCATTTAGATTTTTGTGGAGCAAATGAGCTCTGGATCTTGGATATTTAGAGGTTTTGAGAGAAGGATGGAATATTGAAGGTGGAAATCTTTGTTTTAGAGATAAGTTGGTAGATTATAAGATTCTTCTGCAGATGAGATAAACTTTGAATCCACCCAAATTTTTGTGAACCGATTTAGATCAAGGTTAGACAGGTATGGATTTTAGCCTGCTACTGTGTGAAGGTATACTAACTATGAATTCTTATGATTGATAAACTAAGCTTAATCTTACCACCTATTTGACACATCAGGCAAATGAGTGTTCTTATGGATCTGGAGAAAAAAATTGCAAGTCTCAACGATGTAACTCATGAGTTTTGAAGGTGAAGATTTATTTTGTGAACATGAGGATAGCGAGGATGAATAAATTTTATTGATGTTAGTCTTGACATTTAGGTCAACCGACCCTAATTTCAGATTAGTGAATTCGTTATGCTTGTATTGTACTTAATCTAGTAAACTTTGAAGTTTGTGACGCAAATTATATGGTACCCAGCTGCTATTCCCACATGTGGTTGTCTCATTTTTTGTCATATGTGAGTTTTCTTTGTCTGTATTGTCTTTGAAATGACTTGTCTTATTTTTGCCTCATACTTGGCTTGACCAAACACTTTGCATGTGTACGTTTTTACTTTACAAAACAACTCCGTACATGCTACCATTCTTAAATCCTTGTTCACATGTGCAAAGATATATTCCTTTATTTTCTTGATCTATTTGTTGTTTGACTAGATTTTATATATTGCTCTTATAGTAAATGCATGTTGCTTCTTCCCACGTGCCAGATAGTACTTTCCCAGCTGTACTTCACATATGTAGACCTAAAAAGCTGTTTTTTTCAGCTGGAACACTTGATTATTTGGACTTGCACTCTCATGAAGTACACTCTACTGCCATTTGTGCTTTACCTATGGATATCCTCTCACTTGTGGCTTAAAACATGAACATTTTACTTGCTATAGTAGTAAGTATTAGCAATGAGCTATCTTTTCAGAATTCTACTTTTACAACCTGATTTTTTTTTTAAATTTTGTACGTGTGGCTGTACCTGTCCTTTGCACGTGTGAATTTGAATGCTATAAATGAGCTTGCAAAAACTCCCAAAGATGTATTCACATGTAAGTTGTTTTCACACGTGGGAGGTGTTTGGCTGCAACATCTCACATGTATATAATATCTTAGGGTCCTCAACTATGCCACCAGGGCAGAGCTACTAGATACCTAGTGTGAAAAAATATTCCATACTCTTCCCTTCCCCTACTTCAAACTCCTCTTGGGAAACTTTTAGGAATCTTCTTCCACCTATTTTTGCAACCTACTTCGACTTTTGACCACCTACATTCTACTGGGAGAGTCCACCAACCTATCATCTTCTTGATTGGGTCTCCACCACCATACTGCAATTAGTTACTTCTCAAAAAACTTCTCAAAAAAGTACACAACTTGAACCCGGTAGGCATAAACGTACATCATAAAACATTGTCATGTATCCTAATAGGCAGATTTACATTACATCATATGACTTCCAAACCCAATAGGCAATTTTCAATGATTTCATATATATTTCAGTTATGATGATAGTACACAACACACTACATGAAGATAATCCTTACTTATTCCTTGGGGCTTCTCATTGGCCCAAATAATAACGTATTCTCTATATTTGAATTTGTCTTGTTCAATTTTATGATTTGTTGGACCAAAATTATAATAATGATTTATTCTTTTGAGTTTAGTAAAACACATAGGACTAGTTAGGAAGTTTTGTGAGAATGTGACAAAAAGTATTTCAATTGAAGTTATGGTGAGTTGGGAAGTCGAAAAGACTTGACGGAGCAAAAGTTGTAGATTGTAGTTATGAGTCTCATTATGGAAGTTGTTTCTAGTTGTTTAGAATCTAGGATATATCAGAGTAGAGATTATTTAATAAATAGCTTCTTTCTTAATTTATTGGCATTACTTTTCCACTTTGTGTATCTTGTACTTTTACTGATTTCTAATTGTTGTAATTGGATTGGTGAAGTGTCAAATGTAGAGTACTTCTCATTTTTTTGCAATATTTATACATCTAAAACTTGTCGATGTCAGGGTAATCAAAATCCGTCGAGTCTATGCCAATCTATTAGGGGTCTGTAGATGAATTAGAGGGAATCATATGTTGTGGCGAGACTCTGGCTCTATGGTTGCTTGCTTTGGCTTTACTATCTGTGCTCATCCTCCTCCTGTCCCTACCTCTGCCTCTCCCTCCTCCTCTGGCTGCCCCCACCCCTCTGTCTACGCCCACGTGTTTGTATGTTAGAAAACTGTGATCCTACATTTTGGGATGCCCTACCCGCTGTGTTGATGTCTAGCCAGCAGCTGCCTACGATGCTCCACTCCTGTCTACAAGTGAACCCAAACCCACCCTCCCAAAACTTCTAGGTCGCTCCTACGTTGGGAATGGTTGGCTCCTCCTTTGTCTCCGCATCATGGTCCACCAACATGTCAATTAGGTCATCCCCATCTGCCTCTGTCCCCATCTCTTTCTCCCACTCCTCCTCCTTGTGGGAAAGCATAAAAAATGAGGGGACTCAATCTCCGGATGGAGAGAAGGATTGGAGAGAACAATAAAGTGCGGAATGACTCTCCTGTTTCATGCGTTCTAGGAACGTTAAATTAATTGCGTGTTTAGACACAAGTCTGAGCACATCCACCAAAGAGTGTTGAATTATTGTTAATCAAATTGAGTGAAGGTTCAATTCAGAATTAGGGTAATGGTGCAGCAAGGTAGCGCTTGTTTCTCAAGCGTCAAAGACAGTAGTCATTTGATCAAATTCAAAGGAGTCGAAGACGTTCATGATTTGGTCAGACTGAGTGAACGAGCAAGACAAGTAAATATAAAAGTGCAATCAATCACAACACGATATATCTACATTAGACACAGATATGAAAAGTGTTGCTTCTGTATATTACACTAAAAATGCTTGTCATGGAGAAAGAGCAATGTAAATGGTTACAGCCTAAAAAATGGCGGCGTAACTCAGATGGAAATCAGGCTCGAAGTTGTCGAACCAGTAAGGTGACTTATTTATTTCCATTACTTCCCTCCCTTGAGAAGATAAGACTCAAGAGGAGAAGATCTAGTGCTCAAGAAGCCTAGAAGACACTTCGGATAGTAGTTGAGTCTGTTGCTCATCGAAGTAGTCGGACACTTCGAATAGAAGTAGTTGAGTGACCCGACGGTCGAAGTCATCGAAGATGGTCAGGTCTTCGATGTTCTTCAAATAGCTTGACATTCGAATGTAGATTCAAACGTCAATGGATACCCTTTACTTCAGAGATGAAGAGTAGTCGGAAGTTCGATGAAGTCGTCCTTCGAGTACTTCGATTGCTTCGACTCTGTGTAGGAATTTGCAAGTGTCAAACTGCTTTGCAGAAACCCGTGTATTTTATCAGGTCTAGTTCTGCACATAGAATGAGAGTAATTTTGCAGGTGCTACAGTCTGTGTCAAGAAACACGACTAAATATTCAGAATAGCAAAACAGAAAACTATGATTCTTGTAGGTATTAGATGAGCAGACATAAAACCTAAAGATGTTACATTTGATCCTAGATCAATGATAAAAAAGAACATCTACAAGAAGAATCTTGAACGAATTCTATCACCAAGGAGGAAACCGTGAGCTTAATTTCTAAAGTCCCCCTTAAGGTCACGGTTGGTGCCTTGAGTGTCTTCGTCAGGTTTAGCATGCTAGAAAGCTTTTCGTGCTTAATCCTGAGAAATGCTTTGGTGAAGATGTCTGCAACCATTTCGAATGTGGAGCAAAATTGAAGAATCACTTGTCTTGAAAAAATCTTTTCCTTGATAAAATGATATTGGATTTCAATGTGCTTTGATTTGCCATGAAATCTGGGATTCAGTGACAGTGAAATACAGCTCATGGTATCACACAAAATGGTAGTAGTATTAAACTGAGTGTGATGTAAGTCATGAAGTAACAATCTGATCCAAATAGCTTCTTTTGAAGCTTGACATGTTGCGATGTATTTTGCTTTGGTTGAGAATAGCACCACTGATTTCTGCTTCCTCGAATTCCATGAAACTGGCCCCCTGCTGAAAAGAAACAAAACCTAGAAGTGGACTTTCTAGTTGAGACATTTCCTTCTCAATCCGAGCCGGAGTACCCTTAAGAACCATTGGGTCGATAGCATTTCCATCATCGCATAAGATGTGATCTAGGCTTTCTTGAATATACTTCATCACTCTCTTTAATGCTTTCCAATGCGAGATCATAGGATTAGACATGTATTGACTTAACGTGCTAATAGTGTATGCTAGATCTGGTCTGGTGCACAGCATGACATACATTAAAGATCCTATAAGTGAATGATAAGGGTACTTCGCTAAGTCGAGTACTTCACTTTCGGAATCAGCACAAGAAAGTTTAGTCAATATTATGCTTGGATCCACTGGTGTATCAATTGGTTTGCAATCAGACACATGAAATTTTTCTAGAACATTTTCTAGATATTTATGCTGGCTAAGATAGATCTTCTTTTGAAGTCTATTTCTAGGAATGTGAATTCCTAGCAAAGAATGAACAACGCCTAAATTAGACATGTCAAATTCTTTTGACAGATCACTCTTAGTAATGTGCAATAAAAAAGTGCCGTTAGGCAAAATAAATGCATCGTCTACGTAAAGAGCTATATGAACTAAATGGACACCTATATGTTTGGAATAAATATTACAATCAGCTGAATCGTTTGCAAAATCCAATTGAACAAGATAAACATTGATTCTTTCCAACCATGTCCTTGTGGCTTGCTTCAAGCCATAGATTGCTTTGTGTAGTTTGCATACTTTGTGCTCTTGGCCTTTGATTTCGAATCCTTCCGGTTGGAAGACGTAAAGTTTCTCTTCAACATAATCATTGAGAAACATTGTCTTGACATCCATTTGATGTATCTCGAGGTCTTCTGCGGCTGCTAGTGCAATGAGAGTCTTGATTGACTGCATTTTGACAGCAAGAGTGAAATTTTTTTGATAATCCACTCTCTAGATTTGAGTGAATCCTTTAGCCACCAGCGTTGCTTTCCATTTTGCAATGGAACCATTAGAGTTGATCTTCTTCTTGAAGATCCACCGATAACTCTCTTGTGAGTGGGGAAGTCCACCGAAGTCCAGGTCTAGTTCAACAAAAGTGAGTTATACTCGCTTTTCATTGCTTCTTGCCACTTCACAGCATCCTTAGAGCTAATTGCTTTGGCTAGCATCTCTAGATCTCCAAATGAAGTCCAAAAAGATTGAGGTGTATACCTCTCAGGAACTGTTCAAGTTCTTGAAGATCTTCAAACAATCGGTTGACCAGATTCGAATGGTGTCTCTTCTTGAATTTCTCAGACTTCCTCGATGACTCGAATTTGTTGAGCTAGTAAGGTGACTTGATCGTCGAAGTAGTCAGACACTTCAAATAGAAGTAGTTGAGTTTGTCGCTTGTTGAAGTAGTCGGATAAGTTGGAAACCTTGGACACTTTGAATAGAAGCAGTTGAGTGACCCGACAATCAAAGTCATTGAAGATGGTCAGGTCTTCGATGTTCTTCAAATACCTTGACATTCGAATGTAGATTCAAACAGAAATGGACACTCTTTCCTTCGGAGATGAAGAGTAGCCGGAAGTTCAATGAAGTCATCTTTCAAGTACTTTGGCTGATTCGACTCTATGTAGGAATTTACAGATGTCAAACTGCTTTGTAGAAACCTGTGTATTTTATCAGGTCTAGTTCTACACATTGAATGAGAATAGTTTTGCAGGTGCTGCATTCTGTGTCAAAAAATACGACTAAATATGCAGAATAGCAAAACAGAAAACTATGATTCCTGCAGGTAACAGATGAGTAGACATAAAACCTAAAGAGGTTGCATCTGATCCTAGATCAATGAAAAAAAAAACATGTGTAGGAAGAATCTTGAATGAATTCTATTACAAAGAAAAAAACCGTGAGCTTAATGTCCAACAATCCTTCTCATAATCAGTCCTGAGCTCCTCTCCATCCTCTGAGCCCTCATCATTCCCCTCCTCAGCCCTCTCTCGTCCCCTCTGTTTCCTCCTTTGTTGTCGTAAAGCCCGTGCATCATCCTCTACCTATTTGTAAAACTTTGTGTAGATCTCATTATCCAGGTCGTCTTGCGTGGGTGGTGTCTGAGGAGCAACAGCTGCCGAATCCACCAAAAAAGAGTCTGAGCCCACCTGCACCCACAAACAAACATTGTTGTCAAATAGGTATTTTGCAATTCATTGCATATTATGAAGGTAGTTCAATTTGTTAAAACATAACATGGGGTAATAAAGTGATTCACCTCAATAATCTGGCCCTCTACGTGTGTGTGTCTCAGCATAGGCCCATTGGTATTCACAAACACCAATCGCCTACACTGCTCGATGGATAGTCTGTTCCTCCTCTGTGTTGGTACAAGGCCCAGATGTTTTAATTTCGCTCATAGATGAATGTTGAGAACAGTTTTATGAAAGGACTCTCTCGGCCAGTCGCCGCAAGTCATCTGTGCTATGACCGTGAATGCTCCACCATGTCATAGGTCTCAGCATATCCTCCTTCATCTGACTCTGCTCTCCATCAAATGGCCATTGGGAACATTCGAAAGTCACCAGTTGGTGTGCTATGTTCCTAAGCAACGAGCTTGTTGGCAAAAAAATCATTGCATGGGTCAATCCATTGAATTCATACACTAGCATTGAGTACGTATACACTACATAACATTATGACTACTAAGCGGTTTAGGACATATACCTGGTCTAGGCCATACACACTCAATGTACTCCACCCATCTCCGGTGCAGATCTCTTTCATCCAAATCTCTGGTAGAGCACCACAAGGGGTGCAACATGTGGGCTACAACATGGATGGGTTGGTGGAAGTAGTCTCATCTGGCCTCCCAAATCTGCAAGATCTCCTCCCTCTTGCGACAGACACATTACAATTATCATTGCGTCATAGCATAAAAGAAATGCAACAAACTTGAGTGAAATAACAAACAAGTCACTAAAGAGTCATACATGGCTTCATCCAAGTTGACGTTTGAATTGCCTCGCCGATGCGGTCCATGAACTCGTAAATGAGATCAAGAGTGCACCCCTCACAGTCTACTAGGTGCAACACATAGAAAATTGGTTGAATTATTCCCACAAGCTTCGTTGCCCGTGTCCATAACTCATCTCCAAACACAGTGGCCTGGAAATGTGTCGCATTTGCACTGACATCTCTGAAGTTCAGGAAGGCCTCACTAGAAACCATCCACCACAAGGGGTCCATTACTCCCAACAGTTGCTCTAGAACCAAGAAGTAGTAAGCAAAGTGTGTGGCTGTTGTCTTCTTCAAATCCTGAGAAGCGATCTACAACACAAACATTCAATAGAAAATTTTGATAATCGCAAAGATGGATTTAGCAGCGTAAAATAAGCGTCAAAGAAGTTAGCAAAGCAAATGGAAAAAATTTTACCTATCTGATCCAAGGAAGTGCACAAAGGTCATGGATGAGCAGATCTATGCAATGTGTAGCACATGGTGTCCACACAATGGTGGGGCGCTCCCTCATTAGAATTTCTCCCATTTGCTTGTAGTTCGTGGCATTGTCTATGACAATTTGAACGTGCTCCACTCCAACGTCATCAATCACATCTCTCACAACCTCCCATATGAAGTTGGCTATGATGGCTGCACCACCTCGAGTGGCATTTATGCCATGAAAGAAGATTGTGCCAAGCGGGCAGGATATTGATGACGGATCATCGACGAGTGTCGGTCCATCCATCACTCAATATCGTGCATCCAGACCTACCACAAAACACCCATTAGCCACATGCAAAAAGTGTGCTACTGACAAAATGGAACACATGCATGAGTTTAAGGAGATAAGGTACTTACATCTCCCACATTGAGCGAATGGAGCTCAGCTCCCGCATGATGGTCTCCTCCTCATGACAGAGCATCCTGCCTCATAGTGTCTCTCGTCTGGGAGGCCTCCATGTAGCATCCACTACTACAATCTACGCGTAGAGCTCTCTGAATACCCAAGTGCCAACAATGGAAAAAGGGATGTCGCGCTCGTAAAAGAACTAGCCAACCACCGGTGTTAGAGACCTAGACACCATAGCAGGGCAAATACTAACCGATCCACCCAACCCAACTCACTATATGGAGTAAGTCACTCCTAGTCCAGTGTGAGGACTACTAGCATGCATGTTGCCAAGTGTCGGCCTCGTGGCTCTGACGTGGCCGATTGCATGTCGGTGCCCGACGAGGGCTACTGACAGGGTGCCTAAGCTGTGTTAGGCCCTCTATGCCTGTGGTACAACCCGTGGGTCTCTGGCTCGCTGTAGGCCCGTACCGGTGCATGCTACTCACATTGTCTTGCCCTGGTGGGCATGTGCCCTGAACACGCCTTTGACTATAGTGTCTGATCTCCAGTGTCCTTTAGCATTCGGCTCTGGCTACAGGCTCGTATCACTCCTTCCCCATTAAGAACCGTCTTGGTCCACTAAGACAAAATCTAGAAATAACTTGTGAAGAACGCTGCCTTTTCCCAAGTGGCATTCTCAATAGGCCGATTGTCATGTGCCAAATCCAAACTACTAGCCATTACAGTGAAAGTAAAGCTAATAGCAAGAAAAGTACAAAGCACTCAAGATAGCATATCCATAGAAAGCTAAAAACACAAGGATCTCCATAGAATCACAATAGAAATGAAAGAAAGGGTACATATCAATGGAAATGAGTATGGATTCATGTAGATAAAGCACATGAGACCCAGCAATGGAAATCCCAAGGCTCACATTCACAAGGAGGTAGCAAGAAGCTCTCACTTGCAAATGAGCCAAAATATCCCAAAAGTGATGTCTCTTGTCTACTTATAGACAAGTCCCCCAACTTAACTAAACATAACTATCTTAAAGATAGTTAGCTCTTTTTAAGTCTTATTAGATGTACTTGAACCCCTGTTGGCCTATTATCCTTATTAACTACTTTGGAGGGCCTAAAGAGAGAACCGCCTTGTTCATAAGGCTAATAGCTCCTTTTGACATACAAAGTTTACAGTGGATATTCTAATGCATCGATAAGCTCTAATGTACTAGAAGTATATGACACTCGCCCTACTTAAACATTTTTGTCCTAAAAGGTGAAGACGCTTGTCTAATCAGCTTAATCGTCTCGGTTAAGTAGCTACGATTGAGGATGTGTCATCCAAAATTGTTGC
Organism: Diphasiastrum complanatum; assembly: GCA_029204225.1. NCBI lineage: Eukaryota > Viridiplantae > Streptophyta > Lycopodiopsida > Lycopodiales > Lycopodiaceae > Diphasiastrum > Diphasiastrum complanatum. The sequence continues at coordinate 46,271,181 of CM055094.1, read as the reverse complement.
ATCATTATAGATCCAAAGCTACTGAATGGAATCCATTTTATTAGCTTCATATTGTAATCCTTATTCCCTTGAAGAAAAAATGATGGTTGAAGAAGAGTTGGATGAAATACCATATTGCTTGTGGGCAACCAATCTGCATGGAATGGACAAAGTGTATCACCACAATATCCTCTTTTGTTTGCTTCTTCAACATCATACCAAATTGAATACTTATCCAATTCCCTTGGATTCTTGTTTTTGTCTTGCATCCAGATCTTTTGTTGTAAGTAGCAATCCATGTTGTTTGACCAACTTGATGAAGAAAATTACAATTCTTCCATGAGCAATGGTATTGATGAATTGTCATTCAAATGTAAATGCTCCATATGAAGTATTCGGCATTAAGAATGACACTTGATCATACAATGAAGCATTTCTCTGGGCATACTGTTGACCAAAATATATTTCTTCAAATCTAGACAAATTTTCATTCAAATTTGGCCAATACAAGTCAACTCCATTGAAAAGTGTTGCTTGGATATTGCCAATAGAGTTGAATTTTGCTATTGCCAGTTTGGATTTTACCTTTAGGGATTTGTAAACCATAACTAGCCATGTATATGCCTGAAGCATTTATTCGGGAGAACATATAGGTATTCCAAAGTTGAACCATGGAAATAACAATTCTGCCATTTTGATTTTTCCATTGTAGAAAATCATTGTTGACATTACTCAATCGAATATTTATCTTGCTAAAACCCATCGAGCAATGCAAACTTCTCCAAAGAAGCTGATATAAATTGTTGGCATATTTAAAAATCAGTTTTCAATAGAGTGTTGATTGACTGAGAGAACATTTCCGATCATTATTCACGTCCATATTTTCCAAATATACATGCAAATCAGATGCTGGTAGTTGAGTTCTAGAGAATTCATAGCAATAAGATTCTCCAACAAAAGCCACTTATGCTCTTGTAAAATGGATTCACGAGGCATTCAACAATAATCCAAAGTATTGATACAAGTAGGATTTCTATGGATTAATGAAATCTCTTCATTGCTAGCAGTATCCATGTTGGATGTCTTGTACTCCATTAGGTCATTGTCAAAAATAAAAATATTCTCGAAAGCTTCCAAATCGAAACAAAATGGTTCACAAATCGGATTCTTAAAATAGTCACTCAATTCCAATCCATAGAATATCGGTGCCATATAGTCCTCATTCTGAAAATACGGTGAATGCCTTGATCGACTTTCTTTGAGCATAGCATTATTCGTGATTTGACAACCTACAGTTGTTTGACCATTTTGATATGAATCCCAAATAGGAGTTTTGTTGTCAGCAACTATTACTGAATATGGAACTTGACTCTCATCATCACTTTGCTCATCTGACTCATTGTCATCACTTGGCCCATTCACTTTGTCATTTTCACTTCGCTCATCTAACTCATTGCTAGGATCGTCTTCATCTTCAAAAATGTCTTCACTTTCTTCTTGCAAGCATGAACAATCTTCCAAGGATGTTGATGAAGATTTATCAAAATCACTTGACCCTTCATTTTCTTGTGTTCTCGGATTAATAGCTTTTTCCAATTGGACCTTAGGCGCCTTGTCCTGATCCTTCAACTTTTGTAACTACATTATCATATTTCTGATATTCATCGATTGGCATATCGCTGAAGTGTTCCCTAGTGGTGTTAAGTATTCTGATGCAGACCCTTGTTTAGTTCATATTCTATGGTATGAACATAAGATCTTATGTCAAATAATGACATTATCCCAGTCTCCCGATATATATCTTTAGATAAACAAGCTCTTATCTCAGACTTCAAGCCTAAAATATAGTGCATTGTATTAAATTGGTCCACCGAATAACCATATTTGTTCATTATCTGATGGAAGTCACAATAGATGTCTGTTAGGTAGAATGCCATACTTGACCATCTGCACATTCGAATTCTTCAATGCACTTTTGTACAAAGATTGGCCATTTACCAGTGGTAATATGAGGTTCTTTACATTGCATCCAATATTGCCACCATATTTTTGCAGATCCATCAAGGTATGTTCCTGTCAAAGTTGTCCAACCGTATTCTCACCTCTATGTGACTGAAAATATCTGTCAAAGTTGTCTAATCATATTCTCATCTCCATGTGAACAATTCTACCATTGAACCATGTTGTCTCTGCGCCATCATTGTTTCCAAGGCTGGTGCATATAAGGATATTGCTAATGATGATGTTGATTGACATGAATTTAGTTGCTTATTGTCATTGTCACTGCTATAAGCACCACCACCTGGATTCTGTTGACTCATATGGTAAGCTTGTTGATCATTATAATCACCAAAATGTTGTTTATTATGTTCCAAACAATCTCCATATGACACATATTGTTTGCATTGATTGGATTCGCCATCGCTGTACTCATGATGTTGATCTTCAAAATCATAGTCAGATCGATCCTCGTATTCAGAGTCACTGTCATTTACATACTCAAAATTGAAATCAACATCCATCTTGAGAATTGAAGCACCCGTAGGTTACGGTATATCGAGCTGAAGTTTATGTGCAATGAACTTTGATAAGTAGCTTAAATGCTCTTTTCTCCACCCACTTAAAACTCAGAGTTCTACGATGAGTGAAAATAAAAATAGCAAAAACGCATTGATCATATGAAACTGAACACTTTTGCTTTGGTTCAAAGAACAGAAAGAGAATGAATTAATTGCAACTTAGAATGAGGTAAATGAAAAGTAAATAGACTAGTTATGAGTTTTGTACACTTGATATCGGATTCAAGCGCAAATAGGATAGCCAAACTTTTTAAATACTCCAACCGCGCTCAAAAGCGATATTGCAAAAAAATTAAATTATACTATATATATATATATATATATATATATATATATATATATATGAAAAAATGACGTAAAAAGACTTATGAGCCTTTCAAAATGACCTGAAAAAAACTTACACCAAAGAAATACAAAGGAAAATTCCAAAATTCTAGCAAATCTGACCTAGCTTCACTAATGTGATTATAACTCTCTCAATATTGATCCAAATCACAAAAACTTAGTAGCTATGAGAAGCTAAAAACAAGCTCTATCAGGCTGTAGAATCATATCAATAATTGAAGGTGATTTGATAGGTCAAATTCACAACATAACAAGTCTAAATTTTTTGAAAAAAGAAAACTAGTAAAACTAGGCTAGAAATCAAGATTTGTCATAACTTTTGAACACTAATCAATGCAATCTATTTGATCAGAAAATGTTGTGTTGGCTAGTAGATTTGCCAACTTTTTCTTTGAATACTCCGTTGTAAATCCAATGATGTAATATGAAAGACTAGAAAAATAAGCGCAAGAGCTAAGTGTCTAGATGGAACTAAGAAAGCATAGAGAGCAAGAGAAATTTGTGTGCTTCAAAATGAGATGACGTAGCCTTATATAGTGAAAAAATTTTCATAAATAGAAATGATTATAAAATTGCATCAAATAAGGTCTATTTATAATAATTAAGTAGATTATGCTACCATATTTCAAAAAAATGTAATATTTTCAAAAGATTCTTAGAATCCAATGTGGCCTATTTTATCATTGTCTGTGATTTGTTCAACGTTGTTGAGCCACTCATTGGATGTTCCTTGTCGAGGTACCCAGCATTTTCCAACACGAACTCTGGACATCTTTCATTCCCTATGCCATGCGTTTGCTATGGATGATTGTCAGGCTGCTCTTCTAGCTGAATTTGAGGAAGAGATGATTGAACCCAACTCTTGATCTTGTGTGTCATTGATGCCTTGTCCTCTCAAAACTCCTCTATAAGACCTTTGAAACATCTCTACCAAGGCTTTGTTAAGTCCTCTACATCCGCCATGTCTTGAATTTTTGAAGTATGCAGCATTGGCCCTGTAATGACTCGTCTCCATCCCTTGGGTGTATCAAATAGCCAAGGATTCATATGACTTAAGGAACCAAGTCCATGAGCATTAATTAAAAATAGTTATTAGTCAAAATTCACTTGGATAGAACTTAGACATAAAAAAGAAAGACAAAATACTTAACGACAATGCAAATCTAACAATTTGTCCAATATCCGTAATTCACCATGCATCGTGCAAAAATGGACTCTTTCGAGATGAATATTTAATATAGGACTCCAATATTTGTCTAGATTGTGCCTATTTGGTGAAACTCGTTGGTTGCAATGCAAAATACCCTTGTTTTAACCATTTTCAAACATACAATATATGCAAAAGTGTTTGGATTTGCACTGAGCCCGCAACCAAACATGCATTTTAAGGTCTTCAAATCGGCAGCTAAGTGCCATTCCACAGTAAAGCTTGCCCATCAACACTTAGCAAATGACCTCCATTTTGCTCAAGGCCTTAGATATATTGCATCATTCAAATATCCACTTCAACATATCGTGAGTCTCTTTATGTACTTCAAATGCAGCCATCCACCATATATGTGTTTTAGATTACACACTAAATCCATTGGACTCACTTTCATTCGATTGTTGCAATGTTTGGTTCATCAACGTGATTGTGACACGTTCAAGTTTGCGACCTTTTACAATCTCTGCTTTATCCAACTTAATAACAAATATAACTTTGCCTCCACAATCTGCAACACTAAATTATCGTAAAGAACACATACAAGAGAATTTTTGCTAACGAGAAATATAAAGATATGAATTGAAATTTACGTAAAACGAACTCACCATCTCTTTTAACATCGTAATGTCATATCATCATTGCCTAGACCTTTTCCAGAATTAAAAATATATTGTTGTATTTGTTACAATGAAAAGAAATGAGAGATCTTTTTTTTTTTGCTGGATATTGTAAAACTATTCTCAATATGGAAGAATTCACCTAATTCATTCTATAAAAGGGAGTTGCATTCCCATTTCATAGATTGAAGCAATTTGTAAGCAGGCTATATTTGAAGTCGTTTCAGTTCGTTTTTATCATATTTTTTCATGAATTTTCTTAAAACTCTATAACCTTTTTGACTCACACCTCCTTGGTCACATGCATAAACTATCTCTTTAGCATTTGGATTTGGCTTGCACTTGGTAGCAAGTCTTCTTGCAATCTTTAAACAAAGTGCATCAGTCATGTCATTTTCTACAATTTGTATCAAATCTTTACCCTTTACGAAATGTATTATGTATTTTCGTCTATTAAAAGATTTTCTGACCATGTTGTCCAAGAACTCTTTCATCAATCTCATACACCTTTTAGTAGCACCACCACCTGGTGTCAAAACTTCTGGTTTGCATCTTTTTGTATTTTCTTTTAATTCAATTTGGTTATCTATTGAAAGTCGACGCTTTCGCTATAATCCATATAGCATCTTTTAAAGACTACTGTTTGAAGATTGCAATCCTTCAACCTTTGTGTCAGAAATGGTGAGGTCTTATTTTTTATTAATTATCTCTTTAGCCAATGTCTGATTTGATTCTTGCAATGATTTTAAACTCTCATTCATCTTCAAGATATGAACATTTGCACTATTTGTCAATATTTCAGGCTGAATTCTTTGAGAATCCATAACTCTACAATAGCCAAGAAGTCCATTTAGCACCATCACCAACTAATCTTAACAAACCATGCACATCACAAAATTGAGGAAGAATTTTTTGACAATGGATTAAGTGGGTACCCATAGATCGATATTTTTCTTGCCTTTTAACCTCCAACAATGCATTTCATATGAGTTTAAGTTAATAACCCATGTAGTCATCAACTCAAAAGGAAGCACGAGAAATTCATAATAACCGAATCTCATCCGAAAACCAGTCTTTTGCACATCATCCGAATGAATCCTAATCTGATGATAACCGGTTCTAAGATCGATCTTTGTGAAGTATTTTGTTCCACCTAATTGATCTACCAAATCATCCATACGAGGCAAAGGCTATTTATTTTTAATAGCTATCTTAGTCAACCCCTTGTAGTCCACACACAACCTGAAGCCTCCATCTTTCTTCGATTTAAGAAGAACAGGAGCATCCCAAAGTGACTTACTTGGATGAATATGACCCATCTTTAGGTAATTTTTAATTTGCTTAGTAATCTCTATCTCTTCTTTTTGAGAGAACCTATAAGGTTATCTAGAGATAGGGTGACTACCTAGAATTAACTCTATCTAATGGTCTACTGATCTGGACGGTGGTATTCCATGAGGTAATTCAACTGGAAATACATCGTTAAATTCAAACAATAATTTATTCTTCTCAATTTGCTCCTGATCTAAGTCTACCGAGTTTAGAGTTTCTGACAATTCACAAGCACTTAGATGCATTTCAGATAAATCCAAAATTGGCTTAGCAAATAAAGAATAAGCTTCATATTGTGAATCAAAAATTGCCAAACTTCAGGCGACCATAACTTTCTCTATAGGACACCAAATTGGTCGTTTTAAAGCACTGTACAAAGGGAGAGTGGGTCTACAAGGCACTTGCCATGTCAGTCTGCCACCTAGACTTCACACGACTTTTGTAAGTTTTTGCATAAACTACACTAGGATAGCCTAACAATAGGACAAGGCCTTTCATTGTCTTTCCATTTCAATAGTATAACACTTAGTGTTATGTCCATGTTCTGTATAAGGGAATTGGAATAATTCCTGACGTAGATAGCCAGTCACTCCAATTGTATGTGGTTATTAGTTATGCTACGTCATTCAGGACATGGTCGTATTGAATAATTAATAATCATATGAGGGCCCAGACCTATAATTGGACATACGAGCACATGCATAGTGAAGACTGCTTTAATGCAAGAATAGGAGGTCAATAGCTCAATTTAGGTTGCATGGGATCCTAGGAAAATATTATTTCTCTCTTGAGGAGAATAAGTCCATTGGAAACTTGCCCATCCTGCTATTGTGAATTGTGATCCTTGAGCTAGTTTCTCCTCTCCTCTCTTGTGTTCTTCATTGTGGCTTGGGGGTGGATTCATTAGGGTATTGACTAGCCTCTCCATATTGGTTGGGTGGTTCATGCTCCATAGGTGTCCTTTTGGTTTGCATGTAACAGGATTCTTGAAGATCTTCACTTGGTGATTGTTATAGTGGTATCAGAGCTTGGATCACATCTACTAGGAGGTGGAGCTTGGAGATCTTGGATTTTTGCAGTTTCTTTGGTGTGTCTATTTGCTCATTCTCCCAAATGGTGGAATTCATATCCAAGTAGGTGGCTTCTCATATCCTTGGTGTACTTTCAGCCTAAAGATCATTATTGTGGATCTGCTCCGTGAATTTTGATGGAAATCATAGGTTTTTTTATGAATTTAGTGAATTTTTCACCTAGAATTGATAGTTTTTGCATGAAATTGATTATAGGATCTGGTGTAGTGTATCCTCCAGATTGTACTTGCTATTTTACAGTCATTAATGACAGGATTTAATGATTGCATGATGTTTGAATAGTCAAAAGGTTGATTAGATAGTGATTTTGGACCAAAACTTAGGGTTTTTGGATCATAAATGGGCTATAGAAACCATATTTGACTAGAGTCAAAAATTTTAGTGCTTTCATGCAATGGATTTACAGGGATTTGGATCTAATTGCACTTATTTGTGGATTTCCCCCACAAAATTTGGTCAAAATTGGTCAAAAACCAAGGTTTTTTTGATGTTTTTTGGACTAATTTTGGGGTAGATCTCAAAATTCTCAGCCTAGACTTGGTATGAACATTTTTAGAGATGTAATGAAGCTGTCCCAGAGCTTTCATGAAGTTTGAACTAGACACCATTAGGGGGCACAAAACACCAAAAATTAGTGTATTTTTGATGATTTTTGAGCATGAATACATCTTAATTGGGGGCTGAACCTATTGGTTCTTGTTACAAGCTTAAAGATATGTTGGATTGCCTCTGATTTGAGACATCATGCATCCAATTTGGATAGATGTGCATTAGACACCAACATATTGAAGTTTTGCTTGTTGAAGGAGGCCAAAAATGCATTTTTTGCATGATCTGGGCTTATGATTGCTTTCTGGACCTTCTACATCAATCTCTTGCATCTTGGTGGTGATATAGTGAGTTTTTATGTGTAGAATATTATTTTTCTAATGTATATGAGTTCACACATCCGAGTAATGATATTGTACAACTGTTATATGGACATGACATTGTAATATCATATCTAAGTGTTTATTACAAGTTCTTATTGATTTTTTATCTTGTATGTGTAGTTGATGTATGGTTTTTACATTTGTTATGAAGCTAGATGTGCTCTTCAAATTTGCCAAAGATCAAGGGGCATAATTAGGTCTTTGTGATCTGATTTTTTCACACATTCCTCTTACAAGCCAGTGAGAGGTTAAAATCTACCAATTACTCCATTTAAAAAATCATGATGGAGTCATTCCTTGTGCTCCAAGACCTCTATGATCTTGTCCTAGGCATTACATTGTGTGAAAATGAATGTTAGTAATGACCTTTTCAAGAAAGTTGCCATTTGCACTTCAGTCAAAGAAGCTTGGAACTCAGTAAAGGCTATTTAGGAATCCAACAACACTTCAAGAGTGCTCATGCTAAGAAACCAGATTTTGCAAAGCATGAGGAGAAGTGATGAAAGTGCACAAGGGTATGTGCTTAGAATCAAATCTTTTAACAAAGAACTTGCTTCAATAGGAGATAACATTCATAATAATAAATTTGTTCAAGTGATCCTAAATGGACTTGGAGATGAGTACTCTAACTTGGTCCAAATTTTTGCCATTTAAGATATCCTACCTTCCATAGACAAGCTCCATAGTGTGCTTTGTGAGAAATGCAAAAATGTTATCTATGTTAGTTGTAGGAGTCTTATACTTTTTTGTGTCAAGCATCTTAGTGTAGGATGTTGATAAAGTCAAATTTGGCATAGATGGCAAATTGTCCAATTCCACATGTAATGCCACTATTGAGCCAAAGTAGTGTAGGAGGCAAAACTCGAGCTAAATGGATAGTAGACAAGTGTAATGCTTTTGTTAAATGAAGTTCAAGAGGTCCAATAGGATTTAGAGGTGGAACCATCAATGGTCCAATAGGATTTTAGATATGCTTGAGAATGGTCCAATAGAATCAAGAGGTGAATGGATCAATGGTCCAATAGAATTAAGAAGTGGTAAATGTGTGGTCTAATCATGTTTGAGCATTGTGTTAGCTCGTGGATCTATAGTATCATTGTACTTCTCATTACTTAGTTTTATTTGGAAACACTTCCCACACGTGTCTATGTACTTTGGAAGTGAGTTAATGCATGTAGTAGTGTGTTTTTGCCATTGAGAGTTAGATAGATCTTGAATCTCAATCTAATCTTAATCATTGTGCATCCACACAACTTAGGAGATCTAAATCACATGTAGTGGGCACTCCACATGTGTAAAATTCACATAATATCAGAGCCTACCTAAGGTTACCATGCATTTCCATCCATTAGTATGAAAATTTTCTACCAATATCGAGCTAGAAATTGTCAAGATCCATTTTCTTAGCTACCTTCTTGCAAGCTCTCCATAGTTAATGATGATAGATATGATTTGTTCTACTTTTATCATCAAGAGCTATGATGTTTTTCATCTTGTGTAGATGTGCTAGCTTCATCATAGTTTTGTGAAGCAACTTCATTTGGTGACTATTTTTGTAATAGTTTGAAAAATGGTGTTAGAAAAGTCAAAACACCATTAATGTCCATTAATGTAATGTAATGGAAATTCTTCGAGTGCACATGCTTTTTGCATGATCATTTCAATGTAAGGACCAAAGATTATCCTACTTCAATGAAAGGAATAATGGTAGTTTTTTGCTCTTCAAATAATGAAGACTGTAGAATCTACATTTCTTCCACCAAAGAAATTTTCAATGGTGGAAATATGATCTTTCATAGGTGGAATACTTGAAATCTTGAATGAGCATCTTGTTAAGATCCTGTTAGGATCTAGTGCAGTATGCAAATCACATCAATCAATCACCATAGACACTCCTCACAAGCTCTCAAAGATGGCACAACAAAAGCTTTGTATAACAAAGACAAAACTGTACATATAGTGTATTCACAAACTGCATGAAAAGACAAGTTCCTAAAATTGGCCTACCACCTGGCAAACTAAGGCCTGATATGGCCAAATTTTACCAACAAACTCAGGACATGCCCCCGAGTATAGGAAGTACTATAAATAACACTGTACATGCTAATTTTCTTACTACCCGGCTAACCCAAGTAGCCGTCTACGGGATCAGTGCCCAACCGATATATCCATAGCGGGTCACATCCCGAACACAACTGAATAAATTAAATCTATATAACTATACACTAATTACAATATCACATTTAGAGCATACGTAAAATGAATAAGATCAAAACTGATTTCTAACACTCTCCCTTAAGCTCAAATGTGATAAAAAAATAAACTACAGCAACGTCTGGAGTGTCCAAAAGATGTTATGCATATTCCAGCTACCCTGTACTTGACTCACACTCAAGCACACCATCAAACCACCAGGTTTGGCACACAAAGTATCATGCAAATACAATGCTCATATAGAGAGTCTACCACACTCTCAACCAATTGACTCGTCCTTACTGATGCAGCCGTGTGGAGAGAGGTGGTGAGAAAAGCAGCCTAGGTGTTGATTGGACTGCCATGAGGAAAGGAGTGTAAAAGTGAAACCAAGGACTGTCAATACTATGGCATGTGAGTGGGATCAAATATATATGTGGGTGCTCGGGTAAGCATGGGTAGTGTAGATGAATGAGTGGGTGGAAGCTGGCCGATATCGAAGGAGAGAAATGAGTGATCGGAAAGGGTGGTGGGGGAAACGTGGAAGTCAGAGACTATGGGTATAAAGGGTGGTGACCCCATGAGATAGTCAACGACACTATGTCCTCCACTGTGAGAGTGGCATGTATAATTGTTTGAATGTGGCCAGTAGGAGTTACATCCTACATCTAGCTAGGCTAACATCCTATCAAGCACTTACAAGCACAAACCTATAAAGATGACATAAATGAGTGACTGAGGCTCAATCTGAGAAAATTTTATTGCCACCATAAGACTATACCCTCACCAGATAGACAACTAGTAGACATGATTAAGGTGACCAATTCTATAATGCCAAATCAATCATTTTTTGATAGATGCTTAATTGCTCAAAGCACAATCAATTATAGAATTACAATGACTAACCTATAGAGATATCATTGTCTCTTTCCTAATGCAAGAACTCTCCTGCTCTTATCAAGAATTTGACAAGAATCTATCTGAAACTCTCCTATGTCCTAAATCTGTAATTTGATTGACCGCGACAAAAGACTCGTTGTCAAGTTTAGGACATACAATACATTCGGTATCACTTTCGACATTCCATTCTAAAAATTCAATCCGAGAAACATTCTTGGTGGCTTGTCATGTGCTGTGTCGCTCCAGAATCGAGGAACCATTTCTCTAATTGTTCAACATGGTGATGGTTCACCATGAAGGTTCTTCCTCGCCTACAACATTCTGCTTCATGTTGACTGCATGGGCTTGCTGATATGGTTGATTCTTCTTGTCATTGTTGAACTTCAAGATAGTCCTAAATTTTGTGGTTCATCTTCTTGTAGTACTTGCAGAATAATCTCTTCTTGCTGTGAGCGGGTTGTTGATTATGGGTCTTCTGTGACTGCTTTGATTGTCATCGAATTGATGGACAACTTTCTTCTTCTGATGCTTCTTCATGTTCTTCTTCGAGAATAATTCTTGTGAGTCATTGATGGAGGACGAGAATGCTCCATTAACTATGACTCTGGATAATGTTATATCAAGGTCATTACAGTGTTGGAGTCTTTGATCACTGGACCTATTGTCACCATTTGTCCCAACAGAGTCTTAAATTAATTAATGTAATTATAAACAGAATCATCTTCTGACATTCTAAGAGAGAAGAACTTTCTCCTCAAATGCAGCTTCGAAGTGACATCTCTTACTTCATATAGTGTATTCAATATATCTCAAGTTTCTTTCAAGGATTGAGCTTGTATGATATGGCCAATCTATGTGTCAGAGATGTTAAGGGTGATCAAGACAAAAGCCTTGCCATCCCTGAGCTTCCATTTGGAAATGGCTTGCTCAAGGACACTGGGAATTAGTTCGGTTCCATAGTCTATTTCTCAAAGTAATTTGGCCATCAGTACTACTCTTATCTTGAATTTCCACAAGTGGTAATTCAAACCATCGAGTTTGTCTACCATTAGAGCATACTGCGGTTGTGAATCCATCTGGAATTTTAGAATGAGTGTGTCAAAAAATGGTAGGTTATCATAATTGAGCTTTGATACCATATTGTAAATGCGGAAGGATCGACTGATATCGAATTAGTAGAGATTTGATAGAAACAGAACTCTGATATTAAATCAAAAATGCGGAATAGCAACGGAAGTTTTAGCACCATATTGTTATGGATCGAAAGTGCATTAGTTACTAGCAATAATAATCAAGATGAATGAATAGTTGCAATGCACAATAGAACAAAGCAGTAGTGTAGACAAAAACTTGCACTCTGATTGATTGAAAAATGAGTACAATAGCTTGAAACAACAACGCGAGACTATGTATAAAACATAAACTTCAGCTAAATGTTGTTGAGTAGATTGTTTTTAATCTGATCAAGCATTGACTCTATACATTGATGATTGTATGTTAATGATTAGTACATTAAAAGCATGACATTAATCTACTTAATTTACTAGATCTATCGTCCTATAGTAAATAGTCGTCGTTGTAACAATAAATCTATCTACAAAATAGGTGGACTGTCAACATCGCGACGTGGGTCGGATTTGTAGTTGACAGTATCAAAAAATATAATGTATCAAAAATATACAATGACTCAAGGAATTACGGGACTGACTTAGAAACATTACAATTCGATTCGAGTCGATCCAGACTCAAAAAATTACAACTCAAGTTGAGTTGATCTAGTAGTGAGAAATTCTAAAAATACGAGTCGAGACGAGTCGATCTAGTATCAAGAAATTCTGAAAATATGATTCAATCATGTATCAAAAAACTACAAATTTCTCGAGTTGATCCAGTATCGAAAAAGTCTGATTTTGGATTTCGATCTTCTTTTTAAAAACTTCGAGTCTCTTTTTTTTTTCTGATTTTCTAGTATAAGTATATACAACTTTCAATATGCCCATTACCGAATGGATTTCGGCCTGAGCATTGAAATCCAACACTCCTCCTTAATGTAAATCCTAAAAAACTTCGATCTTCAGATTTAGCATGTTGTTAAATCTGATATGATGATCTTTGGATAATGCCTTTGTGAAGTAATCTACTGTCATAAAATTTGTCTTGCTAAAAACCAATGAAACTTCCTTGCTTTGCACTTTCTCTCTAAGATAGTAATACCGGATTTCGATATGCTTTCTTCTAGAGTGAAATCTCGGATTTAGAGATAGTGCAATTGTGCTTTGATTATTCCAATAGATGGTTATTGGATGTGGCTAAGCAAGGTCGATATCTGCAAGCAGGTTTCTTAGCCAAATTGCCTCCTTGGTAGCATTTGTGGTAGCTATGTATTTCGATTCTGTTGATGATAATTCTACTGAGGTCTTTTTTTAGCTGTTCCATGAGATTGGACCTTGATTAGATAAGAATACAAATCTATAAGTCGATCTTTTGGTATCGATATCTCCTGCCCAATCTGCATCTATGTAACCTTCAAGAATATTGGCAGATTGGCTGCCTCCATAACAAATGCTGAGATGTTTTATGGCTTGGATGTAATTCATGACCTTCATGAGAGATTTCCAATGCGTTGGCCCTAGATTCGATAGAAACTGGCTGAGAGAGCTGATCGAGTATGCAAGGTCGGGTTGAGTGCAAAGCATTGCATACATTAGTGGGTCGAAGATGGAGTGAAATGGATATTGTTTCATTTCCTCCTTTTCTATCTCAGTTTGAGGACATTGATCCTTTTGAATCTTCGAACCAAGGTCAAGTGTGAAGTAGCTTGATTTGCAGTTGGTCATTCCATATTTTTCCAACACATTGGTGAGATATCGTTGTTGACTAATGAAAAGCTATCTGCTGAATCGAATTCATCGAATCTGAATTCCGCGACAGTAATGGGATGGACTTATATCAGTCATCCTATATTCTTGTGATAGCATGCATTTGGTGTCCTTCAAAAAATTCAGATTGTTACTAAATAGTAATGTATCATCTATGTAAAGAGTGATGATAATGAAGGAATTCGATACAGACTTGAAATAGACATTCAAGTCTACCGAGTTTGGAATAAAACCATTCTCGATTAAAAGCACATTAATTTTCTGAAACCAAGCTCTTGGTGACTGTTTCAGACCATATAGAGTCTTGTGGATTTTGCACACTAGGTGCTCCTTACCCTTCAGGTCGTATCCCTCTGGCTGCGACATAAAAATCTCCTCTTTGATAGTCTCGTTGAGGAAAGCGGTCTGGACATCCATTTGGTGGACTTCGAGATCGGCTACAACTGCATAGGAAAGAAGTAATCAAATTGAAGCATGCTTAAAAACATGGCTAAAGGTCTCGGAATAATCTAAATCTGAAATGTAGGAGAAGCCTTTGGCAACTAGCCTGGCCTTGTATCGATTTAATCTTCCTTCAACATCATACTTCGCTTTGAATATCCATTTGCATGGAATCAGATTTTGATCCTTTGGAAGCTCAGTTATAGTCCACGTTTGATTCTCAATCAGAGAATCAAATTTTGTGTCCAGTGCAGCTTTTCACTGATCAGCATCAAGTGTTGACATTGCCTCTGAAACAATGTTTGGTTCCTGCACAAAATAACAGGCTGGATCATCCATAAATCAGGATGGAGGCTATCTAGAACGGTTCGATCTTTTGGGATGACTTTAATCCTCTGATGTGATTTGATTAATTGAGGTTTTGACTCATTTTGTGAGTCAGTATCGATTTTCTGTTGTTCGATCCTAGAGCTTCAACAGATGCCTTGAACTGTTTGAAGAACTTCAATGCCTCAGATTTGTTCTTCAGAAAGTAGGTGACAGTTCTTCAAGAAAAATCATCAATGAATGTTAGAAAATAGAGGGCTCCCCCTGTGGAAGTCGTATGCATCGGGCCACAAATGTCACTATGCACAAGATCTAGCAAATCTCTAGAAGTATGAAGTGAATCAAAAATTGATGGACTTCTAACATGTTTGCTGATAATACAGCTTTCACAAGGAGAATTCAATTTGCTAATAGATGGAGGATCTTGCACTAGATCCTGATTAATATTGAAAATTTAAATGGCCTAATCTGAAATGCCACAACATATCAGTAGATTTAGAAGTAGAAGTGTGAAGAGCTTGACTATTTGTAGAATAGCAGTGACTAAGTTATAAAGATAGCAACATCTTCTACTGAAAGCTAAAACTTTTCTAGATTTGTCAAGAATGGTGCATCCCTCTATATCGAATTCTACCCTACGACCAGAATTAGTGATTTTGCTTATTGAAATCAGATTTTTGGTTAGATTTGGAACGTGAAGAACATTGGACAACAACTTTACTTCACCATTCTGAAATTCGACCCTGATTGTTCCTTCTCTCTTGATGGAATGAGATGAGTTGTCTCCAAGTTGCACAACTCGAGAATGGATGAATGGTTTGTAGTCTTGGAACCAGTCTTGATGGTGAGTCATATGTCGCGTTTCTTCCGAGTCCAGATACCAGGAATCACTATCATGTTGTTCTCCGACCTTGGTCATGAAGGCCGCTTCATCTTCTTCTTGTTGCTGGATTGAGTGACTGGTTGATGTAGCATTTGCTTGTTGTTGGAACTGCTTCTTCTTTTCATTGTTGTATTTCAAAGTTCTGTAGTCCTTGATGAGTTTTTACAGTATTTGTAGAATAATTTCTGCATTGGCTGGAATGATGAAATCCTTGAACTCGATCCTGAATTTGATTCAGACTACATGTCAGGATAATCTGACTTTATAGATTTCTTGGATCTGAACATCTAATTTCTCTTTGAATATAGAGCTTGAGGATCCGATCACGAGCCGAAAGAGGATGCATTTCTTCTTATCTCCTCTTGAAGAAGCATCAAAATTATTCTTGATAGAGTGAGATGTTGTTGGGTCAAAATAGCCATGACCCATGTTGCATAGACATCAAGCAGACTCGATAATAGAGTCATCATTGCATTGAAATCTTCAATGAATGAGCCAGTTGTAGTCATTTGCTCCATGAGATGTGAGGGCATCTTGTTGCAGATGCGGGCCATGGTTGGAGACCTAATTTGGTGACCAACGGTGTAGCAGCGGATCTACAAGTGGCACATGTGTTGTTACGATAGGATACCACTTATGGGCAGGCCTTGGTCATGTATTTAATGTTTTATCATTCGTGTTGGTTTGCATGAGTGTGTGTGGGCTTGCATGTTACCTTGTCACGAGAGCCTAGATCTGAGTTGGAGTTGTATGTAGTTGTGCATTTGCTACGTTAGAACCAAAGTAGTATAATTTGATGCTCTTTGACTTATCATTATGTCTACTAGTTGTTTATCCAGTGAGGGTATAGTCTTATGGTGGTAGTAAGATTTTCTCACATTGAGTCTCAGTCGCTCATTTATGTCAGCTTTATAGGTTTGTGCTTGAAAGTGCCTGATAGGATATCAGCCTAGCTAGATGGAGGATGTAAGTCTCATGGTGGCCGTGGGATTAATTCCTCAGTTTGAGCCATGTCGCTCATGTGGTCCACTTGTATTCAAGTTGGATTGGGGACGAGTCAGGTGGTCAAGAGTATGGTAGACTCTCTGTATGAGCATTGTGTTTACATGATACTTTGTGAGTCAAACCTGGTGGTTTGTTGGTGTGCTTGAGTTTGAGTCAAGTACAGGGTAGTTGTGATATGCATAACATCCTTTGGACACTCCAGACGCTGCTGCAATATATTGTTTTTTTACCCCTATCACATTTGAGCTTAAGGGAGAGAGTTAGAAATCAGGTTGTGATTTGATTCATTAGTATAAGCTCTAAATGTGATGATGTAATTACTGTACATTTTATTTGGTTTACTGTATATGGTTGTGATCGGGACGTGACCCATTAGGATATTTTGATCGGGCACTGATCCTATAGCCAGCTACTTGGGTTAGTCGAGTAGCCACATGTAGGAAGAAATTAGCCTCTACAATGTATTTTTGAGCTCATTATGATATACTCAGGGGCATGTCCTGGGTTTGTCAGTATATGTGGCCATATTGGGCCTAACTCTAGTTTGGCAAGTGGTAGGCCAGTTTAGTGACACTTGTTGAGTCCATGCAGCTTGGGGCTTTGTTATATGTACAATGTTTCTTCATAATAGACTTAACTTTTTTTATGCCATCTTTGAGAGCTTGTGAGGAGTGGCTATGGTGATTGTGTGATGTGATTTGCATACTACACTAGATTCTATTGGAATTTCAACTACAGCTACATCAATAGCGAAGGAGATTGTTCGGCTTAGAAGGTTACTACAAAATATGTAATTTTCTCGGTCCGACTATACTCCAGTGTGACAATCAAAGTTGTATAGCTCTATCTCTGAAGCCACGAACTCATTATAAATCTAAACACATAGAAGTTCAGTTTCATTTTCTTAGAGAAAAGTAAAGAACTTGTACTAAATTACAATCATACAGACAATATGTTGGCTGACATTTTGACAAAACCCATGTCAAGATAAAAACATGCTACTTTTGTAGGTATGTTAAATCTCAATTCAGATTCAGATTCATAATAGTAAGCTTAAGAGGGACTGTTGGAGCTAATCTTAATCCTACTCACTCTAGCTACCCTCCAATTCACTCAAGGAAATCACTTTCTTACAACAGTCTTCAAAAATGAACTGTTTCTTGCACACTCTATAGTTCTACATGCAAACTTCAATAGGCGAGGAATGCAAGGAATGCGACAAAGTGTTCTACTCAACATTTCAGGCAAAGAACAATCGAGGAATGCAAAATACTATAGATATGCACAGGTCTTCGTACAGGACTTGTCAACATCTTCACGCTCTAGTGAATAACCGATCTTTTGATCAATCACAAAACTATGAAGGATCTTGTAATTGTAAAATTAGAATAACACAAGAACATCAAATAGCTATATAAGGAAGTGAGTGATTAGAGACAGATATCTAATCATAAGATCACTGTAGAAGAACAATATCAATCATTCAATATATGACTCCTCGGAGTTAGAGATCATTCAGAGAGAGAGAGAGAGAGAGAGAGAGAGAGAGAGAGAGAGAGAGAGAGAGAGAGAGAGAGAGAGAGAGAGAGAGAGAGAGAGAGAGAGAGAGAGAGAGAGAGAGAGTAAAAAATATTTTGAACTATAACAATTATTTGTTTCTGTAAGTAGGATCACACGCTTAGTGCAACTATCTTGTGATCTGATCGTTGTTAAGACATGAATGTGTAGTTGTTGCCAAGTTTGTGCTCCAAGTATTTCTTGCTAACAGTGAGTTTTCCTTCCACAAAAGGCATCCTCGAGGGTGGTAAACTCTCAATATCAAAAGATACAAATGCTTCCATTTTATCTGTCATATGCATATTTGTAACTAATTCATAAACAAAGCGTCGAAAAGATGTCTATATTTAATATGAAGTTGCAATTCAGCCATGTTTGTATAATGCACTACTATTGGTCCAAAAGGTTTCCAAAATACATCACTATGTAGCAATTATAACATGACATTCACTTTTTTTCCCCCATCTGTGACGCTTTTTTGGCAACACAACGTAGTCTTCTCCACGTTCTCAAAGTCAATTCTTGCATCTATCATGCTTTTTTGTAAGTTTGGAATTTATAGGTGGTCCATGCACAAAGCAAATCAATGTGCTTACAAACACGCATTACAAGTTGAGAGATGTTTTGAAAAGTAAGTATGGTGATTCTATATCATTAAGCAAAGCTCGTGCGAAGTAGACTGGCAAGTTGAGCTTAGAATGTTCCAAGCATTTTCTCTTAATCAAATAGATAGCCTCTCTCTCAAATGTTCTCACCTTTTATTGTTAGGCTGTCATATTTGCAACCTCAAAAGATATGGAAATAGCTATCTTAAATTTATCCACTAGAGGTCGATTTCAAACCCATGCTTTGTCCTATTCTACTTTTTCGAAGTTTTTTCTTATGGTTTAAAAAAGCTTCTCATTTGGCATATGTTTTATATGTGAAAATCAACAATATCTTGCTTCTTTATTGCAAACGGAAAAGCATAGCTACGCTTAACAAGCGATATAATAATCATATCGTGTATAGTCTCATTTTTTTGTGTACATATTGCTTTGAGAAGGGTCAGAGAGAGATCATGGATTTGAGGTCAAGATGTCACCTGCACTAGATACTTTGAGAGAGATTTGAAAGGGCAATGGCTGATAAAGATGTGAGTACAATATATGTGAATGACCTAATTATGGCAGGCAATACTCCACAAAGCTCAAAAAACTTCAAGGCTCCAAGGAAGTATGTTTGGACATTCCTAGAATATCTGGAATATTGTATCTACGGAATGCGCTAGCCTCGATTATATGGTCTAAGTATGCGAGAAAGGAAGACTATCAAAGATCATTCGACTAAACATAGAAGGAAACAACTAACAATTATAGGAGTAACAAGGATATGGCTGCCAAATAATTCTTAATACTGAATCGAGTGTAAGCATTTCTTAGAGATCTAGCCCAATTACTTTTGAAGAGTTAAGTGGATTATATGTGGACGAAAGGAGGAGATATTTTGTAGGTAAAGATGTTGCACAAGAATTTGCAGCCAAAAGAAAGCTGAAGCCTAGGAAAAGAAAGTTGCATATTTGTACCTCCTCTTGTCACAGTTAGTGTAAAATGAGTGGCAAGTTCAAAAACTCTAAAGGATTAAAAGTCGAGAATGAAAACACAAGTGCCTGGAATCACAGATCCGTACCTCCTCCTGGCACAGCCCTTGCAAAATGAGCAACTTGTACTGTTTAAAATTGCCAAAGTACAAAACAAGAATCTATGTAAAATATAATACAAATAAACCTTGTCTTGTTTGTATGGCCATTCTTTTAGATTGGTAGTGCCCAAGTCAAATTTTGCCCTAACAATAGACGTTGGACATGGGGTCATTTGCAGTGAAGAAGAATCGTAATATGCAACGTGTGATAGATCCGGTAAATCTATCATTGATTATTGTTTGTCGTAGAAACATTTTAGTTTCTTGCCAATGCCACACTGGATATCGAATGCCCAGACAGATTAAACTTGTTTTGCATGTGCGATCAATGGAATAAGGGCTGAAAAATTGAATTCAAACAACACAAGATGAAAGGTGGGCTTTTCTTACACAGTATTTTCTATTATGAAATAGCAATAATTTTCTGATTAGGAAATAGCAAAATGTATGAGACAACGCCTCTGGAGCATGAGCGCTCCTGCTTCAGAGGCACTAGTTTTTTTTTTTTAGTTGGTCAACGAGAATCATATTGCTCAAAGACATAAGAAATTCAGACTTTTTTTTCAAGATGGTGCGCTTGATAATGTCTAGATATTTGCACCCTATTAGGAATTGCATCTTAGTTTGGACCATGAGCCTAAAAGAAATTTATGTTTTACATAATATCCTAAAATAGTATGTAAACAAAAACCCTTTTATGTCTAAATGTATGGATCTATTTCATTGTTCTATCCAACTAGCTGCAACAGAAGTCAAATTTCTAGCCAATTAAAATCTAATATAAACATAAAAGACATTGTGGTAGATTATCATTGTTCCAACAATACGTTCAAAACTATTTTAATGAAAAATGCTTAAGCATTGAGTTCTTTGTGTGATTATATTGTTGGTAGGATAATTCTTGTTGTTCAATGACAACAATTATCATGGTTTTAACCCATAGATGTCATGTTGCATGCAACAATACAAACTATGTCATCATGATGAGACAATGATATAAAAATCCACTCGAAAATCCAAATGGATTCTCAAATTGCATAAGCTAACTAGCTTCAACTATATTGGGAGGAGCACAGAGAGTTTTCATCTTCATGCCAATTTTAAGCACTTTTGTGACCTAATTTCAGAACTTATACTTCCACATACGACATTCTAGCTTGCTCAAAAAAAAATAGTAATTAGTTGCTCAGTATTAAAAACATATATATATATATATATATTTGAAATTACTCAACTAGCTTATAGAACAAATTTCATACACTACCCTTTAAATATCAATTTCACTTGATTTTTAGATCTTGGAAATAGATGCACTGAATGACTGTTGTGCATGTTAAAGTAATTGCTATTTCCTTCATGCTTAAAAAGATATGCATTTCTTTGGAGTAAAGGAAAAACTAAAGGTACAAATGAAAAAGGTATGGGCACATATTATATCGCATGTGTGGTCCTAAGTCATTTTGGTAGTAGCCTTCTAGAAAACCATGTGGCTTATTATGGCACCTACATGAGACATAAATTTTTTAGAGAATGCCTATATCATGAACAATAGGCTATCTTGATACCTTATTTATGTACATATTATTTTTCATGAAGAAAAATGGACCACCAACAATATAATAGAGATTTAAGTATTTTCATAGCCATGTAGCAATTCTATTTTCTTAAAAATCATGTCACACCATATCATCATATAACTAGGTAGACTTCAATGGAAGCCCTTGTAACGTTTGAAATAGCATCATTTGTATCAAAGACAAGGGCCACTTCTAGATACCATGCATGGACTTTGGTTGCCAATTAGATAAGCATCCACATGATTCCATCTTCACTTTGTAAGCTCATAATTCATTTTTACTTTATATTTACTCATAGAAAAAATACGTATGATTACACATTGCAAAGATTGCAAGGCATCCAATCTCATAGATAAATGACAGATCTCTAATGATTGTTAAGTATGAATTGTTTTATGGTGCTAGCAATAGTCTAGCTTGTTATGTTGGCACTAAAAAAAAGGTCTTAATATGGTATCTTATGATACATTGAAGTTTATTCACAAAGTAATAATCATTGAAGATATCATTAAAAAAATCTAAATGATAGTTTGTACATTGAAATTATCATTAGAAAAATCTAAATGATAGTTTTGTCAATCTCATGTTTGTATGCACGCGTGCACATGCCCACACCAAGAGAGACAAATATGAGAGAGAAATAGAGACCATTACAAATCTAACTTAATTATTTTGTTTACAGTGTTGAGAAGATAATCATACTAAATCATTATTGATATCTTGTGTGCAAGGACCAAAGGCATCACAATATCAAGCCAAAGTTACAAGGGCCAAATTTATGTCCCCATTCACGTATGTACATTGAACAAGGGCCCAAATTTATGTCCCCATTCATGTCATTGAACAAGGGCCCAATCTATGTCCCCAGGCCCATGTATCTATGTAGAATTGGTGAACCTTATTACCAAGAAACAAGTTGTCGATCATCAATATGCTACATCTTAGGATATTGAAGCATCATTACACTATGTGAGGTTATACCATGGCTACAATATAAAATTGATAGGTACATGACCTTCTTTATGTTAAGATATTTGATCATTATTTTACCTATGGTCACAAGTGAAGATATAATGGATACTTTTGAGAATATTGTCCATGTCATAATATTTCCATCCATGACATTTCTCCATGTAAGCCACTTAGCACATCAGCATAGTACACTTTTATTGCATAAATGAAACACTTAACACTGAAAATTAAAAAATCTTCCACATCAATATCTATTTTATTAGAAACCATCAACATCTTGGATTAATATTGAGTCCAAAGGTGCCACACATCCAACTTGGTTAGCAATAACACAAGCATCTAGTTTGATTAACTTCCCTTGTCTTTTACCTTTTTCAATCAAGACATCCTTCCTTTTGATCATACAAGCATCCCCATAAAACTCCACTTTAAGACCTTTACTTAGCAATTGACTCACACTAAGTAGGTTCTTAGTAATAGATGGAATGAACAAAACATCCTTCAAATGAACATTCCTATTTGTGGAGAGAGAGATAGGAATTGTGCCATTCCCTTTGATTTCACACTCACTATCATTGGCGTGTAGATCACCCTCTTGTCATCTCCATATGACAACAAAGAATTGAAATACTCTTTGTGAAAAGTCATGTGTGAGCTTGCTCCACTATCAACCTACCATGGATCAATATCTCCAACAATAGAACTCAAACATGTAGACATCACAAAAGCATCATCATTTGTGTTTTGAGCATCAACACCATCCTCATCAAGAGTTAGATTACCTTGCTTGTCTCCTTGATCTCTCTTCTTCTTGTAGAAATCACTTGCAAAATGTCCCTTGATGCCACAATAGAAGCACTTGAATTTAGACCTATCTTTTTTCTTACCAAAAGAAGAAGACTCACCATGATCTTGTCCGTTAGACCACTTGCCCTTGAACTTGCCTTTGATGAACATGGCCTCCTCATCTTGAGATGTCGATGTAGATCCACCTCTTGATTGAACTGATACCATGCATGTGAGGAAATATGAATCATTAAGATCCAATCTATTCCTTGATCTTTGGTTTAAAAGCTAACACAATCTACAACATTTGCAACATAGAAAATTAACATCCAGTTAATGAAAGAGATGCAAACTCAATAAGTTATTGATCAAACATCAAACATAAGATGAAATAAATTTGTTGTCCATACAAAAACAATAAGGTACTATATTTTGCACGTGTAGATCCATTCTACACACAAGATTGCAAGATATCACCAGTATAGTGCACCAATGGATAGATGAACACAAGAGAACTTATGTATAAGCATGAAATGAGATGAGAGAGAGAGAGAGAGAGAGAGAGAGAGAGAGAGAGAGAGAGAGAGAGAGAGAGAGAGAGAGAGAGAGAGAGAGAGAGAGAGAGAGAGAGAGAGAGAGAGAGAGAGAGAGAGAGAGAGAGAGAGAGAATGCTTCTCTACCCACGTGTGTACCTCCTTCTTGCTTTCTAAAAGTGGTAATTCAAATACATTTGAACTAATATAACTTGAAATGACAATCTCTAAGTCTAATATGAAAATTGGCCTCAATTGCCAAATAAACAAATTTGACCAAATTTGACTAAACTAGTTGAAATCTCTCACAGTCAATATATTCATGCATTGTCAACATTCAAGCTTGCATGGTGAAGTAATCTAGAAATGCTATCAGATTTCATCTTGTTTATCTAATTCATATTTTGTGAATGGTTTTTTATTAAAGTCCTATTTCTGAAAATTTCATAAATTCTATGTCACTCTATGCCAAAATTTTATGTCACTCTATGCCAAAAGTTTGAATATGGAGCTTGACGTCATTCTAGAACTTGAGTATGGAGTTTGAAAATGTGTTTCTTGAAGATGAAGTAAGAGAGAATCTAAGAAGGCTTCATTGGTTACTACTGACACCTGCATGATGAGCTATGTTTGAGAGAGTAAGATGTGTTGCTTGCAAATGAGGGGAGAATCTTAGAAGGCTTCATTGGTAACTACAAAGGACGAGCTATGTTAGAGAGGACTTGTAGATAAACATATGCATGCAAGACAAATATGACGCGTGTGAGTATGAGCATTATCAAATGTTTTTTAATTAGTGAAGGGTGTGAAATTTCCAGTTTCATATCATGGCGATAGTAGATCTCCATTCATGCTTTTAAAAAAAGGAATCTTATGCGAACCAAAAATCTTATTATCTACTCACTTTGTTGTTGAGAATGAAGTTATGGCTAGTACACCATGTTATGTGACATCAAGTATTTGGACTTTTTTGTTTTGGCAATAAGTGTTGGTGACTTGATGGTTCCTATATTGGATAGAATTTATGTGTGTGAGATATCTAGTAGCAAAAAAAACATTTGAAAATTGTAAAAACATGACTTATGATCAATTTTTGAAATCAAACTGCAATTGTATTTTTAAATATAGTTTTGTTGCAATGACTTGTATCCATTCCACCTCAAGCTAGGGAAAGCTTGTGGGTGTGTGCTCTTGCACAATTCCATTATTACAAGTGACTATAGATTAGAAGAAGCTATATTGTGTTGTTTATTGTCTTGTGCACTTGAGCCTTACTGATTTAAATACATAGTTACATATATGTGTCTTCAATTTAAGATTGTGTTGATAGCTTCTTTGATAATAACAAAAATTAAAGCTTTTCTCAGTTCCTAGATTCTTTTACTAAAAGTTAGTCATAAGAGACCCTCAATTTTTTTTTGCTAGCCACAATAATTATTTTCAATTGCATCTTTCCTCATACCTTTGCCAAGTCTTGTGTGGAAAAAAGTGGATCTTGAATGGATCCAAACTCCCGAAATTCTTGGCTAAGATCTTTGCACAACAAGTTACAAATGCCAGAAATGGCAAAGCATCCTAATGCTACCTTTGATACACATGAACTTGACAAAGCATTCAAGAGACAAAAGAAACTAATAAAAGGTATTGATGGCGGCCAAAAATAGTAGCAAACAAGGCGTTCAACAGCAGCCTACCACTTTTGGAAACCTCTTAGGAGCATACACAAAAGCTTAAAGACAATACAAAAGACAATGCTCTCAATGGAGGAAGAAACAAAGACAATGATCTATTGATCTCAATGAATCACACAATAGGTTTCTTCAAAATGTTCCTCCATGCATTTTCTACTATTTATGGATGAGGAATATGACTCTCTCTCCTCTCTCTAAAAGGTACTTGACCCTAAATATTCCCTATATAGGAAAAATAGCTAAAAATGACATATATGACCAAAATACATCAAAATGGTCTCATTTTGAAGGGTCTGAATTTTGAAACTTCTTCATACTAAGGAAATACAATAAATAAAAAACTTAAGGCCTGGTTCACACATGTGAAATCCAGCACCAAAATTATGTACTAAAATTGCCAATTTAGGCCTAAAACTAGTCAAGGGAATGTTGACAATTTTCACACTCCCTCTTCAACGTTGCTTGCTAGTTTTGAAACACTACTTTGATCTAACTTAAGAATGATTTCCACCTTAAGGAAAGATCTCCTCTCAATGATCTAATATGTACAAAACAATAAACTTTATAATTGAAATAGATAATAGTGTCCATATTGGATGTTTCACTATTTCTTACATCAATTTTACATTTCAAGATGAAACTAGTACATGAAGAATAACACCTCCATTGCCTTCTTGCCATGAAGAACCATCAAGCCTTGGAAATCCATGAGTAAAAGAGTACAACAATGATGCTAAGCGCCAAGTTTGTGCCTTTCACAACTTGCTTATCCTTCTCATCATTTGTAAGCCTTCTTGGCTTTTCCCTTTGCCTTGAGGATCTTCTTGGAACTTGAAGTGGAGAGGCATCTCCACCACCATCACTATAGCCAACAAACACACCCTCCTTTGATGAAGGATCTTCTTTAGTTCTATCATCAAGAGTGATGTTTGACAAAACAAGTACAACCAAAGATCCTACAATGCTTGACACTAGGCCTTGTACCATAAAGGACCTCAAAAAGAGTTTTACCATCCAAGGAAGCACTTGTCCACCTGTTACAAAGATAGTTAGCACATGCTAAAGCTTTCTCCCAAAAAGACTTAGGAAGATTTGCATGTAGTCTCATTGCCTTGGCACATTCACAAAGGATTCTATTCTTCCTCTCGGCCACTCCATTCTATTGTGGAGTCCTCAGACTAGAGTACTCCCTTTTAGTCCCATGTGCTATGCAAAAATCTTTGAGCTTAGTTGAAGTGTATTTCCCTCCATTATTTGATCTTAAGCATTTCATCTTTGTATTGAATTGGTTTTTTATTTCATTCTTGAACTTGACAAATGCAGCAAACACTTCATCATTGCTTTTAAGAAGATAGACCCAAGTATACCTACCAAAGTCATCAATGAAAGTTGCATACATCTTTGCCCCACCATTGCTAGTCGTACTAAAAGAATGAATATCAGAATGCACAAGTTGAAAAACTTCTTTAGATCTAGAAGTAGATCTAGAATAAACAAGCGTATGAGATTTGGACAAGGCACAATGTTCACAAACACTATTGTTTGCAACAAGACTTGTAGGGAGACCAAGAACATGCTCTTTCTTTGCCATTACCTTCAAAGATTTGAAGTTGGGATGGCCCAACCTCTTATGCCAAACTTCTTGGTTTGTCAATTGTTCTCTAGCTATATATCCTTCATGCTTAGAGATCACAATGCATCTAGTTTGAAAAGCTTCCCATGCCTCCTTCCTTGAGCAATCAAGATTCCATATTTACTTATCAAACAAGAATCTCCAATGAACTCAACATCAAACCCCTTGTAATACTAAGCAGGTTCTTAGTGATTGAAGGAATGTACAAAACATTTTCAAGAATAGCTTTCCTATTTGTTGAAAGAGAAATAGGAATTGTGCCTATGCCTTTGATGTCACATTGACCATCATTTGCAGTATAGATGATGTTGCTCTCTCCCTCATAAGACAATAAGAGTATTCCTTATGTCTTGTCATGTGAAATGAGGCTCCACTATCAATCCACCAAAGATCATTCCCATCTATATGTGCAAGCAAACTTGAAGTCATAACAAGAGATGCACAAATGCTATGTTCTTCTTCATCTATTGCTAGATTTCCTTGCCTCTCACCTTGCTCTCTTTTCTTCTTATGACATTCATTAGCAAATGGCCTTTTATCCCACAATAAAAGCACTTAAACTTTGACTTATCTTTCTTAGTAGAAGAGGAAGAAGAAGAGTGATCATCATGATCCAAGTTACCACCTTTGGACCATTTCCCTTTGCTTTTACCTTTGCCTTTTGTGAAGAAAGACTCTTCACCTCCACCTTGCAAGGATGCACCATCAAGCTTTGATTGCAACCTATGTTATTCAGCCAATAAGATTTCTTGCAAGTCAACCACACTTGGCAAGACTCTTTGAATGGCAAAACTTTGCACAAGGTTAGCATGTTCATCTAGCAAACCATTTAGCATAACCTGGACTATTTCACCATCTTCTATGCTTTCATCAATGCATGCTAGATCATCACTTAAGGACTTGACCCTCAAGACAAATGCATGAGCACTTTCACCCTCTCTTTGCCTACTAGAAAATATTTGCCATACCCTAGATGTGGACTTTGATTCAAAGAGCTTCTTCAAGGCATTCCATGCCTCACTTGCACTTTGACTCTTACCAGCTTCCTTGAGAAGTTCATAGGTAACATTCATTTTAATGATATGAAGAGCCCTTGTAGCCTTCTTATCAAACCTTGGTTGCTCTTAAAGTATGGCGGGTCTCTCTTCAATTCCTGCAACTATGTCCATGAGATCATTCAACACAAGTAAGGACTCCATCTTCACTTTCCAAGTAGAGTAGTTTGATGAGCTCAACCTATCATTAGGTTCTAACATGATCCCACCATTGGAAGCCATGAATCTAATGATTCTTCAACTTTAGGTTCTGTCCTAATGCACCTAGCACTCAATTTTCTCTCAAAAAATGATGGATAAGGAGATCTATGAAGATCTAGGACCCTAAAACACTTCTATCTTGAACCTAGATGGTTTCCAAGCATAAAAGGAAGATTGAACACATGCAACACTTTTCACACACTAAGAATGGATTAGAAACTCAAGCCAACCTGAAAACACTCTTTCTTAAGCTCTCAAACTTTCCAGCAAGTGACTAAATCATGTTATGGTGTGAAGAGTTACTTGCATTCTTAAAAAATACACAAAACTAGGATGCCAAGATTATCTAGTATTGAACAAACTTGACCAACACACTGAGATATTGATTCAACCTATAAACCCACATGTAAAACCACACTTTTAAAATTTTATAAACTCCATCAAGTGATAAATACAAGCTTTAGAGGTGAATGTATAAGCACACTTAGTGAATCACAAGACTAGCTTCACTAGCTTGTCAAATCTTGATGTTTAGATGTAGATCTAAGATCACTTCACATGAGAATGTTCCTCAACCTGTTAAGAACCTAAAAACACATTTGTATAATGGTTAAAACCTTCTAGCAAATGCACCAATAAAATTACATAAGGAGAGCTACTTACATGCTCAACAAAGTAAACCAAAATTTATGCCAAAATTGATGACAATCTTTACAATATGCTCTTCACAATGGAGCTTACAATATGTTCACCCAAAAAGGGGATCTTTCATCCAAATGGGAGACCTTTAGGAGAATTACAAACTCACTCAAAGAGCATTTGTCATCCACTTAAGAAGAAGGTTCATTCACTTAAGGAGAGTGTTCATCCAAAAAATGGAGATTGTCAACAATAGAATGAAAAGAACATTGTTAGTATTGAATATGCACAAGCCTCACAATCAACAAATGATTAGACGTGATGATCTGATCCAAAATAGCTTCTTCTCAGCCTTTGATCTTCAATAGACCTGAAATATTGTTTTGATCCACAAGTTCAACTCACAAAACAAAGGTTAGTAAGATTTGATCAACAATGCAATGCATAATCATGTTAGAACTTGATCAAACATCCAAATATCACCATAAATGGAAATCCTACTAAAAATAGCTGCCAACCAACTTTGATACCATGTGAAAAAAGTGGATCTTGAATGGATCCAAACTCCCAAAATACTTGGCTAAGATCTTTGCACAACATGCTACAAAAGCTACAAGTGGCAAAGCATCCTAATGCTACCTTTGATACACATGAACTGGACAAAGCATTCAAGAGACAAAAGAAACTAATAAAAGGTACTAATGGCAGCAAAAAATAGCAGCAAATAGGGTGCCCAACAACAGCCTACCACTTTTGGAAACCTCTTAGAATCATACACAAAAGCTTGAAGACAATGCTCTCAATGGAGGAAGAAACAATGATGATGATCTATAAATCTCAATGAATCATCCAATAGGTTTCTTCAACCTATTCCTCCACGCATTTCCTACTATATATGGATGAGGCAGATGACTCTCTCTCCTCTCTCTAAAAGGTACTTGACCCTAAATACTCCCTATATAGGCAAAATAGCTAAAAATGACATTTATGACCAAAATATATCAAAATGGTCTCATTTCGAAGGGTCTGAAGTTTGACACTTCTTCATACTAAAAAAATATAGTAAATAAAAAACTTTAGGCCTGGTGTAAAACTTCAGCACCAAAAGTTTCTTTTTCATATTTTTTCTTCTTTGATAGATATGTTTTCCATATAAACTTTTGATTTCAAGGCTCTCATTGTTTGAATACTTTTTTCTATTCTTTTGTGCATTGGAATTTTAATGATGTGGTCTCATTCTTTGACTCTATGTGATTCTAAAAACTTCTTGCAGAACAAGAAAAGCCTTGGTTTTCATGCAATCCTAGAATGGCTCCCTCAAAAAAGTTTTCTTGCCTATAAAAATTTGACGATGTGATATCTCAAAGTACATAACAATGTTATTGAAAACAAAAATTGTGTCTCAAAAGATTCAAATTTTTTTGGCAACATCTACATCAAACATAGTGCGTTCACAATTCTAGAATCGAATAAGTAGTTTCCATCTCTTAATGCTTTCTTCTTCTTTTTTTCATACAAAAAACTTTTTCAATCAATAAAATGGTTGAAGGCTTTTTTTAGAGCACTATACAAACAATGGACTATGCTGAAAACATATTCATCTAGGTAAGTTCAAATTTCTTCCTTATAGATTGATTACTTGATTCTTGTTGCTAAAACTTAGTAGGCCATTTTTTTATGAACAAGACAAGTCTATTGTGAAAAACATGAATAGACACAAAAAGAATAATCTTTTGAAGACTAAATTTTTCATTTTTTAGGCCCTTCTAAATTCCACTACTGAAATGAGCTCTCTTTTGTGATTTCAATCATTGTTCAATTGTTAAGGAGCTTCTTGAAATATTTGCATGCTAGCAAATTTGTGGATCATTAGGAACTAGAAAAACCAAGAAGGTGACATAATTTCTCATGAAACTTGATTCAGGTACAATACTAACTTACACAAAAAAAAATACATTATTTCTTACTTTTGGTTTAAACCTCTCTATTTATAGCGCATCTTTTCTTTCTTACAAAATTAATCTAGTAGTTTGTATAGTTTACTACATCATGTCATATTAAGCTTGCAAACTATTATTGAAGCTCAATATCTAAGGCTCTATCTTAGATCGATACAATTGGCTACAATTCTTGCAAAAGTGTTTTTTTTAATATATATATTTTTTGGACTTCGAATGATTCTACACCTGTTCATAAAGCGGTACAAAGGTGGACGTTTGGCTCCAAAAAAATTATTTATTTATGTTTAAGATGTAACTTTTCATATTGATTTTATCTTCCAGCTTAGATAACATTAAAGTGTTGAACTACTAGTTATTGAGATGATTATAAGTCCATGGCATGTATTTTCTTTAGACAAATTAGATTGGCTGGCATAAATAACCACATGGTGAAATGGCCTATCCAAACCCATAACATCAACGAAATTAATATCACATATACATTAGAACTTGAAGCTATGCAAGCATTTAACTAGCATCTATCATGTTTTGCGCTTTGTCAAATTCACATAGACTACCTTATACTAGATCTACAAAGCCTTTTCAAGTTGTACATTCAAATATTCATGAAATTACTACAATTAGCAATAGTGGAGCTAAGAT
The DNA here is from genome assembly GCA_029204225.1 of Diphasiastrum complanatum. NCBI lineage: Eukaryota > Viridiplantae > Streptophyta > Lycopodiopsida > Lycopodiales > Lycopodiaceae > Diphasiastrum > Diphasiastrum complanatum. The sequence goes on along the minus strand of CM055094.1, from coordinate 46,239,544 downwards.
GTATGTGTTAAAAATGAAAAATCATCTATCTTGACTTTAGGCTTGCTACAAACTTTTTTCTATGCAAGTATGTTGTTTCATAATGTAATGCAAAATTTGGCCTAGAACGAACTCGAGCTATATGGGTTTCTCAAGTCTAGTTGGTAGAATACAACTTGCATATAGATTATAGACTTAGAAATGGCATTAATATGCTTGTAGAATCTCATGGCATATCACATGCAATTGTTGTGAGTGATCCATAGTGACATGCAAGGCATGCACAGAGTGAAATGGACACATGCATGATGATTTGTACAATTTTAGATAGAAAAATGACACTTGGTAAAAGTAGGTAGAAATGCATGCATGAGATGTGACAAATGTCCCTAATACTCTAGTTTTCACTTTAGATGTGGATGAAAGGTGGATGGATGTGGTTCTACCTTGAGCTACCTCAAAACTCCATAAATATGTGTAGCTATTTTCATAATCTTTGATGAAGAACCAAGCTTTGAAGCTATTCCATGCCGTTTTGGATCTACACCATCATTTGCTTGATACCTCTCTCTCTTTCTCTCTCTAACTCGTGTGGAGGCTTATGCTCATACACTAGATTCTTGTACTTTTGCTCTCTTGAAATCAAAGCTATCATTCTCTGATCCTTAGCATGCTAGATTGTGATTAAGCCATTAAATTCTGTACTAGATCTTGTTATTCAATCTAGAATCAGTTTGTGTGCTAATCATAAAGCTTAATAAGATCAATCATACTTGTGGATCATTCCCCACACGTGTGAACTTGCTAGAAATTTTATCATGGTATTAGAGCCAAATTAAGCTTTGCATGCTATTATCTTTGATTGTTCAAGAATTTGTGAGCTAATTCAAGCAAAAAAAGCAGTTAATCACTTTTCTTTACCTTTTCTTGAAAAGTGTTTGGATCAAAGAGGATAGAAACTGAATTTTAAGGTCAAAACTGATATTGTACAAAATTCGGGAATTCTGCACATGTAAAAATTAGATATTTTCAGTCTCCTTTAACTCCTTGCTATTTGGTCCAAAGATAGTGGCGTTATAGCTTGATGGAAATCTTATGAAGAGTACTTTCCATAGAAATTGATCCCAAATCAATCTGATGAGTCTATCAAGAGTTATAAGCTCTTAAAAGGGTAGGGAGAGGACCAAAATCTGAGTGACCACTTTTTGATTTGATTCAATCTTGTTTGATTCTTAATCCATTGTTTTGAGTATCCAACACAAGAAACTGAAGATCAAGACAAAGTTTGATGTTGTTGAACACCTTTGAGCCTTCTATGAATCATTAGTGTTTTCTTTTGAAGCATCTAACTCGTGCCAAAAGTAGAATTGAAACTTGTCTAAGTGCCTCAATCCATTTTGAGAGACTGACCTAGAAAATCTTGTTTTGTTGAATATTTGAGATAGACTGATCTAGAAAATCTTGTTTTGTGGAATATTTGAGATCTATCTCAAATACAGTTGCAAGTTTTTCACATAGGAAGGTAGTACATCCTTGAGAATACCTATAGTGAAAGAGAGTAGCAACATTAAGTCTGATTGGAACAAACTCAAACATATAATTGTCCAATAACTAAGAAGTCTTCACATTATGGCGTGGGAGAATATTTCCTAGAAGCAGGTGAAAGACTAAGTACCTCTAGTTACTCAATATGGAAGGTAAGAGTCTATTTTGATACTCCAGGATGTTATGGACATAGTACTTGGTATTGAGGAGGAGCCTCAAGCACAGCTTGAAATACCAAAGTACAAGAAGAGAGCTAGAATGGCTCTACATTTCATTAAGATAAATGTCTCTAATGAGATTCTGAGAGAAATAGGATTTTGCACCATTGCTAAAGATGCTTGGGATGCACTTAAGTCCATCTATGAAGCTAAGAACACTCCTAGATTTCTCACTCTTAGAAATCAAATTTTTCAAAGTTTTCAAAGAAGTGAGGAGAGTACATCAAATTATGTTCTAAGAGTAAAAGATCTTCATAGGGAGCTTGCTTGTGTTGGTATCACAATCAATCAAGATGAGCTTGGACAAGTCATTCTAAGTGGCTTAACAGATGACTATGATAATCTTGTTCAATCCTTTGTCATTAAGGAGGAGTTGCCCAATTTGGAAACTCTTCAAGGAATTCTCATCTCTGAAGAAGCTAGGCAAAGTTACAAACTGTCTAGGATAAACAAACTCGAGCATATTGGAAGTGACAAGGCTCTCTTTGTCAAGGACAAGCATAAAGGAAGGAGCGAGAACCAGTTTTCTCAAGCTTTCAACAAAGACAAAGCCAAAGAAAGAGACAAGGATGGTGAAGAGGATAACTCATCTCATCCTGCTTCAAAAAGAAAAATCAACTCAAACAAGCAAATCTCTCTAATGAGAAAGAAGAAGATTTTATTGCAAGTGATGGAGAAGGATCACTCATGGTGTCAAGCTTTTCTTCATCACCCTTCAAGAAAGCTGGAGCTTGGTACATAGATAGTGGAGTTTCTTCACATATGTGTTGTTCAAAGGAGTCCTTTGACTCTATTGTACCTTATAAAGGACTTAAAAAATCTATGTATACTGCAAATGATGAGTGCTCTATTGAAGGAATTGACAACATTTCATTGAAACGTGCTTCTTCTAAAGTTCTATCACTTACCAATGTTCTTTTTGTTCCTAAGCTTACAAAGAACTTGATTAGTGTTGGAAAGTTGCTTGATAGTAGTTGTGATGTAAAATTCAATTCCAATACTTGCTTTGTCAAGAAAAATGATGAGATCCTAGCTAATGGATCTAGATATGGTGGAATCTTCAAGTTGAATTCTGATGAGAATGCAAACCTTTGTGAAGTTGCACTTTTGTCTAAGGAGGAGTTATGGCATAGAAGGTTGGGGCATCCTACCTTTAAGTCTATGTTTTCTATGATCAAGTATGATAAGGCTATTGGCCTTCCTAGATCACTTTCCAAGGATATCAAGCCTTGTGAGGCTTGTGTTATTGCAAAATCACATAGAAAGCCAAATCAAAAATCTTTTATTAAGACTACTCATTCTTTAGAACTAATTCACTCGGATGTTCATTTTTCTTCCTCTACTGAAAGTATTGGTGGTGCAACTTGTTTTGTCACCTTCATTAATGATTTTACAAGATATACTTGGTTGTATCTACTTTCTTCAAAAGCTATGGTATTTGATCACTTCCTAGTCTTCAAAGCTTATGTTGAGAAATAGTTTTCTTTCAAAGTTAAAGCTTTAAGATGTGATGGAAGAGGTGAATACATCTCCAACAAGTTCTATGAATATTGTGAGGGTGAAGATATAGGAGAGTTTTCTTGTGCTTATTCTCCATCTCAAAATGGAGTTGCTAAAAGAAAAAATTTATCTTTATGTGAATGTGCTAAAGCAATCCGAGTTGAAGCTTCTTTGCCTATTGAATATTGGCAAGAAGCAATTAATTGTGCAAACTATTTGTGCAATAGATTACCTCACAATGCACTTGCAGAGAGATCACCATATGAAGTCTTGTTTAAGAAGAAACCTAAGGTTGATCACCTTAGAGTTTTTGGATGTGCTTGCTTTTTTCATGTACCCTTGGAAACAAGGAAAAGAGATGATCCTAATTCAGTCAAAGGGATCATGGTTGGATATTCATCCAACAAGAAGGTTTACAGAATTTATGTTCTCTCTACGTCAGTTACAATTGAGAGTAGGGATGTTATTTTCCATGAGAATCAAAAATACATCTTTGAGGAGGCCGAGATCAAAGATTCTCAAAAGGATTCTCCTATCATCACTATTGAAGACTGTCATGGAGAGATGGGGCTGAGAATTGAGGAGTCACCTCGAATCTTTTCACCGAGGAGATCACAAAGAGAAAGATCTGAGCCTAAGAGGCTTACATATGGAGATAAAGGCAAGCAAGTGGAACTCAACTCCACTAATTGTGCTTATTTTGTTTCACATGAGCCAAAGGATGTATATAATGCACTCAATTCAAAGGAATGGTTTCTAGCCATAAAGGAGGAATATGATGCTTTGATTGCCACCAAGACATGGGAGCTTGTGGATCTTCCATCCAACAAGCACACCATTGGTTGCAAATGGGTTTTTCGAGTCAAATATAATCAAGATGGCACAATCAACAAGTACAAGGCAAGGCTTTGTGCAAAGGGTTTTGCTCAAGTTTATGAACTTGATTATGAGGAGACTTTTGCTCCAGTTGCAAAGATGGTATCAATTAGAATCATAATTTCTATTGCATGTTTTTTCAAATGGCAAGTTTTTCAACTAGATGTCTCTAATGCATTTTTAAATGGATATCTAGATGAAGAAATTTATATGGATCAACCTATTGGGTTCATCCATGACAAGAACAAAGTTTGCTTCCTCTTCAAAAGTCAAGTTATGGACTAAAGCAAGCTCCAAGGTCATGGTATTCTCAACTTGACACCTTTCTTGATTCACTAGGATTTAATCTTAGTAACTATGATCCTTCCTTGTATGTCAAGTTTTATGATAGAGATATTGTCATCCTTCTCATTTATGTTGATGATATTATACTAACATGAAATTGTATCAAGCTAGTTGAGGAAACCAAAGTTGCACTTGGAAAAGAATTCAAGATGCAAGATCTTGAAAAAATTCATTACATATTAGGATTAGAGAGTGACTTTCATAATGAAAAAGCTTTTGTATGTCAATCCAAATATTCTCTTTCAATGTTAAAAAAAGTTCAATATGCTAGATCGTAAGAGTATAGAAACTCCTATGGAGCACATTGTAAAAGACCCTAACAAAGGTGATGAAAAATCGTTCATGGACATCACTCTTTTTAGGAGTCTTATAGGCTCCTTAATTTAGCTCACTATAACTAGGCCTAATATAAGTTTTAGTGTTCATAAGTTGAGCCAAGCTATGCAAAATCCTACTATTCATCATTGGAAAATGGCCAAAAGAGTACTTAGATACATTCTTTAACTTTTGATTATGGTTTGTTATATAAAAGTGAAGATCTTTCTATAATTGGCTATTCTGACTCGGATTTTGCAAGTGATAAAGCAGATCAGAAATCTACAAGTGCATATGTCATATATCTTGGGGGAAATTTGATATTTTGGCTTTCTGAAAAGCAAGATACTATATCACTCTCATCTTGTGGAGCTGAATATAAGGCACTCACTACTACAGCGAAAGAAGTGTTGAGGTTGCTAGTGGAGCTAAAGATAATCAAAGAAGATGATTTACCTATGATCATGTGTGACAATATTTCAGCACAAGCCCTTGCCAACAATCCAATATTTCATGAAAGGAGCAAACACATCGAGGTTGCACATCATAAGAGAGAAGCTCATTGGAGTGGAAATCTACTTGGAGCACATCGACACATCATCTTATATTGCAGATTTGCTCACCAAACCTTTGAGCAAAAATTCCTTCATCAAGCATAGAGCCAATCTTGGAATAATACCAAGACCATGTTCAAGTCAACATAGATTCTTTTAGGAGGAGTGTTAAAAATGAAAAATCATCTACTTGACTTTAGGCTTGCTACAAACTTTTTTCTATGCAAATATGTTGTTTCATAATGTAAATGCCAAATTTGGCCTAGAAGGAACTCGAGCTATATGGGTTTCTCAAGTCTAGTTGGTAGAATACAACTTGCATATAGATTATAGACTTAGAAATGGCATTAATATGCTTGTAGAAACTCGTGGCATATCACATGCAATTGTTGTAAGTGATACATAGTGACATGCAAGGCATGCACAAAGTGAAATGGACACATGCATGATGATTTGTACAATTCTAGATAGAAATATGACACTTGGTAAAAGTAGGTAGAAATGCATGCATGAGATGTGACAAATGTCACTAATACTCTAGTTTTCACTTTAGATGTGGATGAAAGGTGGATGTATGGGCTACCTCAAAACTCCATAAATATGTGTAGCTATTCTCATAATCTTTGATGAAGAACCAAGCTTTGAAGATATTTCATGCCATTTGGATCTACACCATCATTTGCTTGAATATCTCTCTCTCTAACTCGTGTGGAGGCTTATGCTCATACACTAAATTCTTGTACTTTTGCTCTCTTGAAATCAAAGCTATCATTCTCTAATTCTTTGCTAGATTGTGATTAATCCATTAAATTCTGTACTAGATCTTGCTATTCAATCTAGAATTAGTTTGTGTGCATAAAGCTTAATAAGATCAATCATACTTGTGGATCATTCCCCACACGAGTGAACTTGCTGGAAATTTTGTCAGTATGTAACTTTCATTGATGATTTTAGTAGATTTTGTTGGATCTATCTACTAAAGAGAAAATACGGTGTATGATATCTTTGCCAAAGTTCAAGGATGCAAGGGAGAACCAATTTTCCACAAGGATCATGTGCTTGAGGAGTGACAATGGTGGTGGGTATATCTCAACCAAGTTCAAGGCTTTTTGTGATGATCATGGGATCAAGAGGGAGTACCCAACTCCAAGGACACTACAACAAAATGAATAGAACTTTATGTGAAAGTGCCAAAGCCATGAGGTTAGTAGATAATCTTCCAAAACCATTTTGGGATAAAGCTTTGTTGTGTGCTAACTTTCTATGCAATAGGTGGCCGAGTGTATAGGATGGAAGGACACCTTTTGATATGCTATTCAAGAGGAGGTCGGGTGTCAAGTAATTTAGAACTTTTGGATGCACTTGCTATGTCATCATAGGAAAGGAGGATCCATCTTCAAGGAAAGGTATATTTGTTGGATATAGTGAGGTAAGTTAAGCCTACAAGGTTTACATTCCTACTACTAATAAGGTGATTTCTGGTAGATATGTCATTTTTTATGAGAGGAACATTGATCTAACAGAGATTTAAAGTTGTTGACGTGGGCAGTGATGGCTGTTGAATCAAACATTTTGAGAGTAAAGAACTTCTTTCTAAGGTGTAACCGGGTGGTCACATCTTGAGTCTCATAAAATTTGATAGCAAATCTAATGCTTCCTTAGAGGACTTGCAAGTGGTAACGTGGGATATTTGGAAATCAGCCAGATTTAGTGTATTGATGCTAGATAGATCGTAGGTTGATCAAGATTTCATGATTCTATGTGTTGATTTGCTTGGTATAAGTGCTAGAAGAGAATTGAGAAGTTTCATATTCTTGTGATTTTCTTTTAAAAACATTTGTTGTTGTTCAAAGGAGTGCTTTGTGCATTGAAATGGTTTGAAAGAGAGGATCAGGTCATTGCTACATGGCTACATCAAGTGGAGTCATGTTGGAAGCCAATGATAGGCTTACCTCAAATAACTATTCATTATGGAAAGTGAGGATGGAATCACTTCTTAAGATGAATGATGTTTTGGGTATTGTTGTAGGTTTGGAGGAGAGACCAGCAACACATCAAGATCAATTGAGGTATGACAAGAGGGCCAAGAAGGCTGTACACGGAAGTTGGTAAGAGTACTTCATCTAAGGATGCTTGGGATTCATTGAAGATGCTTTATGAATCCAAGTCTGCTTCTAGAGTGTTGACTCTAAGAAGGCAAATCTTTTCTTGTTTGCAAAAGAATGAAGAAAGTCCAAATACTTTTAGTTTGAGAGTGAAAGCATTGAATGATGAGTTGGTTGGCATTGATGAGAGCATTAAGGAAGGAGAGCTTGTTCAAGTTATTCTTAATGGATTGTTGGATGCTCATGCTAACATTGTACAAATTCTTGCTATTCAAAGAACTCTTCCAAGTTTGATGGATCTTCAAGAGATCTTGATCAATGAAGAATATAAGCTTCAAGCAAGAGGTGGATCTTCATCAACATCTCAAGTTGGAGAGGAGGCTATGTTCATCAAGGGCAAATTCAAGGGCAAAAGCAAAAGTAAGTGGTCTAAAGGGCAAGATCAAGGGGATGCTTCCTCAAATGGAAAAAATAAGAATAGATCAAAACTCAAGTGCTTCTATCGTGGCATCAAAGGACACTTTGCAAGTGAGTGCTACAAGAAGAAGAGAGATCAAGGAGACAAGCAAGGTAATCTTACTCTTGATGAGGATGGTCTGGATGTTAAAGATGCAAATGATGATGCTTTTGTGATGTCTTCATGTATGCTTGCTAATGATGGAGATCTAGATCCATGGTGGATTGATAATGGTGACTTTTCACAAAGAGTACTTCAATTCTTTGTTGGCATATGGAGATGACAAGAGGGTGATCCTACATTGAATCCTAGGTGGTCAGCTAGTTCCAAGCTTAGAATATTAACAGTAGATCTCGCATCCGTAGTTTCATCTCAGCTAGCATAGATCTGGCACTTTCTACAATCGTACGAAAAACCAAGGCGATCAATGGAAAAATTAAAATTCACAGGCGAAGGTCCTTATAGGATCAAAGAAACTCTTAATCATGGAGCCGTGAATCTAGAGAAGCTAGATAGAACACCGTTCGACACACCCATCAACGGTAGCCAATTGCACAAGTACTGGCCACCGCAGTGAGATAGATCCAGATTGGTGGTGGCACGTTACGAAAAGCTATTCTGCTAGGCCATCACAACTAGATTTGGGAAGATCAAGCCAAATCAAGCTAGATCCATTAAGATTCGGCCAGATCTGGCAAGATCGGGGAAATCCATCAGGATCCAGATCCAGATGGGATCAAGAAGGAAGCAGATCATCAGATTATGCCAATAAGTTCCCTAAATTTGCAGATCAAAGATGCGCTCAACTACACCATTGAGAGCAGGAGTATGAGCTTGCGTAAATTGTCTTTTGATCCCACATTGATCACAAAGATCATTGAAGTCATTAGAATTGTACTCACCTCCACTATCTGATCTTAGAACTTTGATCTTCCTACCTGTCTGATTTTTTACCAATGCTTTGAAGCTCTTGAAATTGTCAAATGCATCCGATTTCTTCTTCAAGAAGTAAATCCACGTCTTACGTGACATATCATCAATAAAGATCATGAAATTGAAGGCTTTACCTAAGGACATAGTCCTCATAGGCCTGCATAAATCTGTGTGGATCAAATCCAGGATGTTCTTTGCCCTTGCAACACCACCTTTATTGAACTTCTCTCGATGTTGCTTCCATATACACATGATTCACACATCGATTTCAAGTGGTCTTCTATGGTAGGCAATCCTCTCACCATTTCCAATTTCCTCATCAAACTGAGGCTTCCTAAGTTCAAGTGACCAAACCTCTTATGCCACAACTCAGTTTGCAATGGAATGGACGAAACAAGTCCATGTTGCCCCTTGATTGTAGCATTCAACTTGTACAATTTAGTATTGGGCTCTGTTACTCCATCCGCAATAACTTTGAACTTTTGGTTCACATCCTTCACAAAGCAACAATCATGGGAAAATTCTACTTTCAACTTTTGATCAATAATGACTCCAATAGAAAGTAGATTTTTTTTCAAACTTGGTATGTAAAGTACTTCCCTGGTCATTTTGCTTTTGCCATCAAGTAGTTGGATTGAAACGGTGCCTATCCCCTTGATCTTGCACACGTCACCATTTTCTTGTGAAATGGACTTTCCATTATCCAACACTTTCAAGCTACTGAACCAATCCTTGTTACTTGTCATCTGTCTTGTGGCTCCCAAGTCAATATACCACGCTTGATCATCTTGATTAGATGACAATGCAGATATGAAGATGCTAGAGTCTTCAATCTCACCCTCATCGACAAGATTACCTGCTTGCTTTGGTTTCTCCTTGCCTTGTTCCGCCAGGAATTTTCGACATTCACTCTTCCAATGGCCCTTTTTACCACAATAGAAGCACTTGCCTTTCTTTTTGATCTTACTGGAAGATCCCTCATCCTCCTGAGTCTTGGCAAATTGTTGTTTAGACTTCTTCTTGCCCTTGCCTTTGCCTTGTTTTTGGCGTGTCGCAAGTTCCTGATCGTCAATATTTTGACGTCTAGCTTTCACCATTTCTTGTCATTGCTCTTCCTGCATCAAGATTCCTATGAGCTCGTCAAAGGTTGGCAATCTTTCTCTTGATGCTATTCCGCTTACAAACATCTGATAGGGTTCTGCAATGCCACACAATGCATTGTGCACTAGCTCCACATCACGTATGCGCTCACCAATAGAATGCAGTTCATCTCTCATTGTCTTGATTCTGGTCATATAAGTCTGAATGTGCTCTCCTTGTTCCATGCGGGCACTATTCAGTTTTGACTTCAGATACATGATTCTTGACAGATTTGACATCTCGAACTGCTCCTTTAGTACATCCCATGCATGTCTGGGTGTAACAACATCACAAATGTGGGTAATGATGTAATCCTTCACTGACAAGTTAATGAAGGTCAAAGCTTTTCTCATCTTCTTGTCGAACACTTTGATGTCCACTTCATTTGATGGCCTTCTCTCATCACCTGTGACAACTTCCCAACGTCTTTCTCCATCAGTATGTTTTTCATTTTGAATTTCCACATTACATAGTTGGAAATCCCGTCCAATTTGCTACTTTCACTCAAAATGGACTCTCCCATGTTTGTCATCGCAAAACTGCTTGAAACTTCTGCCGTAGGCTAAAAACAGTATGCCGAGGCCAATTGTGATGTCAGAAGTAAAAAATAATGACCTGCACTTTTTTCCTTACCAGGCCACAAATCGCTTTTTCACCAAATTAAAAGCCAAATTGGCGTCGCCTTCCGAAATGCACTATGTCGTCAACTCCCAACTACGTGCCCAATGGAATGGTGGATCACTTTTGGCGCACTCCGAACACTTTCTTCACTGAAATCACTCTGTTTTGTTGTACCGTACTTGCAGGTACAGTCTGGGTGCCCTTCGTTTGGAGTCCGTAGCCCTTCGTTTGGGTCAAAACGGATAAAGGAGATGAAATTAAGGGCTTTTTCACTTTTTGAACTATTTTTTCAATTTGAGGAGACTTCAACTTTCAGTGAATTTGGACCCAACTCAGCTTTCATTATGAAATTTTTTAATAGAGTTGAAGCTTATTTTGACTTTCAACACCCTTCAGGCCCCTTCTCTTATCATCCAATGGCTCTATTGGATCCCACGGCCCATGCTTCTCCAAATTCCTACCGTCCATAAACCAACATCTTGATCCGATGGTTCAGATTTAATCTGCGCTTTTAATCCTCCTCCACCAGCCATTTTGGGTATGGCTGCCCTCTGAAACTTGATCCAGCATCCTTGCGCTTCCACGGCCAGCCACAACCTTCTATCAACAGTTTCACACTACTAGGGCGCCCTCCTCTGGAATTTCATAGCTTCCAAAATGATTCAGAATGGAGAGAAATCCACGTTTTTGAGCTTCCAAACCCTAGGCCAGGGCTTTTATCAGAAAACTGATTTTGGCTTCTTGTTTGCAGTTCTCTAATAGGCCACTCCTCTTCGTCTGAGGTCGCCCTACTGCTAGAAATTTGATGCTGCAATCTGTTTATCAAACGGTGTCCGATTGAATGCACACTGATTGCAAACACCAAGCAGCCTTCCTTCGGAATTTCAAAATTCGGTTTGCTAAGGTTCTGATTCAGCCGACAACTCTTGTCTCTGAATCCTCACATAGTCTCAAGCTCACCAAGCTTCTGTGTGGTAAACTCTTTGCACCAGTGCTTCTCTTTCCGTCTTCAACCCACCGTAAACCCCGAACTCTTAGAAGACTATTCTCCCGAAGCTCTCTTCAACGACGACACTGTACTGTGTACACTCCCTGTACGGCTCTGATACCAACTTAGAATTTGCTTCGAACAGGAACACAGATCGTGCTACACAGTAACACAGACAGAAAACACTCTCCACAGCAAGCTCACATAGCAACTGTATTTCTCAAAATGAAATCACACTGTACATATAGTTCTTCACTCAAGCAACCCATGCATGACCCAGGTTGCCGTTGGTGGGACGCATGTCCCGTCGACTTGCCTCGTGGCAAGGCCAACTGATCCTTATCGATTGATAGGACCCACAGTACAGTAGCACAATGATTCTACTTAATTCTAACTTATACATGGACAACAATACCAGAAGATACACCATTGGATACATGAGGCACAAGTAGAGGAAGCTGCACAAGCCCAGGAAAAACTTGTAGAATCTCTGGCCACTAAGTTCCAGCACCACCAGCAAGCTCACCATTAAGAACAGATCTTAAAGACTGTTTGCACCGTAAAGAAATATCATTTCAGATGGGAAAGTCTGAGGTTCCACAAACAAAATTGCTCACAAATCTATTGACTAGCAGAATGAACCTATCCGTCGAAGAGGTATTGCAAGGGTATAAACTCGTGCATAAATATATAGGTTTTTTTTTCTTCTAAAATTAGACTTTTCTTTATCAAGAGTAGTATGCATTTAGTGAAAAGCGTGACCATTTAAATGTAATCTGCATATGATTTGATAGGCCAATATTTTGTTGGAGCCCACCAATATTTCGAGACACCATGAATATAAATAAATTTTGGGTACCAACTAAAAATGGATAATATATTGATACGTTGTCAAACTTGAATTTTTTAGCCCTAGTCGGGTTTCGACTCTACTATTACAACATTATATACCAGACGGGTATGTTCTATGATACCATTGTTGAAACCCGTCGAGCACCTATACAGCCGCCTAACATTGGTACTGAGGACTAGGGGTGGAGAAAATCACACTGGGAGACAAAGTGATGACATACTTCAATTTAGAGCGACCACTTTAGATTTAGATGTAGAGGGGGCCAACTACGACAACACCTTTATTGGGTGCACATGCTACATGGAAAGACACACTAACCCTTGGATGAGGGTGGGCGACCTAGGCATGAGAATACACTTTCCCCTATTTTAAACCCGCTACCATAGGATATCCCGATAATCATTCAGATTGTGCCACGTTTCAAAGATTGACTCATTGACATACGTACACGTGTCCATGATGAATCGTGGCAAGCATCCAAGTGGGCGGCCGTAAAGTACATGGCCTTTGACAAAACCATAAACCGCCCCCCTTCTTGGCCTGATCCCGCCACCGTTGGATTTTAATCCAAGGGCTCAGATCTTGCCACGCTGGTAAGGGAGATAACAGTATGCCACGTGGTGAGAATCCAAGTGGTCAGGCATTGGATAAGTGGTGTCAGTAAGCCGGTCGCTGGCCCGCCCCTCGATGCTCCATGTCCCTTAGTTTCACGAAATGATCACTGGATCTGAGCCATGTGGATGACAGCCACGTGGACACGTTTTGACGGTTACGATTCTGTAACGTGGCGGAATCTGAACGCTAGTGACTCAATCCAACGGTGCAGAGCCTTGCATTGATACCTTTCTCTCCCCCGTCTCTCTCTCTCTCTCTCGCTTTATTTTTCCTTGTAAGGAAGGAAGAAAAAGAGATGGAAAAATGAATGGAAAGAGCAGGTTTTGATCATAGAATTGGGTTTTTTCTGCTGCTGCTGCTGCCAAATGCGTGAGATTAGTGCAGGATTCATCGCTTTTCAGCCTTGCAATGAAGCAGAAGAAGAGCTGGATGCAGGATTGGTTGTTTAGTGCTTGTGAATTGAGCCTGGGGAGCCTTAGATTGGAAGCTTTAGTTGGCAGAATGCGCGATTTTGAGGCTTTTTCAGTCTGACATTGTCAGCAAAGTGGGTGACATTCTAACCCATCCCTTTGGCTCTTGACACATGGCTTTGTAGCAGAGGAGCTGCATGTTTTGGGCTGAGATCGCAAGCTTTTTCTACCCTGGCATTGCTAAAAGTCTTGATCTGAATTGTATATTTTTTATTTTCCTCGCAAATGCAACTGGGATGCTTGTAAGGGGAGGGGTAATTGGTGAACCATCTTGCATTGTGGAGCTTGATCTACATTTGTTTCTGTTTTTCAGGCTGCCTAGGAGCTGATGGGGATTGATATCCGGATCACAGACTAAAACATACAAGGTGCAGCTTATTTTACAAGTGGGTTGTGAAGATGCAATTGAATTGCTGGAGACGAGGAGGCGCAGAAGAAAAGTGGTTTGGCAAGAAATCTGACATCTGACACGACATTGTGAGGCGGATAGGCTGTTTTGTCCAGCATTGTTTATGAGCTTGATTCGGGATTGCTCCTGCTGGTGCGCAGAGTGTCAACAGGCGAGGTTAAAACAAGTTTTGTGCTTGGCTAGGCCTGGAATCTGGCAGGACATTAGATCTTAGCTCGAAAAGCAGAAAGATCTTTCAAGTTAGCTTTTAAACTTTGATATAAAGAGAGCAAATTTTTCGATCCTCAAGAGGGTAGGATCGGAACAAAAGCTACGTGGAATCAGATTGGTGATTCGAGAGTCGCAGGGTCTTGCATTCATGTTTTATAGCCTTAGATCAGCCAGATGGCTGTCAAGGTCCAACTAGACCGCAAAATTTAGGCTTGGAGATTATGCATTTTCAATTATCCAAGTATTTTCAAGATGTACCACTGTTCTAATCAGGATATCGAGATGATATTACACGGAGTCTAAGGAGATTTCGTTCAGAGGCAGCATTTGTCGGACCACTTTCCAAGATAAGCGCAGACCCACAAATTATCGACAAAGATGAAGCCGGATATGCCCCTTGACTATGCATTGTTCCAGCTTGATTCTACTCGCACAAGGCATGAGCTTGACTTGTTCTTTATCAGATCTGTACCGCAGGCTCTGTTGCCTCGTTCCCAGTTATCTATTACGAAAATGCTTATGCTTACTTACATTATATTTTTACATTCTGAATCAATCTACCCAGAAGCAGTTGTTTAGTTCGCTGATGCATTCTTGAGGATCGTGCTATCATGTCATACAAAACTATTGGAATGGAATGTATTAGACAAACACTTTACAGGCTTAGATTGACGGGTTTTGACTTAATCATATAGTTCACCGTTACGGGGCTGCGGTAGCAGTTTTTCTGTCTGCAAATGCACTTTCTAATGGGCTAGGCTCGCAAAGTATATTCTTAGGAGATTGATGTTGACGACTTTCAGATGTGAGCTCTGGATCTCGGCGGGAGGTGTCACTGAGAAGTTAGCATCGGGTTTGCTCAAGCCTTTTTTGGCTCATCTTAATGCAGCTCAAGAGCAGATATCAAGTGGCGCTCAATCTATCAGGTTGCAGGCACCATCAGTTACTGCTAATGGCAGAAATAGTGGTGCAGCTTGGTTTTCAAAGGGCACCATGCAGAGGTGGGTTAAAGGCTTGTCTTGTATGCAAGAATGGGAACAAATTTTTCTCTTCCTGAAAACAGGTGGCCTACAATGTAGGTTTGATTTTGATATAAAATGATAATAATCATAAACTCACGACCAAAGAGCAAGGAGTTACCACTACGTAATGTAGTAATGCTGTTTCTAATTTTTTTTAATAGTCTCTCCAAATGAAGTAGGTGATAAATCTTAGTGAAGAATGAGCTGCATGCTTTCAAGCTTCTTGCTTCCAATCCTCTGATGATTCTGTGTTTGCCCAAGTTCCTGCTGCTTAGTTTGCTGCTATTTTCTCGTATTCTCTAGTCTGCATCAGCTTAACTGATAAAAGTGCCCTCTCTATTGGTACAGTTTATCGAGACCAAAACATGTCTTTAAAGTAGGAACTTATATCTTTATGACTGTTTTTGTTCTTCACTTGCTGGATAAATCTCCTAAATGTGAACTTGCTGAGATAAGTTGGTAGAAGGGTATAAAGATCTGACTCTTACGTGGAGACTTTTGGCAGATTTGTTCGGTTTGTCAGTATACCAGAGGTTCTTGAGCGAGTGAGTGCAGTGGAAGCTGAATGCCAGCGGCTTGAAGAAGCCATTAACATTTTGGCTAGTGAATCGGTTTGTGAAAGATCAACAGCTATTAGTTGTCTTCAGTAAAGCTACTAATGTGATTATAAAGCTACTAGCTACTGATGTGGTTATAAAGTTTCAGTGCTGCTGGTAGGACTTGTTTTCAGGTGAGGGGATGATTATTCTTCTTGACCTTCACACCCTAAACTACTCCTTTGTTTCAGGGGAATGACTATCACCTATATAATTCTACATCAGCTCTTGTGCCACCAGGTAGCCTCGAAATATTGAAACTGCTTCTCTTCACATCATGGAAAAGTTCAGACTCTTTTTTCTCTTTGTTAGCACATTTTTCTATTGTCCTGTCAATATTTCATTAAGATGTCAAGATTGAAAATATTATAGCTCTGTTATTTTTTAACATGCAGGGCTTAATAGCCCAAATGACTTGAACGGACTACCATAAGGCCTGGGGAACTCCCAGAAAAACCTGTGGTTTCCAGAGAAAAGTCTCAGATTTTGTGGGTCGACTCTATAAAGCTGAAGATTGCGCATCTCATTTGTTAGGTCGGGACTATCCTAGGGACCTAGACTAAACATCAATCTACAGTATTCTAGAGAAAGGTGTTGCATCCAACTTCTCTGTATCCCACACTGCTTTAGATATAGAGTAAACATTTAGACAGAATTCAATCCAGCACTTTCAATGTCATTCTAGTTTGGGTATAGCTATAGCCCACCTACAAATAAAGTGCAGTTATGCCAGAAACTCGTCTAATCTGGTAGTGGCTGCACATGCTCCAAAACGTTGTAGCTTGTTTTAGTGTGCTAACATGCAGTTATATGGTTTGAAGTTCTCTGCCCAATATCTAAAATGTCTTGTTTGCACACATTATAGGCACAATAGCTTAGACAGTTTGAAATGTGTTTCCCTCAGCAAGGTCATGTTATTGTTGTACAGTAATTACATCCATAGATTTTCTCCAACCAAACTACTGATTTATTGTTGTACAGTAACTACAGTTGTAAGAATTTAGGCAGATGCTGGTACAAAAGAGGCTGTCAAATTTTCCACTAAACTTGATCAGTCTTTTAAGTTTCTCCCTCAAAATTTCAAATGTGTTGTTTGTGCAAATCCTAGATGCACAACAGCCTGAATGGTGATAGAAAACCTCTTGTCAAAAGTTTCAAGTTCTAACTGTCTCGATTGCGTACCCTGTAGAACTGGAACTTAACTATTGTCTCTGAAATTTGACACATGATAAGCTTTTGATCAGTAGTTCAGACCTGGAATTCATGTTTTGTTGTGTTAGTTCCTTAAAAGTCTGTTTTGACATGTTTTCAGATATCAAATCTGTAGATGGGAAAAATTCTGACCAGAGTGGCGAGTTGAAAAAGGTCAGAAGGCAAACTATGATGCATTCAGCAGTTCAGTTATGCTGGAATTTGAGAGTTGCGAGTTAGGGAATTGAGTATGCAGGCTTTAATTATGAATGATGCCACTCGTATGAGCATTATGTGGATCCTATGGCTCATTTAAAAAACTTCTTTGAGAGATGTTCATGTTTTCCTTTATTAAAAAAGATAGAAACTTGTATTTCCAATCACTTGTCTATTCAGTAAGAATCAGAAATACAGCTAAGAGTAGTGGCACAGATTGAATCTAATGTGAAATGATTATGCTACTAAATCTTGGGAACTAACGAGTTCAAAGTGAAGCTTCTTACCGAAGGTTTTATCTTTCGCATGCTTCTGCTACTTAGATTTAATCTGGCTCCTGCATTGATTTCGTGGACTTGGATAGATTTAATGTTATAAAGACTGGACGTTAATAATATCGAAGCAACTTTAGATACTATACTACTAAATTATTGTTTGTTTCAATTTTACATCTGAGCAGCAAAAACATGATTATCATGACACCACAGAGACAACCGGAGATACATCCAAGTAAGATTTTGATCTTTGAAACTGATATTTGTGAATTGCTGAATGAGATTTTGTATCATTCGAAGATTGATTTTGCTATATTCAATTTTACATCTAGTCTTGTTATCTGAACAGGAGACAGTTGTTAAGAGCAATGGATGGACGGCGTGTCATGCTGCAAAAGGAGCAGAGAAAGGCTTTGGCACAAGCAGTTGCTGCGGGCTTCAATATGGAGTGCATGTCTGATCTGGTTGTGTTTGCAGATTGTTTTGGAGCCATGCAGCTGCGGTATTGTTGTTGCTATTCTCTTCAAGTTACTTATTTTGTCCCCGTCCAAAGGCTCTGTAGTTGTCTTTAATGTTTCTGACGTGATGATGAGTTGGGCAGAAGGAATTGATTACAGATATAAGAAAACTAAGTCCTTAACCCTAACTAGTTCCTGAGACTTGCCTGGTTAGTAGAAAATGATTTAGTCCTGTCCCTGGCAAATATTGATCATAGCATTTTCTTGAATACCATTCTGGTCCGCCTGAAAATATTTCAAGTTCCACCTCATATCTTGCAACATGTTTCCTACACGACATCCTGCTTCAATTTGCTGATGGTTCGCTCATTCTTGAATGTCATATTCATCCTTTTTGTGAACAAAATGGACAAAGTGAAATCAAGAGTGTTGATCTAGCTTAGTTTTTCTTGCATGCAATCAGATTTTTGTGTGAACGATAAACAAGGCTTTTTGAAGTACCTTTTGAGAAGTTCTCTGCATATCTGTAATCTTGCAATTCAATGCTTGTTCAAACATGTTCAAGACACGTCTTTGAGGTTGGACGTCGATGTGCACTAATTCTTGTCTGTATGAAATGAGAGTTGACTTTTGTAGAATGTTTTCAGATCTGTTGCATTAGATAGCCATCTAGCCTGATCTAACTTATGAATCCCTATGTTGTTGCTGATATTTTCTTGAGTTTTGTTATAGGGAAGCTTGTTTGAAGTTCATGGCATTACGCAAAAAACTACAGGAGTATGGTAGCCTTATAGATGAGATGGAGCTTGCTGCAGAAACAGTCTCAACTGGCCTGAAAATGAGTAGAAGCGGGATCATACTTCTCGGATCTAAGAATTCTGGGGAGGCCATGTCTGCAATAGGTCTATCAGACAAGTCATCCGATAATCAAAGAGACATTGGAGGGGCTTTTGATGACACCCATGAGAAATCAGTCATAGCATCATCAGATAATCAACATTATGATAACTTTGGCGTAAATGGGGATGATATAATCAAAGGAAGAAGCTCTGCCTCGAATATAGGTAGTTTTGGATTGCCAGACTCTTTCAAGAGGCAAGTTAATGTGAAAAACCATATAAGGAAGCTTTCAATAGATAACTTAGAGTGCGCTACAGATTACATGGAAAACAGTGAATACAGTAAGAGGGAAACAAAAGTAGATATCTCTAATGGTGAGGACTCAATGAAACTTGATGCCACAGATAATCCCCCGGGAGTGCCTGCAAAATCCTCACCATTAGAGATTGATAAAGCTGATTCTCTCTTTGACAGCTCCATGGTTCCAGAGAAAGATTTACCATCAGATATGGACACTAACTATTCTACTGACAATAGTACGAGGCGTTCAGCTCGAAGATCTTCATCTCCAATGAGGAGGTCTGCATCTCCATTCAGGAAAGTTCAGATTGGGCGCTCTCCAGTGCGGCGGCAGGGTGTGGTTGTCATGAGAAGTTTTGGCCACATATCTTCGAACTCAGAGGAATCTCGTTATACCAAAAGGACAGATGGTAAAGACTCTGAAGACAGTGAGAGTGATGAGAAGTGTGAATCCAGAGTTGACACTGACAAAGAGAGACAAGATTCCAAAAGTGTGCCTCGACGTCTTAGTGTTCAAGATGCCATCAACTTGTTTGAAAGCAAAAGAAATGAGTCAACTGAAGTCTCATTGCCTAAAGCTAGTCGATGTGATATTCGCAGAGAGTCTGGGGAAAGTGGAATGCGCACAGCTCCTGGAAAAGATGTGCTGAAGAAATGGAGTGGAGATGATACTGGATTGGAAACTAAGCCATTCAAGGTACATGGCAGTGGGGAAAATATGCACGATGATTTATCCACAAAACATATTATGTCAGATTCTGTCCATGATGATGGTGATGCTGGAGACAAATCTCATGCTATGGATTTAGAGAAAAGCCAGAAACTGGCTGTAAGCGCTAGGATCGATGGTGACAGATCACGCACAGAGCATGAAAACAAGCAGGAACAACTTTTGCTGACAAAAACTAAAACTAGGGTTTCTATGCAGTTTGATTCAGCAGATTCCAGGCAGCAACCATTGCATAATTCTAGGCTGCAGACCTTACATGCAATCTCAGTTCCACCTGAGCATGAGAAGCAGAATGAACGTAGACGGTCTTTAGCAACATCAGCATTTCATTCTACGTTTCATGTGGAGCAAGCGAAGTTGGATAGTTGTACTGATAATGTTAAGGACTCAGTGTTGGATGATGGCCAACAAACATTAAAGAAAACACTTGTCAAAGGACCGGCCCCATCTGACAAAGCATTACGTTTTGAGCAAAAAAAGCCAAAGCATCAAGAACCTGGTCTAAAGGATCACACCACAATCTACCAACAAGCGTCAGCAATGGAAGATACACATCAGGATGAGGCTCCTTCTTACGATCGGGGGTACCAAAAAGCTTCCCCAGAAATGCATCCTGATGCATCACATTTGGAATGTATGCCTCCGGAATTAAGCTGGAAAGAAACAAATATACCAAAAAGACCAAACCATCATCAGGTGAAGGAGAGATCAAAAGTAACTGGATGTCACACTCAGCACAGTCCTACACTATTGGCAATGGACGACCCTTTGGAGAAAAATACAGGAAAAGTTACTGTTCGGAAGTCTTGGAGTACCCCATCAGATTTTCACTTGGAGGCATTAGCCAAAATGGTTGACAACAAAGATAATGAAGGTAAAGAACATGAAGCGAATGTTGTAGGAGTTACTGGTAAGGATCTCAAAGGAAGATTGTATGAACAATATCGACAGAAGAGGGATGCAAAATTGAGGCTAGAATCTGGTTCCAAGAGAGCAGAGAGGGAAGCCAAAATGAAAGCTATGCAAGAAGCTCTTGAAAGAAGAAAAGAAGAACTTTCTGCTAGACATAATGCAGTTGTTGAAGATTCAGTCCGTACTGAGAAAATACAAGCCCTTAAGGCAGGACTTCTGAAAACCAAAAAGGAAAAGGTATGACCTTTGAAATAGTTGGTACAACTTATTTCATGTGGAACATCTGTAAGGGTCCACATATCAAGTGCAATTCTCATTTTGTTCTTGTCTTGTGTATGTGCTCATTCTTGCGGCAAAGCTTGACCTCATAGAGAGGAATGGAAGCTCTAATGAACTTACTAATTGAACGCTGCAATGCTCAATTTGTTGAGTTGTTTTTTTTGTGTGTCTGTATTTCTTCTCGCATAATGTGTTTTTATCACCTTTGTCTACTAGGCATTCATGAAAGCTTGATAATCTTGCTTCTGAATGTCCTTGTTATTACATCAGTTGACCTATGGTGCAGGATGGCAGAAAACAGCACTCTGAAGACTCAAAATCACAGCGACACACTCCTATTCTACAGGAGAGTCAATCAGCTAGTTCTACTCCTCGCATTGGAAAACATGTCAATGCCAGCCCAAATACAGTCAGGAAGATTTCACCAAGTTCCCAGAAATCATCATCATCAGCTGTAACAGCAACTCATAGTGCCACTAGAACTGTACGAAGTTCTTCACCAAAATCTACTCCAAAGAACTCGAACCCTAGTGGAGCTCGTTCAAGCCAACGTCGAGGATCTTCTGGAAGTCAAGCAAGGACTGGTGAAAATATGCTTGGTCGCTCTGTGCCCTCATCTGAAGAGCTCAGAAAAGAATCCATGAAGCCATTTTTCGGCCACATTGTGGAGTCTTCAAATCAGGAGAAAGGGAGTACCTTCAAAGGCTTACATCCTGAAGAAGCTCAACATACTAATCGCTATTCCTCTGGGACTGAGGTTGTAGGTTTCGATACGAAAGGTGTGGCTGCACCTCATTCTTTGGTGCAAGTTTCTGAAAGTTTGACAGAATCTCAAAATAGTATCTCTTCACCAGTTGAACTTCAACTTGATGAAAATAGTCTAGCTTCAGAATCTGTTGCCAAAGATATGCAAGCTGACCCGACCTCTGAAGCAGTGAAAGTATTCCTTCCGGAAAGTGACAAGTTTAGACCTGAGTCTGAGTCCAATACGGTCATAACAGAATCGTCCTTAGTACCTGATGCAGTCAAAGTAAAGTATGAGGTAGAGTCCAGTTCATCATCATCAAATATCATGCCCGTTAAGTCAGAGGAGCCCGATAACATTGAAGAAATCTCTCCAGTTTTTGTAAATAATAGCACGGAGACCAAACATCATGTGGCAATTGCAGAGCAATCATCTTTTGCCAAGGAGACACTTCATCCCTTTGATACTGCAAGTGAGGAAGTTTCCACCTTCTATTCAGGTAACAAAACTGCGTCCACTCTCGAAGAAACTGGTTTGAGAGACCCTCAGGAGGAAACTATGCATACCAGCCAAAAGTCACAAAAACATTTTGCATATTCTGACTACCAAGATTCACAATTGCCAGTGCCAAATTATAGCTTTGTGGAACCTGAAAGACCTTCTGTTCCTACATTGCACTCGAAAGAATTGTGGCAAAACTCTAAAATGGATTCATATGACATAAATCTTGCTCGATCTTTCTCATCTTCTTCAAAAGCTTTACAGCTTCAAGATATACTGAATGCTGAGGACAGGGATTCTTTTCAAGGGTCATCTTTTCATGCATCACAGTTGTCTATAACAATTCCAAAAGATCATCATAGTTCATTGACAACAACAAGCTCACCATCTATGATACCTAGACCTATCTTGAGAAACTATCCCCAAACAAATCCTTCGCTTTCTCCAGCTATGAGTTCAGTGAAACCCGATGCTGCACAGTCACGAAAAACTTGGAATAGCTCTCAAAAATCTGTTTCATCAAATTCCCAACACACACAAAAAGAATCATCAAAAGGCTTTAAGCGGCTCTTGAAGTTTGGCCGTAAAAGTCGTGGTTCAGAACCCAGCACACAAGATTGGATTGCAGCATCAACTTCTGAAGGTGATGAAGATGGAGACGAATCAAAAGATTATGTTGGAGAGGACGATCTCAGGGCATCAGGCAATGGCTCCAGGAATGCTTCTAAACATACGGAAAGAGTTTCCAAGGTTACCGATTTTGATGGTGTCAATGGCCCTGGTAACTAGATGATCCTTTTTCTCCCTTATCTTTTATTTTATGCCAAATATCTTTCCAGTCCCTCCACAAGTTTATTTGTTAATTCTAGTACAGAGTAGTCAGCTGCTTAAAAATGTGGAAGTGACAATCACAAGTTACAGAGCTCAATTTAGTAGTATTAGGTCTTCCATCAATCAGTGAACATGGGCATGCATGCTATTTCATATTCTTGAAAGAAGTGAGATGTTTCCTGCCTTCTTCACATTCTCAGGTATCTGCCTTGTATTATGTGAAGAGACACAAATTGTTATAAGAAAAGTTGCTTATTAGGAATCAACAAAGCAATGTAAGTTAGTGCAGTCTATTGAGATACCAACAATTGACTACCTCTGATATAGTCTAAGCAATCTACCAGGATGGATCTGCATCCGTATCTTTTTCATCCTTGTGTTCTTATACTTACGGCTGGTGTGGACTCTTTAGGCTTAATGCTGGTGCAATGTTTTGATGATCTCATCCTTGTTTAGGCTCTTTGTGGACCATTATGTGGTCAATCTCTTTCTCCACTTGTTGTCGTTACCTTTCTTCTCTTTGACTGTTAAGTTCACGTCCTGTGCCTCTGCTGCTTAAAGAAGCATAATATCATGGTAACACCTCCTTTATCATCTGACCTTGCTGGTCAACCAAAGAAGCTTGATCAGTCAGCATTGAAGGTGCTTGTGATCTCCATGCATGTCTCTTGCTTTTCTTGACAAAAATTTCAGCATCTTCTCTATATGAAGGGATTAGTTGATACTACATCAAATGTTAATATCTGTTTTCTTTCCATTCAGATTGTGTTTATCGATTTCATTGATATACTTTAATTCAGGACTTCAAGCACCTCAATTATTTCTGAACCAGAACCGATTTACGAGTTTTCAATGAATTTCATAGGTTTCTGGAATGTTTGCAGTTTTGTTGAGTCCTGACAATATTGACTGTACTGAAAACTTCACTGCTTGTCGTAGATAATCTCGAAGTTCTTTTTCATGGCAAGATTACGTGAATTTTAACTATCTGTTTACTTGTTTTCAGGTTCACGCTCATTCTTTTCTCTTTCATCGTTCAGAAGCAAAAGCAGTGAGTCAAGGTCAAGGTCTTAGTTCAAAGCAATATCTTGGCAGTTTGAGTGTTTCCCAAATAAAAAGAGAAGGGCATAAGTTACCTTTTGTTGTGTTCATGTAGATTTTGAAAGGATAGGAAACCTTTTGAGTTCTCATATGTATCAGCCAGTTCATTAGAAAGATGATCCTTTTTAGGTTTGCTAGCGAGCTAGAAAATAATCCTTCCCAAAAGCCTTCACAGCACGAGTTTTTCTCATGACCGGCTCTTAGATGTGAAGCTTGTTATGATCTGTAGTGGACAATTGTGCTGACTACAACTGAGTCATGTCAGCAGCTCAATTTGTTGGTCATGGTAATGCACAATCACTCCCTCAGTAAAGTGAACCTGGTGCAGATGTAAGCAGGATTTTAACGCTAGCTAAAAATTGTGGAATCATTGAGGTTGGATCAATGACCCAAAATACAAATATCTGTTTCAATGTATGTTGAGTCAAGTTATTCAATTGCTACTCAGATGGCTTTAGTGTATTTTGGAGACACCTCTTCTTATGTCTTTTAGTAAAAACATAATGCATGAAGTTTACATTCAGTTTTAAGGCCGAACATTCAGCTTTGCCAAATCTAGAATGCAGTAACTACAAGGAAATTTCTCACAATGAGAACAAGGCTCAAGTTCAATGCAAGATTTTCCAAAGAACATGCCCTGGTTTGACTTATTATTGTAGTTTTCTGTGTAGCTGAAGTTCAAATAGGATGACATGTCCTTACTGTTGTATCATTTAGGTTCAAGAGTTGATAGTGGAGATTTGTTTGTATAGTAATGACTAGTCAATCCCCCTGATATGCAATCAAAATTCTAGAGGATTGTAAGATGATTTTAAGCCATGAAGTTGATGATATTCTTTGCAGTGCTAGACCAAGCATTGCTCAAGGGAAAACCTAGCTGAAAACTGCTCTCATGAACCACCTATTGTATTTGGGTATAAGATGCTCCATAAAAATAAGTATGTTAGAACATCTCTCAAATTCATTTTTCTTCTATTTTGTCTAGTATGTCCTCATTTGTGTGATTGGTTGGAGCAGAACTCCAGACCTGAAGGAGAGGAAAAGTGGTGTTTACCAAGACAGTTTTCTTCTGTTTTCATATAAGTATCTTGCCCGAATAACTTTTTGTTGATTCATGGCCTGATGTTGCAGGTAACGAGCACTATTAAAAAATTTCTGTTAGTATGATGACTTTGAGAAATATAATTGAAAAGCTGTTACCATGTTTGGAACAGTGAAAGAATGTCTAATAATGTGCTGTTTTAAATCTTCAATGCTGGAGTGAGATGACTTTTGCTTTCTCGTGAAGTCAAGTAGAAAAATATTTCTAGGTGTTTGCCATCTACCAGCAGCCCTGCCAGATTGACTTCAGGACAAATTCCATATTAAAATGTGCAAAAAGATATGGGGACTTATTGATGACAATCAATTCATGACAGTCTTGCCACAGATGGATTGTGATAGGCTCTATCAACCTCGTATATGCTAAAATCAATGTTATAAGCTACACAAGAAATATTTGAGGCTTACACTGATTTTGTCATGAACACTCTCTCACCTATTGTGCATCGTTGGATGCACACCTGTGGCCTGTGAAGTGTACTGCCTGTGCAAATTCTAGTGAAAGGCGATTGGACTTGGCTGTCCTATAAATAGTGCTTGCAGTGATTACTAAAATGCCGAGGTGGTCGTTAAAACTGTGTGAGAAAGCTAGTAAAGAGTTGCCATACACTACAACTTCCTTTCTTTGTTCAAGAGTCAAACCTCCTTATTTTGTGATTTGACTTAGAGAGAGTGGCACCATAAGATTATGGTCCTTTGGACTCTTGGGTGTTGGTCAAGAAGCATCATTGGTTGTTTTTGGAGTTTCAACATGAATTTTTGGCTTCAACCATTTGCTTGCCCTTGTTTGTGGAGGCAACGAAGTTGGTTGTGTGTTTCACTTTCAATGTTTTTGTTAGAAAGTCCTATTCCATGTTTCAAAGGACCTAGCACATTTGAGCATAGCCATTTGAGAACCAAATTTTGAGTGAAAACACTATTTCAAATTATTTTCTTCAACCTCCAAACATAGTAAGCAGGCAAACTAAGTAAAACAACTATAAAAAAAATTTGTAGCCTTTGAAGATAGCACGTCGGCGTGCTATATGAAAGGAGAAATCAATGCCATAGTGTTTAACTTGAAATTCAGCTAAAGCTGAAACAATATTGATTAAAAATTAGTTAAGGGCAACAACTCATAACATTTATCTCATCAAAAAGTTGTTTCATATACTACACAACATCCATACATAAGTCCATATTTGATTGTCTGTGATGCTCAAAGACCACAATAGGACTTGCACTGGAGCTCTCAAATGATTGGAAAGCATCCAAAATAGGTAGAGAGTGTGAAATTGTAAAAGCCATCTATCTTGAGGTTTGGGGGTCCTCTTTCAAAACCACTCATTGTACACTTGTAAATAAGTGATTAGGCCAATTTTGGAAGTGGATTAGCTCGTGGTAGTGTAGGCTAGTGACAATTGACTTGATGCTAGAGGATGAGTGACATAGCACCTCTTGATCTCATTTGTCAATTTGGGCCAATCATATTGTGAGGTGCACCAAATGGTCCAATCATTGTAAGAGGTGGTGACCAAGTAGGGTTTCAATCAATTCGATTCATTTCCACACTCTAGGATCTCGAGCTACTATGAGTGGGTGTGAGGGTCAGTTCATACTTAGTTTTTTGCAGCAAGATTTAGAGATAGGAAGCTCCAAAACTTAGATTGTTTTTTACATTCTCTGTCTACCTGAAAGCTCCATGTTGTATTCTCTCTCTACCCGAGAGCAAACCAAATCTATACTTAGTTTTTTTTCATGGAATTTCATTATCTGTGATTGTAGGGTGTAGGAATATGTGGTGAGCTGACCTCCGCCTGTCAAAAAGAGTTAGAACCACAAGGATAGGACTTCTAACTATGATTAGTTGCTTGCTTAGTTTCTTTCTGACACAACCTAACACTAACCCACTTTAACTCTACCACAAACTAACAATAACCACACACACAATCCAAATGTGAGAGAGAGAGGGAAAGAAGAAAAATGAGGGAGGTTAGCCCATGTGCTCAACACTACATACTATTGGAAAAGTCATTAAAAACATAGACCAAGAACAATGCAAAAATGGGTAATAAGTAGAAGCATAAACAAAGAGCAATAGCATGGAAGCATTAGCACATGAAGATGATTTGAGCACTCAAAATGGTAGAGGAGTATGGTGTTTAGTATGAGCCTCGGGTTTCATAGCAACGCTTTATTAGGTAGCCGATGATGTCATCCATATACTCAATGTGCACCAGGCTATACTCATCCTTGGGAGGAAAAAGACCTTATGGACACTCGTGAGCAAAGGTTGGATGATCCAGGTCTGAAACTTATTGGGCCATGGGTGGCCTAACATTGCCGCTCTATAATACACTCGGGCCATTGGAAGTTGGTCTTCCATTTTCATTGACGCCAGGGCCGTGTTGGGATCAAAAAAGAGGATTGGCAAAAAGTTGTCCCATCTAGTAGGAACCCGTAGCAAATTGTCACGCGGACTGTTGGATCAGCCCTTTTGGCGTCTATGTCCATATCCCACCTGTGCTCTGAGTAGTTTCTTGGCTAGTTGAAGGTGTTGATGGCGATCTGGTCCAAAGGGGTTCCACAATCCGTCCATTTGTATTGTCATGGAATGGGGACGAAATGTGGATGAACCCACAACTGCAGCGGACTGGTGACGTAAGCTCTAATGGTCGATGGATCTTTTTCGAAAGTGCGTTGTCGCCATTCAAGTTATGGAAGGAGTGTCGGAAGGTGGGCGATCTCATTGCCTTTGATATCTCTGGTAGAGAAGGATATCTTCTAGCCGCCGCATGAGGATTCATGAGGAAATTGGACTAGGAATTTGTTGATTTCATCCTCCGTGCTTTTTGGTCGACGGAATGCGAGGCTGGCGGATATCGATTAAGAAACTTGGGAGGTTGATGCTTGTTGTTCCTCCGCAGCTCTTCCTAGACTTTGTCCTACACCTTGGCTCGTGTCTAGGCCTTGGTCCTAGCTTTGTTTTTGGATTGTCATGCCCCACTATGTCAGATCCTTGATCTTGGCTCAAACTAGCTTGTGCAACTTCTATCGGTGTTGGAATTACCACCGAGACTGGCTGTGGTTGATGTGCAATGCACTGTTGCCAAGCCTTGAGAGCAACCTTTGCTTGCAATAATTCTTGGTGTGCGCCACTTGTCAAGACTTGTTTGGTAGCCATCCAACGTTTGTCTGTAAAAATCCAGCTACTGCGTCAAAAAATCCTCCTCGTGTTGGCTGAGTGGTCGGTTGGTGGGTATTGGCTAGCGATCTTCTCTTGCTGCAAGGTGTGGACCTCCGCTCCCAAGCGTTGATTTTCTGTTTCAACCACTAATAGCTAGTCCTGGAGTGGGGCTAGCTGCTGAGCTTCTTGGACCTTGTTAGAGGCGTCTTTGTCGCTGATTGGAACAGGTCCTTGATATATTGTTGAAGGTTGTCCTCATTCAGCTTCAGCTTCAGGACCTGGTCCTTCTCTACCTGCTCATGTTGTAATGTGACTTGTAGGTCTTGTTGGAGCTATGTGAGCTCCACTCGCAAGCTGGTATTGTTGGTTACCAGTTCGACCACCCGACCGCCCAAGGTGGTTTTGGCCACTACCAAGTCCTGCAGTGCCCCAGTTCTGGTAGGTTGTCTTGATGTCTTGTGGCATGTCCGGGGTGGTGGTGCTTTCTGGGACTTGTTGAGGTGTCACCCCTGGTGGTATAATGTCGCCTTCTATGATAACTTCTTGCGCCGTCATCCCATCAGGTGTGGTGGGGTCAGCAAGTTGAGGAGAGGCAATATACTTCGTGCACTGGAATGCGTCATCATCCAACGATTTGTCGGACTCATCATTTTGGATGGATGAATCAAAAAGGGGTATGACTGGAGTGGCGAAAGTGTGTAGAGGAAGTGGAATGGGCTGTTTGAACGAAGCAATGACGAGAAGTGTGAGAAACTGGAGGTGGTGTCCAGGATGGAAGGAGATGTGGATGAGATTTAACAAAGTGAAGGTTCTGGGAATCTTAGGGGGGAGTGGAAACTGAAGAGTCAAGGGATGTGGAAGGGATGGGAGAGACGATGGTGATGGAAGGTGGAAGTGAAACAAGGACGACTATGGAAGGTCCTTCACAAGTAACTCTCACCAAGATTTTTGTGAGCCCATCTGGGTCAGATCTGACTATGGTAAGTCCAGCAAGAGTCCTTATGAGGATCTGGTAGTTGATCCATCAGCTTAAGTGATTTTTACCTCTGTTTTTGCTATTTTTTCTTGAGATCTACAATTTCAGAGGCTAATTATTGTTAGATGGTGTTCTGCTACCTTTTTTATCCTATATGGACCTGGATCCTACTTGGATCTTGTCGGATCTTTGATGGGGCAAGGCAGATAAGAAGAACGCGAACGGAGAAGAGAGCATGAATATTGTGAACAGCTCTCCCGTTCTAATCGGCTGCTAGGTGCAAAACAGTCTAATAGACAGCTTATGCTAAATGTAATCATAGTTTTAAGTGTTCTAATTGCCCAATAGGATCTTAAAATGGAGCTGGCATTGGACCACAAAGATTGCTATGTAAAAGATCTCATACATGCTTTGTTTTGATGGAATGTGATTTTGGAAACTTGCTTCTAGAGTGCTTCCCATAGATGCATGATTCACAAAAGAAAGATTTCTTATCTAATGAAGATGGGAAATTCAAACCATCAACTAAATTATTACAACGCATATAAGAAAGTGATCTTGTATTCACGTGTCCCAATCAACTATGCCACAGAAAAATACTATCGTTTACATTTTCAAGGAGATACTAGCTAATGCAATTGAATTAGAGAGTACGTAAAGATTTTCGACTCTAGTGCATGTAGTCAGAGTAGTATCTTCTTCGAGTATTGTACACTGCTCAGATGAGGAAGTAACAGTGTAGCCTTCATCAGTTATCTTAGAGACTGATAACAGGTTCTTTGACACCTGAGGAACATGAAGGACGTTAGGAACACAAATGGACAGATCATTGTTGAAGCTGATCTTCACTGCTCCTTTGTCTTCCATGTGTATGGTGCTAGAATCTCCGAGGTAGATAAATTGGTCTTTGTTGTAAGTTGTGTACTCCATAAACCATTCCTTGCGAGAGGTCATGTGCTGGGTAGCATCGTTGTCCAGGTACCAGCTATCATAGTCTTTGTTGTAAGCCATTAATGAAGAAACATTTCGTTTCTAATGCCAAAGCTTTGCTAGCTTTCAATTTTGAACCTTTGACAAAAGATGACACGACACAACACGACATGAAATCAGTCATGCTTCTCAATCGATCAAGAAGATCAGCCAAGTACCATGGGGTATAGATATTTGATCTGATATCATGACATCATCAGAAGTATTCTAGATCGTGGCTAATCTGCCACTCTTGTGATTCGCAAATTAGTTGTAGATGTTTAATCTTTCTAATCTGTAAGTTACAAGACGCAACGAACTATATACTTTCTGTTTGATGCATAATACAGTAAGTCGAATGCCAGTAAGCAAGACAAGAATCAGAAGACGAAAAATACAGAATACAAGTCCGCCTGCGTGCGACACAATTTCTGTAAGAGGATCTGTAGATCCAGAAGTCCGCTAGTAAGCGAGACACAAATTCGTGGGAGAACTGTATTTCTCTCACGCCAACGCACTACATGGATCTATCATGCAGTGCTTGAAGAATCAGAAAATCAATAGATGATATTGTAGTTGTTGTGCACATTATTAATCTAAATGATTTTATGATCTTGAATGCAAATTTGTGTGTCTGATAAGCTTGTTCATTCAATTATCATCTTGGTTTGATATTGTTGAATGCTATATTAATCTGTTAAAGTAGATCAGTTGTGTCTGTCTACTCTATGAAGGATTGTAGGAATGATATAGCTGGCAATGACTAGCAATCGTATCTGAATTCCTGACAAACTGATTTCGTTCGAGAATCCTTTCGCTTCGCTTTGTTTCGTAATCACTTACTCACCTAGGTTTCGTTTTGTTTCGTCCTGTTTCGTTTCGTCTCATCTTGTCTCATTACAGAGCTTGATTGATCTTAATTCTTTCACTTCGTTTCGTTTTGTTTCGCGATCTGTGCTTCCAGCATGAATCAATGTCAGTGCAAGTTTTGCTTCGTTTCATTTTCGTTAAGAATTTGTCTTGTTTCATTTTGTTGTATTATAGAGCTTGATTGATTCAACTCGAACAGAAATAATTCGAGTGTCGCGAAAAGTTTCACGAATCGTTCGTGATTTAATTTTATCAGTTTGTCACCAAAGTTTTGGCAGAATTCGCATTTTCCGAGTGCATTCTTCTTGTAATCAATGGTATCAGAGCCTACCTTGTCAAAGTCTAAGATAGCCAAAAAGCTATCAGATCAAAGGGGCTAAAGCATTCAAACAATCAACCATCAACAAATGAACACAAATTCAGAAACAATGGCTTCAATCAGCAGCATACAATCCAAGATCTGTATTCACTGGCAACAAAGTGAAGCAGATCAGGATAGATCGAGGTGGCGAATACATCTTGAATCACTTCACTGGCTTCTGCAATGATCATGGTATCATTCATAGAAGGACTATAGCTTACACACCGCAGCACAACGGTGTTGCAGAGAGGAAGAATATGAACGTGATGGAAGCTGCCAAATGCATGATGGCCTACTCAAAACCTCCAAGAGTACTGTGGGCTGAAGCAGTAGCTACAACTGCATACCTCCAGAACAAGATAGGAAAGTCAAGTGTCCTTCACACGACACCACACGAATTATGGTGGGGTAGAAAGCCCAACCCGTCTCACATCAGAATCTTTGGATGTGCAGCTTATGCACATATCTTTGATAAGCTTCAAAAGAAGCTTGATGAAAAAGCTGAACAGGGATTTTTGGTAGGATATGACAACAATTCGTCATACTAAAGAGTTTACATGCCAGGTGAACATAGTCAGAGATGTCAGATTTGATGAGAGCAAGACAATGGCCAATGATGATTCTGTCAGCTATGAAGTTCTGGAAAGTCAGTACTATGATCTGCCACCAGCGACAGAGGGAGCAGAAGACGAACACAAAAACGAAAATTTTTGAGTCGCTTCACGTTTGAGTGACGAATCAGAAGACGAAAGATTCGAGAGACAGCCTTCTACTACAGTACCTGTAAACCAAGATGGTTCCAGACCTAGCAGAGCAGACAAAGACAAAGGCATTGTTGTCCCAGGAGGATCTCCTAGAAGGTTGACAAGACAACAAAGAGTGCCAGCAAGATATGTGCCAGACAGCTTTGCTTCTACATCAAAAGAGTTCTGTGGATTCAGTGGCGAACCACAAACTTTCGAGGAAGCAATTGAATGTCCAGAGAAGGACAAATGGATCCAAGCCATGAATGAGGAGATGGAATCCATGAGGAAGAACCAGACATGGACCTTGTAGCCATTACCAGATAAGCGAAAGACTGTGAAATGCAAATGGGTTTATATGCTCAAATATGGACCAAATGGAGATGTCTCGAAATATAAGGCAAGATTGGTAGCGAAGGGATTCTCTCAGAGATATGGTATTGATTATTCTGAAACCTTCTCTCCTGTCGTGAAACATTCGTCCCTACGTTCGTTATTTGCATATGCAGCTGCTTATGACCTCAGGATCCACATTGTGGACGAGAAGACAGCCTTCTTGCATGGTGAGCTAGACGAAGAGGTCTACAGGGATCAACCCCCAGGTTATGTCTCAATTTACTTCCTGATTATGCATGCAGAATGCAGAGTATCTATAGTCTGAAGCAGTCAGCTCGACAATGGTACAAAAGGAAGGATCAATTCCTAAAATCATTAGGATTCAAGCCACTTATGGCTGATTCCAATGTGTATGTGAGAATTACAGATGGGAAGATCATCATTGTGGCTATGTACGTGGACGACACTCTGATACTCTGCAAGAGTGAGAAGTTGATTGCTGAAGTGAAGAATGACATCTCGAAATATTTTGAGATTGTGGATCTATGAGAAGCCAGGTGTTACCTTGGCTTGCAGATTGACAGGGACTATGAAAGAGGTAATTTGTACCTTTATCAGTCCAGATACACCCAAAAAATCCTAGATAATTTCGGGATGCTGAATTGCAAAGGAGCAAATACTCCAATGCTGGCAAGAACAATGCTGACGAACGAAAATTAATCGAAGACTGAGGAAGAGAGAATTGATGCAGCTCACACCACACAGAAAACTGATAGGATCACTGATGTACCTTGCAGACAAGACATGTCCTGACATTGCTTATGCAGTGTTCAAGATGAGCCAATTCTGTACGAATCCTGGCTCGCCACATTGGAAGATTGCAAAACAAATTTTGCAATATCTTCAATGAACAAAGGATTATGGTTTGTGTTATTGTCGTGATGCAGGGTTCTAGATGATTTCCTACAGTGATGCTAGTTGGGCATCCCTCAAGGACGACTATAAAAGTGTCTCAAGAGGATGCACCATTGCGTCAGGAGCGGCAATTCTCTGGGTCAGCAAGAAGCAGACCATTGTGGCTCAATCATCCTGCGAAGCAGAGTATGTTGTAGCAGCAAAGATGGGCAACGAGATAATTTGGCTCAAATAGTTCCTAAACGAATTGGGCAAAACAAGGAACGATCCTCTACTTTTGTAGATGGACAACAAATCTGCAATACATCTGACGAAAGACCTTGTGTTTCACTCAAGGACGAAACACATTGCAATCAAGTACCACTTGATCAGGGACCTGATTGCCAAGAAGATGTTGCAGACCACCTTCATTGGAATGAAATACATGGTTGCTGACATTTTCACAAAGGTCCTAGACAAAGGTCTATTTGAGAAACAAAGGAGCAGCCTTGGAGTCGTCAAGCTGTCATGCTTTGAGAGGGAGTTGAAGAAACATTTTGTTTCTAATGCCAAAGCTTTGCTAGCTTTCAATTTTAAACCTTTGACAAAAGACAACACGACACGAAATTAGTCGTGCTCCTCAATTGATCAAGAAGGTCAGCCAAGTACAATGGGATACAGATATCCGATCTGATATCATGACATTATCAGAAGTATTCTAGATCGTGGCTAATCTGCCACTCTTGTAATTCATGAATTAGTTGTAGATGTTTAATCTTTCTAATCTATAAGTTACAAGATGCGACACGAAATTGTTCGCAAACTATATACTTTCTGTTTGATGCACAATACGGTAAGTTGAATGCTAGTAAGCAAGACAAGAATCAGAAGATGAAAAATACAGAATACAAGTCCGTCAATGTGCGAGACAATTTTTGTAAGAGGATCTGTAGATCCAAAAGTCCACTAATAAGCGAGACACGAATTCGTGAGAGAACTGTATTTCTCTCACACCAACGCACTACATGGATCTGTCATGCAGAGAATCAGAAAATGAATAGATGATATTGTCGTTGTTGTGCACATTAATAATCTAAATGATTGTATGATCTTGAATGTAACTTTGTCTGCTACTATTCGTGTGTCTGATTCAGTTGTTCATTTAATTTCGCATATTGGTTTGATATTGTTGAATGCTATATTAATCTATTAAAGTAGATCAGCTGTGTCTGTCTACTCTTTGAAGGATTGTAGGAATGATATAGCTGGCACTGACCAGCAATCATATCTGAATTTTTGACGAACTGATTTCGTTCGCGAATCCTTTCACTTTGTGCTTCGTTTCATTTCGCTTCGCGATCACTTAGTTATAAGGGTAAATCAATTACAGAGCTCACCTAGGTTTTGTTTCGCTTCGTCTCGTCTCGTTATAGAGCTTGATTGTCGCGAATTCTTTCGTTTCGTTTCATTTTGTTTCGCGATCTATGCTTTCCAGCATGAATCAATGTCAGTGCAAGTTTTGCTTTGCTTCATTTCGGTTTTGTTTAGAATTTGTCTCGTTTCGTTTCGTTGTATTATAGAGTCTGATTGATCCAACTTGAACAAAAATAATTCGAGTGTCGGGAAAGTTTCTCGAATCGTTCGTAATTTAATTTTATCAGTTTGTCACCAAATTTTTGGCTAGAATTTTCATCTTCTGAGTGCATTCTTCTTGTCATCAATTAACAAGTGTGTATCTGACTCCTTGAATTCCGTCATGTTGGAGGAGTCTGGCTGCTGCTGCTGATGTTGGTTCTTTGCCTCATTATAGATTTTGATACGACACTCCTTGATGTCGTGATTAGCTCTTTTGCAATATCTGCAAGTCAAATTTTGTGGAGATCATCACCACAAAGTGCTCATAGGACTTTGGAAGAGAAGAAAGCAAGGTCATGACGACATCATCATCTTGAATAGAACATCCTACAGCTGATAACTGATCTAACAGAGATTTGAAGCTGTTGATGTGAGAAGTGATGGCAGTAGAATCAGACATGCTAAGAGTAAAGAACTTCCTTCTAAGATGTAATCTCGTGGTTACATCATGAGTCTCATAAAGACTTGATAACAAGTCCAGTGCTTCCTTTTCTCCAGGCCTTTGTTTGATCACCATCTTCTGATTTCAGGTCTGCACCTTCTACTACATTCCAAATATCTCTATCTATCAACATCATTCTAAGTTTTAACTTCCAAATGTAGAAGTTAGAACCATTGAACTTGTCAATGACTCTAGCTTCACTGAGTGATGAAGACGAAGAGCTACCTGTATGAGACATGATAACAGTATACAAATAGAACAAATTTAATCTCTCGGTTTATTTGAGCTATGATTTGATACCACTCTGATGGGACAAGGGAGATAAGAAAAATGTGAACGAAGAAGAGAGCAGGAATATTGCGGAACAGCTCTCCCGTTCTAATCGACTGTTAGGTGCAAAACAGTCTAATAGAAAGCTTATGCTAAGTGTAATCACAGCTTAAAGTGTTCTAATTGCCCAACAGGATCAAAAAAATTATTTCATACTCTAAAACAAGAGTACAGTCCACCGAAGAGATTAGAGATGGTTTGTGTGTGGTACTACTAAAATCAGATTCAATGTGAAGTATAGTTCTAAAATAAATGGAAGAGTAGTATGATATCGTGAGTTCCTCAGGCGTCAAAGATAGCCATTCTCTGATCAGAAACTGAGGAGTTGTAGATGTTCGTGTTCTAATCAGAGTGAGTAAACAAGCGCAATCAAAACAGCAATGAAAGTGCATTCAATCACAACAAGCATTCATCTACGTTGTACACATATAAAAGCAAGCTGTTGTTATATTACACTGAAGCACAATACAAATAGCAATTACAACAAAAAATGACGGCGTAATTGGGAGGCTCAAAAAATGCGTCTCATAGACAGAGCAACCGCTAATCTATGCTTGGACGATCTATTTATAGATTTCATCCATGTATTAATTACATTGAATGCTTGTCACCCAATTAGGAGAGCCGTTGTACTTGGAAGTATATGGCTTTTGTGACAACTGTACACAGTATATACGGTCAATAATTCAGCATCGTTGAAGTGGACAAGGACGTCTCTGGAACGTTCCTCGTTTATTTTAGACGACCTTCAAAAAATTTCTCTCTCTTCGCATTTTTCACAAGAAAAAAACCGAAGGTGCCCTCAAAAGACGATGTCTTTAAAACAGTTTTACGCATGAAATTAAATGACCTTCGGGGATTTTCTCTCTCTTCAGATGTTTTGCAACGAGCCGAAGGTGTGTTAAAAATAGTTAAACTTTTGAAGTATGCAAGTTTTCGCATTTCGCAAAAAAAAAATGCGAAAAAGTTGAAGTTGTTGAAAACATAGTGTATTTCTGCAGACTGTTAAAAAAGTATTGTATTTTTGCAGACTTGTTCTAAATGCAAGTTTTGTGGAAGTCCTTGAAGATGGCCAAGTCTTCAATGACTTCAAGTTATTAAACTTGACATCTAAACTTTGAAATTATGACAAGATTGGTTACCCTTTGTTGGAGATCAGCCGGAAGCCCGTTGTAGATGTTCATCAAATAAATTGGTTGTCTAAGTTTGTGATTCCTGCAGGTATCAGATGAGCAGACGTAGAACCAAAGTTGGTTTCACCTGACTCTAGATCAATGATCAATAAACATGTAGGAAGAATCATGAAATAGAAATTAAGTCATCCACCAAGGAGGCAACTGTCAATCTTGCTAGATCTGGCTTCTTGTTGGGTCTTGCTATGATTGTCACGGATCATCACTTTGCTATTATATGGTACGTATTCATCTCTCTTTGGCTTGGCTTCATTCCCACGATAATGATGTTTTGATAACTGCAAGCTATTGTTTATATTCATTTATCACATAAGTGAAGCAAGTGTGCTTTTGTAGGATGGAGATACATGGCTTTCCAGCTATGAACACCACTCCTTATGCATGAAAGCACTTCCATCATACCTCAATAGGTAGCGATGGATAGTTATTTTCATCTGGCCACTTCTTTAGCAAAAAGCAATTCATACATACTTTACTTGACAACGATGGAAGGATAGCCTCATTCATTGAGTTACTGAGCACTTTTCTACATAATAGAAGGTCATTGTCTAGACGACTCTTCACTTTGTTTTCAATTCATTGAGTAATGAAGTCGCTGTCTAGTGATGGACAACAGACTCTTTTCCATGATAAAATGCATTGATCAAGGAGGTCATTGTCCAGCGATGGACAATTGACTTTTTATTACACTGAAAATGTTTGATTACAAGTGGTCATTGTCCAACGATGGACAACTGACTTCTCTTTTTGTCAAGTTTAATGGTTCATAGAGGTCGCTGTCCAACGATGAACAAGATGGATACTTTTGCCTCCTTTGGCACTCATTGTTTTACAACTTTACACACTAAACATCCTATTGTCTAGCGATGGACAGTAGCAGTATTTTTTCTTCATTTATTAACTACTCCTTGCTATCAGTGGTAGAATGAATCTGTTAAGAGTCTTCGTATATCCTTGGTCTTTCTATACAAAACTGATAATCGCTTTTGATGTAGCATCTTTATACTACTCCGACATCTTCTTTGTATGTTTTGGTTCACATCTATACTGAAACATTAGCTATTTCAAAAAAAATATATGGCACCAACTGATTTTACATAATGCAAGTTACCTCACTCATTCCGAATACATCTTAGATATGCTCCTCTCTACAACTTTTTACAGGCAAATATTTGCCAAAGAAATCATGTTTTGGTTTTTTATGACCCAAAGAGGAAGAGTCATCACGAAGCAAAGGAAACAATGGCATCCTCTCAAGAAGCCACGTCTGCAACTATTCAGTTATACCTTTCTAGAGTAAGCAAATGCTTTTTGGCTTCAGCAAGCACGATATGTTCAGTTCTGCGCACCCTTAAGATATAGCGCTCTTCTACACAGTAGACCACATTAAACCTGTATATGAATCAAATTAACACACCATAAGATGAAACCTTGTCATAAAAATGCACAGAAAGAACTCCAACATTGCAATCTTAGACAACATGGATATGCGTAAGATACATGGTTTCTGCGTAAGGATTAGAATGGCACGAATCTGCCCTAATACCTAGTAGAAACATTGGCAATCTCTTACTTAAAAAAAAAATTGTATCTTTCCTACACAGTGTCCCTATACCATGATTGTTACGTTACTCAGATGTAACAACCATGGAAGCATTTTACTTTAACCCGTCTTTGTGTTACTCTAGACTCCTGGTGAGATATAACTGGAAATCATGGATACGCTCAGGAGTATGGACAATAGTGCGTGACATACCTCACTGTGTCACTAGGGTCAATATAGCATGGATTTGCTCTGACACCTGCACACGTGTCCAGACCAAGTCTTTTGGCTAAAAGAAACTTTAAACGGTTAAAATTTCCATACTCCTCTATGTTTAAAATGAACTGATAGGGACCAATTGACCATAAGCTGATCAGTATGGCACTCGTCCTGATACAGTGATATAACGGCTTGGCCTATCGCTAATACACCGTTTTTCCTGGGAAGATTGGACTAGGAAGGTGTGTAGCCCTTACTTTTCTCCTAATTAAGACGAGGTGTTAACTTTTCCACGTATATGTCGCAAGACCTATACGCTACAGGGAGGGAATATGCGGTGACATCCAGAATAGGGTACAACCATACGGTTCAGGAATTTGAATTGACACTCCTAAATCCGTGATGCTTGATGTGAATTGCCTCTATTTAAATTTGTCCCTCTCATTTCATTGTTGCCTCGATTGAGTTTTCCATCTCTACCTTTCATGGCTATAGCTTGATCCATCGAGCAATTTTGAGAATTCACAAACATAGTTGCTCATCCAGGTTTGAATGTCCAAAAGATGTGCATAAGACAACATTTGATTGGAATCTAATAGCACTTCCAATCCGCTATGGATAAGATCCAATGCATCTTGAAGGACTTCAACGCAGTCACCCAAGGCATCACGCAAGACTTCAACATCTTATCTTCACCTTTGCAGCATTTGTACCATCCTTAGATCCTGCGTGTAGAAGTCCTGATTAATAATGTAGGTCATTCACACTCTTTAAAGCAGCTCACATGGATTTGCCTACCAAACCCACATGTCAACTGTCTTTCTACACCACACTATCCTTTTCTATAATCTTTATTTTATTTAATAAAAGACTGTTTGATAATGAAGTTGAATAGCTTGAATATGCATGTGGGCTGGCCTTATTATAAAGGATTAAGATTATAGTCCATAGTTGTTCGTTCCGTTTCTGAGCCTTGGGGAAAAAAAAAGTAGTACTTTATTTTTATTATCAGATTGAGACCAAAAATGCATTGTCCATCCATACAAATGTGCGTTGGAAATATATATGCTTTGCTCTACATATCAAAGAAAAAAAGTAATGGCATTTGGGGTACTACACTAGGAAATCTAAGCAAACTGTAGTCAACATCTTTGAAACCCTAAAAATTGGGTCTCATTGCTTACACAACAAAATAGTTTTTTAACATTGATCATACTATCAAAATATGTTTATTGTTTGAATGTATCCAAATTGCATATGCATCGATTGTAAAGTCAACAACAACCGAAGATTTGGGTTGAAGAATGGAGCAAACATATGCTTCTAACAAACCTTTTAAGTACATACTATCTTTTAAGTGATTTTTAGGAAATTTTGAAATCTTAGACAGTTATGGGATTCTAGGCCCGTCGAGCCAAGGATTGGTCACATTCAGTGAGAAATAGTAAACACTTCAGATGGGAGGTGTCCACAGGTTTGTGGGCTTGACATGAATCCACAAGACCATTTGCAGCTCAATTTTGATGTCGTTTGTCCAGAAACGACCTTTTTGCCAGAAAAAATGCCACTAAATGGACTATCTTTCAACATCCACGAAAATCGGTCCAGTGTCGTCGAACGAAGTCCGTTTTTCAAACCGTCTATTCTGTCATGTGTTGCTGCCGCCGATACAAATTTACAATACTAAACCAGGCTCCAAATGGTTTAATACTCACAGCGAAATGTGGGTCTGAACCAAAAACCCTAAATGCAATTATGAGATTCTAGAAATGTCAAGCTAGGAACGATCACATTCAGTGAGAAACAGTCAGAACCTCAGAGGTGTCCACAGGTTTGTGGGCTCGACATGAACCCACAAGACCATTTGTAGCCCAATTTTGATGTTGTTTTTTCAGTCTTTCTGTTGGGGGGGATGCCACTAAATGGACTACTTTTCAACAATCTCGAGAATTGATCCAGTGTCATCGAATGAAGTCCAATTTTCAGACCCTCTATTCCATCTTGTGCTACACGCCGAGACGAACCCACATGACTAAACCGGACTCCAAATGGTTCAATACTCACAACGAAATGTGCATCCAAACCGAAAACCATAAACGCAATCCTGGGATTCTAGGCCCGTCGAGCCAGAAATTTATCCAAAAATTGATTGTATTCATTGTCATAAACGGGGTCATGCAGCAGTAGACTGTTATCAAAATCCCAGGAATAAGGAGCAGAATCGAAACGAACCTTCATATTCAAATTTCGTCGAAGACAGCAGAATGCTCCAGAGCAACAGAAGACATGACGACAAAAAACTCAGCAGCATATGTTTGTGCTGATCTAATTTGTTCATCAAATTCAAAAATTCGAGAAGTAGTACTTGATTCGGGAGCCACCTCACATTTTGTTTTCTCAAAACAAATTTTGTCTGATTTTTTTTCTTTCCGATCCACTTCCATCTTCCGACCCCGACTCCATTTCTCAAACATCCATTTTTTTCGAACATCCATTTTTTGCCCATCCAGTTTTCGAGTCATCCATTTTTCGATACCACGATTTTTTGAGTCATAATTTTTTGAGCTTACTCAGCAACATCAATTGCAAATGGAGAAACTCACCAAT
Organism: Diphasiastrum complanatum; assembly: GCA_029204225.1. NCBI lineage: Eukaryota > Viridiplantae > Streptophyta > Lycopodiopsida > Lycopodiales > Lycopodiaceae > Diphasiastrum > Diphasiastrum complanatum. Next base: position 46,198,029 of record CM055094.1, on the reverse strand, counting down.
GAGTTTCAAAATATCCTGAAGTCTATCCAAAGTAGTATACCTCGTCAACCACACACTGCCCAGGTACCTAATAGACAAAAATCCATCTGGCACCCACACTGCCGGGCTAGGCATCCTGCTGATGCTTGTCCTTCATATCAGCCTATCCAAGCACATGCCATCCCTAACCCTACTGCTCAGTCGAGAAGTTCCTTGCAAACGTCTACATTAACATGAAATTCACCAACTCGAAAGTAAAACAAAGACGTTATATGAATTGAGTCCTTGCAAAAAGAAAGTGAAACCGATATTCTGTCATCTGCTACCATTTCCATCCAAGAGCAACCTCACCAGGGAATTCATAGTTTTTTAGCCTTTCTGCAACCTCAATTCTATATGTCTACTACATGCTAAGATGATTTCCAAGGCCTTACACATGTCTGATCCTTTGATCTCCCCAACAGTCAATAGGAAGTCTATATCGAAATTCATTTTAATGAATCTTCTGAACTGGGGAGTACTACGTAAATAGTATCTTCTCCTTCCATGAATTTCAAGCTATATCTTACATCATTTGCTATCATTGATGGTAGATTTAGTGTCACCACTCTTGCCTTGTTTTTGACAAGGACATGTCAGAGTTTTTTACTCTACCTCCCAATGAAAATTGCAACTATCTAGGTGATGTGTCAATGTTGATGAATGACTTTTTGTTTGACAAGTGCTCTATAGTTTTCACTCTTTGTAAGATGGTATCTTCATTCTTTACTTTTTTTGTCATTTTTTTTTATTTGGTAATTTCTTCTAATTGCATCTCTTTTTCTAGATTTGTTTTTAGTTCATCAAGGATAGCCATTGAACAAGAGACATCATGTAGCGTATCTCAAGAATAACTTGTCATTCATCTATCAATCTTCATGATCACCTTATACAAAGTTTAGGATTTTTGAGCATATTGCAAATTTGCGAAATCCATGTCACTTCAGAGTCGATTCCTGCATCTCATCGTCATGTTCATCTTTGAGTCAACTACGACAAGATCAAAACAAATTTAGTTAAAATTTGTTCAATATTTAGTCCAGTCACATGTTTCAACTGTGTGTTCCAACCGCCAATCCAAACTTGAGCATGTCGGATACTATCAACAACATCTCCACCAACAGATTTTGGGGGGGGGGAGAGAGAGAGAGAGAGAGAGAGAGAGAGAGAGAGAGAGAGAGAGAGAGAGAGAGAGAGAGAGAGAGAGAGAGAGAGAGAGAGAGAGAGAGAGAGAGAGAGAGAGAGAGAGAGAGAGAGAGAGAGAGAGAGAGAGAGAGAGAGAGAGAGAGAGAGAGAGAGAGAGGATCTGCTTGGATCCACTAGGAGTAGTTACATTGCCAGCAACAACATTAGTAGATTGACATCCAAGGTCACAAAACCAAAGACGACAATGATGCATTGGAAAATCAGTCTCCTTCTTCAACCAGCCCTCTTGCCACAACATCTACATCCATTCTCATGCCTATCGCCCACACCATCTACCGTTGTCACCACCGCCACCACCCTTCCTTCCATTTCTCTATTTTCCATCATTTTGTTATCCATCTGAGAAATTCTCAGTCTTTCCAGACCCTGATAGTTTCACCGAAGCGGCTCAAAGATCATTATGAATGTTTTGCGGAGACTAACTACTGATCTACACTGGTTGGTCAGCCAGAAAAAAAAGACCTAAGAAAGCGGACAAAGCAGCAAAAAGAAATAAAGCAAAGAAGCTGAGAAGGAAAGGACGAAACTTAAGCAACAGTTGAGTCAGATCGATCTTGATAAAAAAAAACTCTCTAGAGAAATGATAGTTGAATCCCCTCCTATGAAGCCCGAAGAGATCCAAAAGTAATGGATCAAAAGAAGGAGCTACAGAAAAGATAAAGACAATAGTGGGCCTGCAGGACAAAGTGAACAAGTAGCGGTCAAAGCTCAACATTGCAAGGGTCCAAGGCTGCAACTGTAGAACTATCAATTCCTTCATCCTTCCACCAAGCCCCTAGCCAACCCATCTGTCCAAATCTATTTCTACCATCCATTTGTTGATGAGTCCGTTCCCTTGAAGACTGTTAACCCAAGACTTGTACAACCTACCAATCGAGGATTCTTCTCTTCTCGTCAAGAAAAGAGTGTCGGCAAGACTGAGACTTCGACATAGCGAAGAACTACGGAAACACAGAAGCAGAATGGAGGACAAAAGGAGTGCCAAGATAATTGATGAATATCTGGCATGATCTCCCAGAGCACTAGTATCTGCCAAGAAACCAAAGGCGAAATTGTCCATGGTGGATACAAGTGAGACCAAAAGAAGAAAAAAAGACATGAGGGAGACACTCAAGCATGCAGAGTTATGAAGCTGTTGGGAGCTCTCCAATTTTGAGGATGTTAACCATCTGCAGTAATAGGACATTTTGGTTAAATTGCGGCAAATTGCAGATATCAGTTTTTTATGAAGATTGGAAAAAATAAGCACTTGATTTTAAGCGAGCGAATGAGGATCTACGCTTTTCCAAGTGCTATTCAAAGACACCAATGCAAAACGAAGCAATATCATTCAATATGAGTTGCAGTGTGTCCTACAACACATCAGGGGTGGAATGATATTGGCTGATTCTGACGAATCCCCACAATACTCGGCCAGAGCTACCCACCTCTCACCTAAGACTGAGGAGGTCTCTAAGAAGACGAGATCAACGAAGACTGAGAGACTAGGAACACTAGTTAATATCGTCAAGTAGAAACTGTGTAAGCCTCATGGTGAATCCCGAAAGATGGAATGACCATGTAGGAACTAGTATTTCTAGGCAAAGTAATAAATGCAAGTAGGCCCCTCTTAGAAAAGTAGAGTGAGCCATATTTTAATGGTGGCATCTAGTGGAGAGCATAATTCCACTTGTAATTTGTGTAATGTGGAAATGCCACTAGGATGCCACCTAAAGAGCTCTCTTGCTTATTTAAGAGACTCCCCCTTTGTAGAAGAGAAGCTTTTGTAAATGTATCTACTCCATGCTGAAATGAGATTATCTTCTATGAGTTGTGATGCATTCTTGAGCTCCTTGATCATTCTTGTTTCTTGAGTGATGCATTAATGATCTTGCGCTTCCATTGCCTTTGTGTGTAGTTGTGGATCTTAGTGGTGAATTAGATTTCTTGTTTTCTTGTGGATTAATATAGGAATCAACATTCAAGTAAACTAAATAGGCTGGATTTGTGGTGTAGATTTTGCATATCCTTTTACAATCCAGTTCTTGATGTTCTTGGGGTCCAAGAATCAAGAAACGAGTGTTTCTTGATCAATGGACTTCTAAAATGATGTCTAGTTTAGTTAGTTCAATTTTTTGCTTTGTTTCTTGCAATGGTAATGTGTATGCTAGTTTAGTTTTTAGATTTCAAGAAGCTGTCCATTTAGTTTTTGTTTCTAGTTTGTAGGTTAATGCATGTGTAGAGTAGTTTCAGTCTTTTAAGGATCTATTCACTTGATATTGCAGCATTAGAGTAGGATTTCATTGTTTGTTCAACGGATCTACATACTGATTTTATGGTTGAACGCTTTGGCATGTATGATTGGTTGTTAATGCATGTGCATTAGTTCAAGAGTGACTTCCCTGGATTGTCCTCTGACAGGCAGGACATTGCTACATCGATATCGGTTCCTTTCTGCCTAATCTAGGCCTTAAAAGAAGCAAGATAATCATTAAGAAAGTTCATAGTCTCTACTGCCAGGCATAAGGAATAGAAAACTCGTTAACAATGAGGAAAGAACAAGAAGTAAACCACCAATAGACTGTAACAATAACAAGATGCTAGAAAGAAAGAATCAATAGACAGAGAAAGAATCTGTCCACGAAAACATACCCAGGAGAACCAATGGGAACACGAAGTGCCTTAACGCCATGCTTAGGAGTAATCTAGGGAAGGAGAAATCAATTGGAAGGCCTTTTGGACACCAAGCTACACACTTAGACTTGTTAATTGTAAGCCCAAGTAAGGAAAGTTGCTATGAGAAATGCAAAAAAACTGAAATGACATCACTAGCAGGTCTCACAATATGTGTTTCATTTGCAATGGAGGGGAATAAACAGGAGGAAAAAGCCGTAACAATAGCACGCAATGCACGATAATGTGCAAAAGCAAAGAGAGGTCCATCTAAGAGATCCCCTATCAAGTTTCCTCAGCAGAAGAGGTAATGGTAACATCACCTGTACGAGAAGCATGACTACAATACAAAGGAGTACTTTTAAAATAGAAGCAACGCACAAAAGGAATGAGCAAGGCTAACATATCCAGAGCACTGCATAATTTTTGAAAAAAAGCCGCTCTAGAAATAGAGTTGAAAGCATTTGCAACATCAACTTGTGAAACCACCCAGTTAGGATGAAGATCCAAAATAGCTCATAAAGCATGAACGACAGTCTCACAGCCACCAGGAGTAGCACACCCAAATTGAAAAGGAAAAAGAATAATTAAGAGAATTTCAAACTATAAAGCTACTTACAATCATTAAGAGAATTTCAAAGCTTATTGTAGGCCATTAAAATTTGAAATGAGTGGGTCCATAACAAAAAAATTAAAAAGGGGATTACCTTGCCGTATTTTATGCTTGGTAGTTAGTCATTGAACCTAGAAGGTCTACATGCTATGCCACCATCATTCAATGGCTAAGAAGGTCCAATTATGTTGTGTGACACATTCACCTATTGTTTGCATAAAAACTACAACAATAATGTTTAGTTCTGTATAAATTTTTATGATAAAATACTAGCATATTCAAAAAAAAAATTCAACTCACATATGGTTTTATGTAGGGAAATGTCCAAGGCCTTCCTCAATGATTGGGCCTTGTGCAAGGCCCCTTGAGCTTGCCTTGCCCAAATCCACTACCATTTTTTATGCATAATAGCAAGTGTTCAAGTCTCCTTAGAATTTGAGTGCTATCTTCGACGATAGATTATCCCTTTGAACAAAAAGAGTATCACCTACCCAGATTCTTGCAAGGCGCTTGTGATGTTTTCAACATAGTTAGAAGAACAAAAAGAAAAAGAAAAAAGAATGTCACACATGGGCATTATAGATGGGAATGCTCAAGGGCCTCATGCATTTAGTCACGTTAGAGTTGTTCCTCAAACAACCCTCTCAAAGTAAAAGGTCCTCGACGAAGATCTTTCTCCCAAACATATATGGTAAACAAACCTCTCAATTCAAAAGAAAGACACCATCCAAACCAAGCCAAACCAAAAAGAACTTGTGAATTTTTAGTGGAAGGTGTGGTTCTTCCATACCCTAAGCCAACCCCCCCCCCCAAATTGACATAAAAAGGCAAGACATCCTTCTTTTTTTAGTCCTTGCCTGCTCTCTCTCCTCTTCTCTTTCTGTTTCCTCGGTGGCTATCTCTCTTTTCTCTCTTCTTTGTCTTCTCTTTTCTCTGCGTGCGCACTCCAGATCAACATCTTCGAGCAGGCTCTCCGAGATCTAGAGAGCTCGTCCTGCTTTTACTGGTGCGCGCTTCTGCACCTCTGTAGCATAATATTATCTCAATGGAGAGGTTGCACAGAATCTTTTCCGGTGTAGGGGGTAGTGGGGGAATGGGCGGACCTCACCCTGACTCTCCACTCGTGGATTCCTCAGAGCAGGTTTACATCTCCTCTCTGGCGCTGCTTAAGATGCTAAAGCATGGTTCGGATCTCTTCTTTTACTTCCATTTTCATTCCGGATATCATTGATTGTCAATTTCCGATTAGGGGATTAGGGTTAGGGTTTGCTATTATTTGATGTTTGGAAAATTTCGACTTGTATGCCTGTACCCTGTGCAGGTCGTGCGGGGGTTCCAATGGAGGTGATGGGACTGATGCTGGGAGAGTTTGTGGATGAGTACACGGTGCGTGTCGTGGACGTGTTTGCGATGCCCCAAAGTGGTACAGGAGTGAGTGTCGAGGCGGTGGATCCTGTTTTTCAAACTAAAATGCTTGATATGCTCAAGCAAACAGGCAGGTACATCCTTATGTAGAAGCGTTTTAAGCAAGCAGATCTATGTATGTTCTGCAAATGCTTTCAACTAACCTGCATTTTTCGGGTGTAACAGTAACCTGACTAAGCTCTTAAATATATGCTTCTCGATTTAGATTCCAATTAGTAAAGGGAGTGTGAATAACATATAATCAATGTGCATCAGAGGCGGAGCTGGAGTAGCATTTTATCAACAATGCATACCTTATTTTTATCATGGTTAATCATATGTGAATGTTTGATGCATTGGATAAGCAATGTAGAATGAAAACAGAACGCAGGTAATATGTGAGTTAGTAGCTGAGGGACTCCAATCTGAACGTGCTGATGATATTAGCCTACGGTTTTTGGGTTTATCAGTAACCTACTCCAGCCTTTAAAACTCATGTTCCTCAGATTATGTTCGGATCAGTAAACATGATGGAAGTAACACAGAATCAATGTGCAAGAAAGGCAGAGCTGAAGGAGTTTTGTTGCCATCAAGGGTACCCCATCAAATCATGGTTAATTATTTGCAAATGCTGGATACATCAGATAAGCATTAAAAAAATAAAAACATATTCTAGGTAATATGCAAGCTAAAGGCTGCGGAACTCTAACATAAATGTAGTTATGACATTAATCTGATTATATTGATTTTTACAATAACTTATCTAAGCTCATGAAATCCATGTCTGTCCAATCATATTTGGATGAGTAAAGGGAAATAACATAAAATAATGTGCATGAGAGGCAAAGCTAAGGAATGTTAGAAATAATAAATGATAATGTTAGTTTCCCATAGGTTACTTTGACCCAAAAGGTCGAGACTTGTGTAACCATGGGTTAGGTTTATTATTTGGACCATGTTAAGTTAGTTTTAGCTAAGTTGGACCCAATTTTGGTCTAGTAATAACTCGTGGGTCCAAGTAAAGTCTAATTATGTTAAGGGGCCCTATCTTGACTTTTGGGGGTGCCCTATAATTAGTAGTGGATGAACTTAGGGTTTGGAAGAGTCTAGGCCCTTGGTATGGTATAGCATTCTTCTTCTCTTAAGCCATTTGTTGCAAATGATGGGTGCATTAGTGAAGAACTTTATGAGCAAGTTTCTCAAGTTAATGTTTTGGAAAGCGATCATGTGTTCACTCTTCGGGCTGCTATTGAGGAAGCCAGATCCAGACATGAGAGAGTATATTGTTGTTTTGTAGATTTCCGGAAAGCGTTTGACTCTGTTCCACATCATATGCTTATCAAGAGGCTGAGAGATTTTGATTTTTCCTCAGATACCATATTGGCTATCATGACACTCTACGAACTGGTTTGGGGATGCTTCAGATCAGATGGGGGTCTCTCTGAGAGAGTTAGGAGCACTATCGGGGTGAAGCAATGTTGTTCCCTCTCCCCCACACTCTTTGGTTTGTATATTGATGAGCTTGAGAGAGCCATCAATCAGGATGGTGGTATTGGTGCAGGCTTTGTAACATACTCATTTCCATTTTGCTTTATGCCGATGATGTGGCCTTGCTTTCTTTGTTTGGCAAGGGGTTGCAGCGGCACTTGGACACGTTACAGGTTTTCGGAGACTTATTTGATTTGACTGTGCATACCAGGAAAACCCATATCATGAATTTCAATACCTCCAGGACCTTTATGCAGCGACATGTGTTCACTCTAGGGGGACAACCACTCGAGGTGGTATCTTCTTAAACTTATTTGAGGACTTCCTTCATTGGTCCTACTTTCAAGCACATTCGGGATGCCCCGAGTAAGTGTAACCTATTGGATACTATTGTTGCACCCACAGTTATGTATGCAACGAAGGCTTGGTGCACTGGGATTCCTGAGTCAGAGTGGAACAATATTTTCCGTCTACAGATCAGGATGCTTGCACGCATGATCCGGGCCAAACCATCTGTTCCTCACTAGGTTATACCTGTTGAGTTTGCCGTCATTCCACTAGGGGTTGAGGCTATTTTCAGGTTGATCACATATATCCAGAGAGTGGTGAGTCTTCCGGTTTCAAGTTATCCACACAACTTTTCTCTCTTCTCAACTTCATCACCAAGGTCATCAGCTATCATGGTACTCCCAGGCTTCTCGTCTTTTACGCATATACGACATTGATATCTCTGATCTACGAGTGGGTTCTCATTAGTATATCAGGAGGGTTATTTATCGTGCATATTCTCGAGTGATTTGGCAGAGGCCCTATCGCTCCAGTTTCCTAGAGCTAGACAATGTTGGGGTCCTAGTTTTGCCTCGTTATTTGGATAGCAGAACTTCACATTGCCTCCATTTTACACTAGGTCAATCAAGTTTTCTCACACCAGCTATATGTGGATTCCAGGGCATCCCTCATATGAGCAGACTTTGTCAGATGTGCACATTAGGGGAGGTGGAGTCAGAGGAGCATTTTCTATTTAGATGCCTTGTCTATTATGAGATTTGAGGACGCTATCATTGTATTTTCCGAGATTCTTCAGTCACACTTCAGTCACTCACTTCATATGTTGACTCTCGATGTGTGGCATTGATGTTGCATGAGATATTCCTGCTCCGTAGAGATATTTGTCAGAGAGATCGGTATGGATACCATGACTCCCAGCAGACCCAGATTACCTCCTTTTTCTCTAGGAGACGATCTTGGGCACACATTGATGCCGACATTTATCTCGGGGCACGATCGACGACATCGTATTGCCTCCAGACCACAAGTTACGGCTACCAAAAGACTTTATAGGTCTAGAGCTCATGTGCTTAGGCCCACTGCTTCAACACCTGCATCTTCTTCTATCCTTGCTTTCTTTAGCAGTGGTCCTGTGGTGACATGATCTATCATACAATTCTGACGGTTATAATATAGTTATATGACATTGTACGATATTTCAGACTTCCATGTCTGAGGGCAATTTAGAGATTATGTATGGTCTTGATAGACCAATCATTTTAGCTAGTAGTTGTCGTTTGTTTATGGAGACATTTATATGCTCCTTTCAGTATCTATCACAGTTGAGATCTACTCGCATTAAAAAAACGTTAATAAAACATGAATGTGTCTCATGGGTTCGTTTCGTACATCGTTTCGAACCGCGTTTGAAACAAGTTTGAAACGGGAGGTTGAAGCTCAAAACGGGAAATTCTTTCAGGGTTTTTTGTGTGTTTTTATGGGTTTTTTGGGGTTTAGACATGTCATAGAAAGACTAGTACCAAGTAGATACATCCAATTTCATGAGAATGCTCTAGAGAATGGAATTTCAAGAGGAGAAACTGTGCATGGTCGCTTTCCTTAGTCAAAAAAATATGCTTTTATTTAACGTTGTTTGGAATATAAGAAACGCGTGTTCGAAACGGGGCGTTTCATACACGTTTCTTTGTTTGAAACGCATTTCAATGAAACATTGTACTAGCTCTAGTGCTCTTGAGGACAAGGAGCTTATTGACTCCTCACATTTAAAGACCTCTGAGGAAGAGTACATATTTGAAGAAGGGGAAGATGAAGAGGCATGTGTGGAATGTGGATCAATTGCCATTCTTTTGTATCATATACACTGAGCATTGTAGTACGCACTATGTAATTGCCGTTTAGGTTTCAGTTTTAACTTTTGGTATGCAGCATGTTGAAGCCTAATTGCTTGTTCAGTTAGTAGTTTGTAGTAGTTGTCAGTTAGTATAGTAAGTACTTATAGTTGTCAGTTAGTAAATCCGTTTTGCAAATTTGCAATATCTTTAACATTTTTTTTTATAGGCCTACATGTTGTTTTTCCCCACTCCCAACACATGCTTCCAAATTTTTTTCAATTTTTTTGTTGTAGCGTTTCGATCCAGAACGCTGTTGAATGCCAGAACCGTTGCGAAACTCTCGTTCCGGAACTCTTGTTCCGGAACTCTCCCAGAACGCAGCGTTTCGGAACGGGATGCGACTTAGATATATATTTATATATATGTATATAAAAAATGCACCATGTGTTTTGGAACGTGTTCCAGGTTTTTGAATGGTTTTTTTTTTTGCAATATGGTATGGGGGATCTGATGGTAGTTTTTCAAATTTTTTTTACCCTTTTTCTTGTCAGAAACTACTGTTTTGATTGTTTCTAATAGTAAACTTAAACTTCTTACAAAATATATTTTAATTTTTTTTAATAGCGTTCTGGAACTCTATAAACTTCGTCGGGGCAACATACATACATACATATATATATATATATATGTATATGTACACGAGCGCGGGGTCAGATGTGTCCATTTTTTTAATATTTTTATTAAAGCTGGATGCCTCTAGCGTCCGGGCGCAGACGCGTCCGGGAACTGGACGCATTTAAAAAAGAAACCATAAAACAAGCCGTGGGGGAGCAAATCGCGCTACCTCGCGCGCGCGCGCGCGCGAGAGAGAGAGAGAGAGAGAGAGAGAGAGAGAGAGAGAGAGAGAGAGAGAGAGAGAGAGAGAGAGAGAGAGAGAGAGAGAGAGAGAGAGAGAGAGAGAGAGAGAGAGAGAGAGAGAGAGAGAGAGAGAGAGAGAGAGAGAGAGAGAGAGAGAGAGAGAGAGAGAGAGAGAGAGAGAGAGAGAGAGAGAGAGAGAGAGAGAGAGAGAGAGAGAGAGAGAGAGAGAGAGAGAGAGAGAGAGAGAAAAAGCTTTATTAATGTCTTTTCCATGCCAAAAGGCATATAAGACTAGTAAATGTACATGTCAAGTATGTGGTAACAATGGGAGCGTATGATACGTCTCCAAAACAGTAACATAAATAACAAATCTAAAGCTATGAACTGAAATAGATGTGATGATATATGAAACATGTGGGAGCATGTATACTGCTAAAAGTCATGAGTGCTATCATCCAATCCTGTCCTGCTGATGCTGTAAAAGGATGTAATACGGGCCGCATGGAGGGCCACTGGTGGTCGCTGACGTCGTCTAGGAGGGTGAAGAGGTCTCCTCGTGGTAAGTCGAGTAGCTCGTGCTGCAACATGGGTATGTGTGGGGCACTGTATCTCTATGGGCAAGTAAGTCATCATCACCATCATCATCATCATCAAATACTAGGTCTCGTCCTCTCCTCTTGGAGAAGAAAGAAGTGATCTGAGGCTGAGAAACATGACTCTGCTGGGCTGTCTGACACAGCCCCTGTCGTAGTATAAACATCTCCCGTATCATGAGTGCGGCGCATCTGGAGTCCTCATAGGCTAGGAGGGATCCTAGGGTGACGGGTGTGTCACGGAACAAACAGTGGTATCTCCCTCTGATCTTGTAATATATTGGGCACCTAAGGATAAAGTGCTCCTCTGACTCCACCTCATCCAAGGAGCATAACTAACAAATCTGCTCTGCTCTCGGAATACCCTGGAATCTCCCAGTCTCAATAGCCAACTGATGTGATGATACGCGAAGCTGGCCCAATGTAAATCTGAAGCAGTGTGATAACCCTGAGTCCAAATAGTGTGGCAAAACTGGGAACCCTGCTATGTCAAGCTCAATAAAGTGAGTCCAGTAATAGTCGGGTTTAACCCCACGCTGTCGTCTCCAAGTATGATCGAGGTATGCCCGATATAAGACGCGCCTGATATACTGATGAGTACCTGAGGGGAGCTCTGTAATGTGGATACCAAATGACTCAAGGAGGAAGTGGGATGCCTGGGAGAACCACGACAGTCGATAGCCCTGGTCATGAAGTGAGTGTGAGGAAACAAGTGCTATCTGTGTAGATCTCATATCTGCATCGGGCAGAGCCTGGACTCTCTGAATATATGTGATAAGATGTAAAGTGGCATCTATCTGAATGGGTGGAACGACAAACTCTGCAAGAAGGATCTCGTGCGGAACCAAGGGCTTCGCCCGAATCATACGAGCTAACATAGTGGTCTGTAATCGTGAAATGCTAGCCCAGTGTGATGACGAGAGACCAGTACACCATGTCTCTGCTGCATACATGGCAGTGGGGGTGACAATAGTATCAAAAAGTCTACACTTACTACGAGCATCTCTGTGGGCTTTTTGGTCTTGAGATTTCTCTTCCGAGATGGTGGCTGAGATAACCGAGGAGATGGGAGCACTTGGTTTGGTGCCTTTTTTCAAAACAGATGCCCAAGAAAGGGCCTCTTCTTGTTGCTTCTCAATCTTAGTTTCTAGTTCCCATATCATATTGGTGGTGGATTCCGAAGCTGCGGCCTGCTTGGTCCCGATGGATTGTTCGAGTGATGCAACCTTGGACTGCAATATGTTCTTCTCATTGATCAAAGAGGTAACCGTTCCTTTCAGCTGTGAGATTTCATGCCGCAAAGTCTGGAATTCTGCCTTGATTTGATCAATCTGCCACGAGGAAAAAAGCTCGGTTGATTTGGAAGGTGTATACGGGATATTTGCTGTAGGCTGTGGTGCTGGGAAGGAAGAGGAGTGAGCAATGGTCGGTGTGGGAAGAATGGGGTCAGAAGACAGAGGAGGAGCAGAATCGGGAGGAGGAGCAGAATGGACAGAAAATGGTGGAATCGGCGGGCATTCTGCTTGCGTGGCAGGGGGTACACTAGCATCAGCAGACAGCGAGCCATCAGCGAGCGTGGGGAATGGGCAATTAGCAAGGGTGGGTGATGAGCCATTAGTGAGGGAGAATAGGGGTGGGGAGGTCAGCGAGGTAGCTAGCGAGCGTGAGCATCCATCAGTGAGGAGGGGGCAGCTAGCGAGAGTGGAGCAGTCACAATCATCTTCAAGGGCAGCGAGGGGTAGAGCAAGGGAAGCGAGGGGAGCTGTAGCGAGAGGGACTGTAGCGAGCAGGGCTGGAGAAGAAGAAGTGAGGGGAAGTGGAGAGTCAGCGAGGGGGAGGGGGTTTGGGGTGGCATTGGCAACGAGGGTAGGGGAGCGGGAGGATCTGCGAGGAGCCATGAAGCGATCAGGTGGTGGACAAAATGGCAGGCGGCAGGCGGACCTGGGTAGGGCGGACCTGGGCGGACAGGGTAGAGCGGACAGGGTAGGGCGGACCTGGGGCGGTGGACAGCAGGGACAGGGCAGTCAAGGTCGTAGAGCACCTGGAGCAGCACCATCGTTGAGCACCATCGATGCATAAGATTTTACTGTAGCCATGCCCACAAGAGAGCTCTCCAATTGCACTCTGCGTTCCTGTTTGGGCTTTAGGGTCTTTTCCATGCCGAAAGGTGTATAAGACGCGAATGAGTACATTAGATAAAGTTGGACATAGACGGATCAGTGTCGTCAAAGCAAAATGACAAAACTAATTAAGAGATTCATATAGCCAGGATTATATGGTGCGTAGACCATTTACATGTTCAACTGGACATCTCTTCAGTTCTCTATCTTAGACTCTATCTCAGAATTCTTCTCATTAACTATAGGCTTCCGATCGACAAGTCTGATAATACCATCACGATAGATAAGCTGCTTGTCAGTTGATAGAGCTTCTTGTCTTGCCTTCTTATGTGTTAGAAATCCATAAATCATAATATGGATGGACAGACTAGGATTCGAGCCTAGGACCGACCTCATACTGGATGGGATGCTCTACCACTGAGCTATCCGCCTTGTTTGATAGTTCTCTCTAGAGTGTGGATTGTTCTTGAACTTGGATGAAGGTAAGGTCTTCGTCCAGGTAGATTTTGGTATCCCGCAATTTGAATCTCTTCCCTAAAACTTCACGCCTGTGAGACACTGATGTGAAGTGGATGACAAGAGTATCGAGGTCCTTCTTAGGTCGCCAAGCAGTTTCCATACCTTTGCTATGGTGTTGAAGACTTTCTCCCAAAAATTTCTCAGCTTCTTCAACAACATTTTGAGAGTTTGGAATACCTCTAACATCCCGTCCTGCTGATGCTATAAAAGGACGTAATACGGCCCGCAACATGAAGGGCCGCTGGTGGTCTCTAGCGTCGTCTGGGAGGATGAAGAGGTCTCTTCGTGATAAGTCGAGTAGCTCATGCTGCAACATGAGTATGTGTGAGACACTGTCTCCGATCTCTGTGGGTAAGTAAGTCATCATCATCATCATCATCGTCGTCGTCGTCATCAAATACTCGTCCTCTCCTCCTGGAGAAGAAAGAAGTGATCTGAGGCTGAGAAACATGACTCTGTTGGGCTGTCTGATACAAATCTTGTCGCAATATAAACATCTCTCGTATCATGAGTGCAGCGCATCGGGAGTCCTCATAAGCTATGAGCGATCATAAGGTGATGTGTGTCACGGAACAAACAGCGGTATCTCCCTCTGATCTCGTAGTACATCGGGCACCTAAAGATAAAGTGGTCCTCTGACTCCACCTCATCTAAGGAGCATAACTGGCAAATCCGCTTCTCTCTCGGGGTACCCCGAAATCTACCAGTCTCAATAGCCAACTGATGTGATGATACGCTGAGCTCTCCCAATGTAAATCTGAGGCAATGTGATACTCTCGAGTCCAAATAGTGTGGTAACACCGGGAACCCTGCTATGTCAAGCTCAATAAAATGAGTCCTTAACCCCAAGCTGTTGCCTCCAAGTACGATTGAGATATGCCCTATATAAGATGTGCCTGATATACTAATGAGTACTTGAGGGGAGGAGATACCAAATGACTCAAAGAGGAAGTGGGATGCCTGGGAGAACCACGACAGTCGATAGCCTTGGTCATGAAGGAAGTGTGAGGAAACAAGTGCTATCTGTGTATATCTCATATCCGCATCGGGCAGAGCCTGGACTCTCTGAATATATGCGATAAGCTGGAACGCAGCGTCTATCTGAATGGGTGGAACGACAAACTCTGCAAGAAGGATCTCGTGTGGAACCGAGGGCTTCGCCCGAATCATACGAGCTAACGTGGTGGTCTGCAATCGTGAAATGCTGGCCCAATGTAATGAAGGGAGGCCGGTACACCATGTCTCTGCTGCATACAGGGCTGTGGGGGTGACAATAGTATCAAAAAGTCTACACTTACTGCGAGCATCTCGGATGAGCTTCCTGAAGCAGAACCGCTCAAGCTGAACAAGAGAGGAATGTGAGGGATAAACTTACGCCAAAAGGCGCCTGAAGAGGAACTGAAGAGAAGGTCAACAAGACGCATTCCTTCGGAGTCATCATAGGCACGCTTTTTCCGGCGGAGTGTGCGATGGTAAGAGCGTCTGGCGGAGCGGAGGAGGTGAGGATCATGAGTACGAGCATGGGCGACAAGGTGATGAAGAGACCGACATTCAACATCATACCACGGGGGGTGTAGAGGCCGTATCGATGAGGAACGTGTGCGTCTGCCATTATGGGGCTTAGATGGAAAAGCTAGGGAAGCATCGATATGAAGAGAAGTGCTAAGAAAGGCAACTTGAGTCTCGACTGTACTATCGTGTGGGAATAAATGGAGTAAGGAGGCTAGGAACTCCTGGTAGATTGGCGTATAGAGAGAACTGAACGTATACTTGGGTGCACGTGTAAGCAAGGGGTGTGAGGATGGCTGGGGAGGTGGGAGGCAGCCGATAGCAAAGGAGAGAAAGGAATGATCAGAGAGAGTGGTGGGAGATACATGAAAATCAGAGATGAGAGGTATGGAAGATGGTGATCCCATGAGATAATCCACAACACTCTGTCCACCACTGTGAGGATGACAAGTATAACTGCCGGAGTTTGGCCAGCAAGTTGGCCCATTGTAAATGGCTAACTCATGTGCCTCTCCAAACTGCAATAAATGCTCACTGTAGGGGGTAATAGGTCCCAAGCTATCCTCTGAAACCTTGGTAACTCCCATATCATCGCTATCAAGGGCATCATGCGAAGCTGGTTGGTGATGTCATAAAACTTTGACTGTCGTGATGAGGTCCGAGCATTAAAATCCCCAGTGAGGAGAATATGGCCCCGCTCTGCAAATCTGATAATATCAGGCGATAAATCAAGGTAGGGTGAACCTGTGCCCTCAGCAAAGGACGAAGACTCTGAGGGAAATAACATGCCGCCACAAAGAGGTCCCTGTCCAAACCAATATCCTGTCCAACAATACGAATCCATATATACCGTGCATGCTCATCGTGTCTAATGAACTCGATGCTCGGGTGAAGAGACTCCTTGTATAAGCATGCAACACCTCCGGATCCACGGCCGCTAGCTGATCTAGTCTCAGGTCTGTATACGAAATCCCATCTGTATCTTGGAAAAATAGGTAATCCTCTCTCCTGACTCTCATGAGTCTCCATAAAAAACAATAAATATCTGCCAGTAATGAAATCGATCAGGTCGCCAACTATGGAAGATGAGTATATACCATCACAGTTCCATACTCCAATCCGGAGATGGTGTGGATGGGGCCCCGGGGCACTCCCGAACCCGGGGACCCCAAATCCCTAGCGTTGGGAGCTGCTAGGAGCACTGTCAAGAAAGCGCACTCGTCCATCTCGGTAAATGACTCGTCTGCCAGACTCACGGGCTGCCTGAAAGGCCTTACACCTCTCCACTACCTGGATATATGTGAGGTCGTCATCCATATAGATAGTGGTACCACGTAGCCCAGCTCTTCACCGCAAAGCATCTCGGCGACTCTCAAGGGAGGTGAAACGGATAATGAGTGTGGCTGCATCTCCTCCATGCAGTATCCCACCCCTCTGTCCTGTGCCTGAGAGTGGTGTCGAGGAAGCGTTAGGCTTCAGCCAATGCATCCTGTGTATCCGGGATCCTGCGAACTCTAATGTTGTGGGCTTTTTGGTCTCGAGTTTTCTCTTCCGAGATGGTGGCCGAGATAAGCGAGGAGATGGGAGCGCTTGGTTTGGTGCCCTTTTTCAAAACTGATGCCCAAGAAGGGTTCGAAGTTGCGGCTTGCTTGATCCCGATGGATTGTTTGAGTGAGGCAACCTTGGACTGCAATATTTTATTCTCATTTATCAAAGAGGTAACTGTTCCTTTCAACTGTGAAATTTCATGCCGCAAAAACTGGAATTCTGCCTTGAATTGATCAATCTGCCAGGAGGAAAAAACTTTAGTTGACTTAGAAGGCGTATATGGAATATTGGTTGTAGGCTGTGGTGCCGGGAAGGAGAAGAGTGAGCAATGGTCGGTGTGGGAAGAATAGGGTCAGAAGATGGAAGAGGAGCAGAATGGACAGAAAATGGTGGAATCGGGTGTGGTGACATGTCAGCATGCAGCGCTGCCTGCGTGGCAGACAACGCTGCCATATCAGTGGACAGCAGCGAGGGGGAGGGTGGTGAGCCATCAGCGAGGGGGGTGGGAGTTGTAGCGAGGGGGGGTGAGGGGTCAGCGAGGGGGTGAGGTGAGGTGGCAGCGGGAGGGGGTGAGGGATCAGTGGGGCCCCGGGGTGAGGGATCAGCGAGGGGGTGAGGTGAGGTGGCAACGAGGAGGCTGGAGTGGCAACGAGAGGCGGTGAGGGATTTGAGGGATCAGCGAAGGGGGGGGAGGATCAACGAGGGAGGGGAAAGGACCATCGAGGCGGTGAGATGAGGTGGCAGCGAGGGGGGGGCCTAGGGTGGCAGCGAGGGGGTGAGGTGTCAGCGAGGGGGGTGGGTAAGGAGGTGGCAGTGAGGGTAGGAGATGGTGAGGGGTCAGCGATGGGGGTGGGGGTGGCAATGAGGGTAGGGGATCGTGAGGATCTGCGAGCAGTAGGGGCACGAGGAGGCGGCAGGAGTACGGACCAGGGACAGGTCAGATCAGGCCACCATCGCGATGAGAGAGAGAGAGAGAGAGAGAGAGAGAGAGAGAGAGAGAGAGAGAGAGAGAGAGAGAGAGAGAGAGAGAAGTAATCAATGGATGTGAGGTAAATGCTGGGGTGTCTCGTATAAATCTCTTCGTAGTATGGACATCTCGCGTACCATCACAACGACACACCATGGGTCCTCATAAGCTATGAGAGCGTACAGTGGTAGGCATCTCTCGGAACAAGCAATGATATCGCCCTTTGATCTCATAATATACAGGGCATTTAAAGATAAAGTGCCCCTCAGACTCCACCTCACCTAGAGAACATAATTGGCAAATCCGCTCCTCTCTGGGAATACCATGGAACCCCTAGCTAGTTGATGAGAGGACACCTTGAGCTGCCCCAATGTGAATTTGAGGCAATGTGACAGTCCCAAGTCCAAGTAGCGTGACATGACCGGGGTCCCTGATGCATCTAGCTCCAAGAAATGAGTCTGGTAGAAAGCTGGCTTAACCCCTAACTGGTTACGCTAAGTCCGCTCTAGATATGTGTGATAGAGGAAGCGTCTGATATACTGATGTGTGCTTGAGGGGAGCTCTGTGATGGAGATGCCAAATGGCGCAAGTGGGAGGTGAGAGGCCTGAGAGAACCATGATAACCTGTAGCCCTGATCGTGAAGACGCTGTGAGGAGGATAGTGCAACCTGTATGTATCACCTATCTATGTCTAGTAACGCCTGTATCCTCTGTATATAGGTGATGAGCTGAAGAGCTGCCTCGATCTGTATAGGTGGAACTGCAAACTCGGCCAGGAGAATCTCCTGTGGAACAGAAGGCTTCCCTCGAATCAACCGAGCTAGCATGGTGGTTTGTAATCGTGAGAGATTGTCCCAGTGTGAAGAAGGGAGACCTATACACCATGTCTCTGCCGCATATAAAGCTGTGGGGGTAACAATGGTATCAAAGAGGCGACACTTATTGCGAGCATCCTGGATGGACTTCCAGAAGCAAAATCGCTCTAGCTGAACAAGGGAGGCATGTCCCTTCCCCAGTCAAGTGGTAGCGGCCTATCTCATGCTAAAAGTAGGACCTGAGAAAAGGACCCCTAGGTATGTGTAAGAAGGGACTACCTCTAGAACCCGCCCACCCAAAGTAAGCTCTAGAACTCGAGTACACATAACGTGATTTAGAGTACACATAAAGTACATTTAATGATTTAGAGCCTGAAAACTAATTGGCTCTCCTGAACTCCGACAATTTCACTAGCTTTCCAAGAGTTCCACTGCCAATTTTACAATGTGCACAATATTCAGCAGAAATTGGGCCGATACAATTAATATTATCTGACAAAAATTGCCAATTGTCCCTTCCCCAGTCGGCCTGTCTCATGCTAAAAGTAGGACCTGAGAAAAGGACCCCCAAGTATGTGTAAGAAGGGACCACCTCTAGAACCCGCCCACCCAAAGTAAGCTCTAGAACTCGAGTACACAACGTGAGATTTAGAGCCCGGAAAACTAATTGGCTCTCCTGAACTCCGGCAATTTCACTAGCTTTCCAAGAGTTCCACTGCCAATTGTACAATGTGCACAATATTCAGCAGAAATTGGGCCGATACAATTAATATTATCTGACGAAAATAGGGTCCCTATAGTTTTTAAATTTTTTTTTTGAAAAATTACCATCAGATCCCCCATTAATTTTGCTGCAATTTGAATACCATATTGAAAATAAAAAAAAGGGCGTTCTGGGGGAGCGTTCTGGGCCAAAAATCTGGAACGTGTTCCTGAACCCGTTTTGGAATGCTCTATGCAAGTACGGTATGTATATACATAATAGATTAGAAAATAAAAAATAGAAATTATAATAGCGTTCTGGAAAGCATGTCTATGCTTTTTGTATAAGGAATCTCTTATGGTAAACATTTTTTGTTTTCTTGACACAATTGTTGTTTAGTTTGCATTTGTCATAGACCATTATCGTAGCTTGCATGGTCAATTGCTTATCTCATGCTAGAAGGTTGATTTCTTCTTGCTACTTGGACGTGGCCTCACTGTCTATATCTGATACTAAGAACTTTGAAATTGTTCAATCTGCATCACAGGGTACAGCATTTCTGCTTCAGGAGATGAGTTGCTAATTTGACGTAGGTTGTAAATCATTGGATGTTTTACTTCTCAGCTCGCAGAATATTTGGGGTTGTAGTTATGCTTAACATTGTGTAGTGCTATGTTTAGGCATCAAGTTTCTTTTTTCGAATGAAACACTTCATGCTGGTTCCCTATTCATGACATTATGTCCTTTTTGTCGTAGTCTTATGTTGTCTTACTGATCCATGTGTACAGGCCAGAAATGGTCGTTGGATGGTATCATTCACACCCTGGCTTTGGATGTTGGCTTTCTGGAGTTGACATAAACACCCAACAGGTAAGTTTTTTATACGAGAGTTTAAAAAATGTATGCCTAGATAATTTGGTTTATTTGTAACCTTGAAAGCTGTTTATGTTTCAATTGATGTTTTTGTATACTTTATTGGAAAGGTCTTAAAAGTGGGCTTTTGTAAAGGTTTTCTTATGAGTGTGAGGTTCCGAAAATTGAGTTCATGCAATCACTTATTTAAGATAGTAGGTGCTCAAAACCATTATCAAATGTAGTTTTGTCAAAATTGAAACTTGCCATGTTCTACAACACTTTAGATTATGTTTTTGACTTGACCATTGCAGATTATTGTTTTCAGAACACCAATCAGTGTAAAGTTCTAAAACTTTCAATTTGATTAATTTTTAACACAAAAAATGTTGCAGATTAGGTACCATTACATAACAGTTTCGTAGTTCAACATTGTTGAAGTATTTGTGTAGCATAACATAATAAGTACCACATATATGGTAGAGGTGAAAGGTTTTTACTTGAAATGCTATGTCGCATAGAATGGAAAACACATATTTGATCTATTTTGTCTCTATGGGTGCTGGTCTAAGCTTTTGATGTTAGGACGTAGTACTACATAGTGTCTTCTCTTTTTGAGCATCGTGGTTGGAAAAGCCTGAATATCATAACATGAAATGACATTTTTGAGTTTGAAACCATGTATTGAATGGAGCCGTATTAGCATTTTAGTGGAGTCTATTGACAATAGCTGGAATAGTAACTGTAGGATCAGGATATGCACCCTCTACCTTCTGAATTATATTTTGAATTGCTGCTGCACGAGATATATTAGGTAATCCAACAAAGTTTTTTAAAATGTATAATGTTTGCTACATCTGAAACATCATGTGTATTACAATTTCCTGGAAGCTCTGCTGTATCTAGATCTTGTTCAAGAATCTCTACTTGAAGAGGGGCAACGGAAAGAGGAACACATACCACATGCCTCTGGCAGAACTGCAGGAAGCACAAAGTGGTTTCAACCAGTGATATATCAGCCACCTGATCTTGATACTGTACGTCAAGTACCAAACATGGCTGCTCCATAACTACAAGTACCACATCATCTGGATTATGTAGCCAAATCTCGTTTGGAACAAAAGCAAGACTAAACATGTATCTTTGCCGCATCAAGAACACCTCTCTCTGTCTCAACTGGAAGATCATGTGTCCATATGCACATGCCTCTCTATTCCATGGACAAGATCTTGTGAACCAACTGGACAAAGCTGTATTTGTCAATATATGATGTGGTGTACTGAAATATGGCTCTGCTACATGTACAGGAGCTTGTGAACAAGGTAAGGCATGTGACCTTACATGTCTGTTCCTCAAGGCAGTTCCTGAAGGCATATATGTGTATTGTTGTCTCTGGATGATCCTGTGGCTGTGTAGCCTCAGCTGCAATGGAATTCAGATCTACAGGTGTAATGCCACAATATTGGAATCACAATTTTTCCATGTGAGATGTAGCCATGAAATAGGAATGCTTAATTGAGGATCTGTAAAGTTCTATCATCTTGTAAAATAACAATGCATGGGAAGATCCATACGACATCTAAGCAAAATCTTTGTAATAAAATGAAATATTCTTTCGTTTGACCAAACTTTGATTGCAAGATCTTGTGAAAAAGAACTTCGATCAACGAGTTTGAAAGTGCAATGAACTCTGGTTGAAGTTTGGTTTCAAGCTGTGGAATATGTGAGAACTTAGAACGTTATTCAACTTGTCACAAATTTTGAGACTTCTAACCAATTACTGATGGTCTAACATTTTGAGTGGTTGCGTGGCTTGTGCATTGAACAATCTCTTGAAAGCCTATGCAAATTGGCATGTTGTTGACCATGGATGTAGTCGCGAACTGCGAAACCGCGATTCGTGATTCATGTTAGGTTTGGAGAATCGATGTATGCATTTATTTATTTATTTATTTTTGATTTTGGTGGGGGTATTAGCTTGAAGTCTTGGCGAGAGCGGTGCACTTATGCAAGTTGCCAATAGTTTTAGGTACATTATGGTCCATTTCAACATGGATATATAACTGGAACAATCTTTTACGCTGGATTCAAATCGGCTGAAAATTGTGACTATTGAAGCAACTGGTTTGTGTGCAATATGGGTATTAGATTGGAGCACCAATCAAGGGTGGTAAATTGATGTTACTTGCAAGGTAGTTTCAGGTACAATGTGGTCCGTCCTCTATCACTATTTCTACCAATCTTTCGTTCTCTCACCCGCGTGTGGCCGATTGGTGTGAAAAACGAGATCCAAGGAAAGTTTTTTTTGTTGAAAATCGATTCTCAGTCGCGAATTGTGATTTCGGGGGGTTGCAAATCACAAATTGCTATTACCTACGAATCCTGATTCGTTGCAACCGTGGTGCTGACCCACAATTGAGAAAGCTCGTGAAATTGTTACTTTCATCACACAACATCACTACCAGCAACATGTAGCTACAAGCTCACAAATCAAGCTCTCCCACTAGAGACGCCTATGGGTATACTCATACCCTCCAAGGCTCTACCCCAACTAGGAGTGATTTGGGACACTTGATTGGGACACGTCAGCAATTTAATTGGGCCACATTTGCCAGTGACTGATGAGTCACTGCTAGTTCCATATAAATCCACGATCATGGGTTTTAGGCCCCCAAATTATTAATTTTGATTCAATACCATGAGTGCCCCGATCCCTCATTTATCCATGAGTTGAGTTAGTCTCTTTGACATCCTTTCGGGATATAATCCAAGGTCAGACAACTATGGGCATGACATACTTTCCTCCTTAAACAAGTTATGTTCTCAAGACTTAAAAGTTAGGGAACTTCTTTCTAAGGCTATCACCTGTTTTCCAAGAATCATCATCATTTGGATAATCATTCCATCGAACCAGATGCTTGGTAATTAAACAATTATGTAACGTTCAGTTCTCCAATCCCAGGTCTTTTTGGGCTCAAGATTCGTTGCAAAGACTGTCCTTAGTTGACTTACATGAAATACTGGGTGTGCCTGAATACCTTTTGGGAGGTCTAATTGGTAAGCCAAAGATTCAATCTTGTTAAGAACTTTGTACGATCCTCTATATTGAGCGAGCAACTTGTAATGCTTGCCAATATGCATTACTTTAGAATTCTTCAGGATTTGCAAATCCAATCTCCTACTTGAAAATCTTGAGGCAATCTTTTCATGTTAGCATTGTTGGGGATGAATGAATGATTACGGTGGTGGTATGGAATGAGAAGTCGAAATGGCAATACTCCGCCGAGAGGTTCCGTAGGCAAGCACAAACAATTTGGCACTTTGTGGAAGCGTAATGAATCAATTCAGAGCTAAAGCTTAGTTCAACACTGGTTAACAGTCATAGAAATAGTTTAATTTACGAATAAGTTATCTGCATAGCATGAATTAACTGATTAGAATGGAATGAAATGATGCATTCAAAACAATACGACAGGACTCATATTTACTGGAACAGTAATCGTATAATGATTAAGAGGACAAGTCTGAATGTAGACATAGTCGCGTTCTTCCTGAAACAGTACTATGATGAAACAGAAAAAAAGAACGAATTATTGCGCTGTATGTTCTGATCAAAATGAATAAATAATTATCATGTTGTTGTTCTGATCTGTAGTGTATATCTATTATTTACATTGGGAGGGTAAGTAAGAGCAGTCGGTGTCTGTGATCGTGGAGAGAAGAGCATATAACTGGTACCGCTTTCCTCCTTTTATGCAGGCACCGAGACCACCTTGGACCGCTAGAACTACTATCCTTTTTTTGTTGAGAATATGCAATAGATGCAACCATAATCTCACAGGCACCCCTGATTACTTAAGACCTACAGAAACAGGGCTATTTTTGAGAGGTAAGTCTTCCAAGTGGTGGATGTCGTTATCCAAAGACGGCAACCGACCCAAGACTTGGGAAGAATTGAAGACTCTCTTTCAAAAGGAACATCTTCTCGAGAATGAGGAAGATCGTAATTGGCGGCTTTGGGAAGAGTGCCGGATGGAAAACCGCACCTTTACCCAATATTTGTCCAATTATAGAGAGGCCATGCTCAGACTCTCCATAAATGATTATCAGAAGAGGAGAGGATTTTTAAGGGGGTTGCTCACAGAGTTCGCGAAAGAGGTCATACCTCGACAACCTCAAACTTTCGAGGAGGCAGTTAAGTATGCGCAGATGTATGACAATCTCCTCGAAAGAGACCGTAAGGGTAAGTCTGCAACAGCAGAACCCTTAGAGGTTACCACCTCTAAGGGTAAGAGAAAGCTCAGTAAGAATAAATTTGTGAAAACAAAAAAAATTTAAACTGTCACCTGCTGAGCTTGAAAAAGCTAAAAAAGAAAAATTGTGCTTTAATTGTCTTGGAACCGACCACTCTCGACTCCAGTGTCCACTTCTTGCTAGAAGGCAAGAAGGAGATAAGAAGGGTGGCTCTCAAGGACCTAGTGGCCAAAAGGGAGGACATGAGAAGAAATTACGCACCATTGAGGTGAGTTTTGACCAGTAGACACAGTCTTGTGTCTCCACTGTCCTTCGTGACCCTAGTGTCGAGAGGCATACCTTGTTTCGACTACATGGGATGCTTGGTGCTCATAGAGTACGTAGGTATAGGTGACTACCTAGCCACATGGGCGAGCCTGGGATAGCAGTGCTAAGTGGCAAGCTCATGGAGAGGCCAACTAGGCAGGTACCCAGCCCTTTGGGACTAAGGGTGTGTGGGAGGAGGGTCGAGCTACTCAGTTCCAGGTTTTCCCTTTGCTTCCTAACTTTCTCTCTCTAGCGTGTTCTTGGAGAAGGCTATTGGCCTTACACAATAGACCCCCAACTTTAGGCCGTTTGGCCTTGTTAAGTTGGCACTGATCACATTTGAAGACATAAGATTTACAAAGGGTTTAAGTATTGGCCAATAGAAATCCCTTCATACCAAATCCAATGTACCATGTATTCCAAGATGCTCAGCACAAGGCGTGTTTTACCGTTTCGTGTTTCTACGAATATATCGCACTCAGAATCAAATTTTGCATGAGTTTTGCCCATTGGGCCTCACTAGCTCTCAGATCATTTTGATTGTAGTAATACTTTATGGGTTGGTGATTTGTATTTGCCATAAACTTACTACCATACAGGTAATGTCTCCATGATTTTAGTGCATGGATCACCACAAATAATATATTTGAGTTGAGGGTCAGATAATTTTTATTCTCAAATGCAACGGGTCAACCCTCTTGTAACAAAACAACTCTAGTGGCCATATCGCTCGTGTCAGTTTTAATGACGAAGGGGAGACTCAGATCAACTATTCTCAGAACAAGAGCCAAGACAATTAGAGGCTTGAGTTTGCAAGCGGTTCTAGGGACTGTCCATTTTACTACAATGTTTACCTTCTTTTAGCGTTTTGCTATAGATTAAAATATCATTTGAAAACACCACGACATACTCTCCCAAAAGAGGACGAAAAAGATTATTCATCAGTTGTTGGAATGTAGCCGAAGCATTAGCCAAACTAAAAGGTAAGACTAAAAACTCATAATGGCCAAACCATGTCCTGAAACCAGTCTTTGATATAATCTGGATGTATCCGTATTTGATGAAGATCAGTTTTTATAAAGAATTTTGCTCCACGTAATTGATCTATGAGATGATCCATTCTAGGTGATGAGTATTTATTTTTAATGGTAACCTCATATAAGCCCTTGTAAACTATGTACAAGCGGAACCTCATGCCAATACTCTCAAGTAGAATGGGTGCACCCCGAGGCGATTTACTTGGCCTAATGTGTCCCATCCTAAGGTTATCCTCAATTTGCCTAGCCACTTCCCCCTCTTCCTTTTGACTTAACCTATGTGATTGTTAGAAAATTGGGTGGCTGCCATCTACTCAACCGATAAAATCATCGAAATGGGAGTACATTGGTCTCTTTAGAAAATAGGAAATAGAGACTTTTTTACCATTGACATCATCAAATACTAACGAATGATTCTTAAAATCTAATATCCTAGAAGAATATCGGCACGATTAACGTTCATGACATGGAATGTGAGTCGCTCAGCATGATCCTTCCTTCGAAGCTCTAGATCGGGGAACTTTGACATCCTAGACTTCCCTTTCTGACCCCAAGGAAAATGGACCATGCATCAATGGTCACTTAGTAGCCATGGTGGTCACTTGGACCTTCTGCACAAGCTGAGAATCAATAAGGGTGTGAGTGGTACCTAAATCAAGCAAGACATTCACATTTTTCCCTAACACTTCGCCTCTTCATTAGGACGGAAAGACAATGTAGTAAAATTGCAAGTATAAGCACAATCACCAACTAAATTAATTTCAAGTGTACTTACGTGTATCATTATAGTCACGTTGCTTGATGACTTGTTCTCTTATCAAGGTACCACTTAGCACAATATGGCTTATTGAAGAGAAAACAAAGATTGTCATTGGTAGCCTGTTTCCGAGCTTTGTCCTTTGCCACTGGTTTCTTATCCTTCTTCTACGTGTGGGCATCCTCTTCCAATTCATCCAAAAATCTCTCTTCTTGTCTTAGGCCTTTCACACTTTTGCTTTGGGCGCTATTTGATTATGTGCTAACTTGCGTGAAGCTACCACGGTACTATCATAGGCTTTTGCTACATGGATAACATCCTCGAGCGTGTGTAGCATGTTACGCTTGCATTTTTTCTGATAATCAGCGGGCAATCCATAAATGAATTGCCACTGGGTCAATTTTAGATCGAAGAGTGACACTTTATTCAAATAATTTGTGAATTTTTGGGCATACGTGTCCAATTCACAGCTGCCCATAAAGCGTAAGTACATGTCCTAATTGTCCACCGTGACAAAAACTTTACAAAATTCCTCGAGGAATCCAGCCCAAGTCACGAGTTTCAAAGGAAGTTCCCTCCACTAGGAGGAAGCCTTGTATTCTAGGAATAGGAGTATCAATGAGATACTCTTCTCCTTGGGGACATTATGTAAGCTGAAAAATATGATCCATCTCTTCATCCAATCTTCGACGACTTCCGGGCATTTGTATTTTTTCTCACCCGTAAAAATGTCTAGTTGGTACCCCAAGTTATCAGAACTATTAGATTGTAACTGATTAAAAGGGTATTGCATTTGATTATCGTGTATCATTATAGTACCCCAAGTTATCAGAACTATTAGATTGTAACTGATTAAAAGGGTATTGCCTTTGATTATCATGTATCATTACAGTCACGTTGCGCTTTACTAATGGTGTCTAATAATTGGTTTGTGTCAATTGGGCCTTCAACTGAGAGAGAGAGAGAGAGAGAGAGAGAGAGAGAGAGAGAGAGAGAGGGAGAGAGAGCTGTCTGGAGAGTGCACCCGCAACCAGCCGATCATCAGAGGGAGCGCGCCCCTCTTCGGGCAGCGGCCTTGGATTTTCTTGCCAGAATTCGTTTTGTAGGAAGAGAAGAAACATGCCTACACCCAATATGTTTCTTACAGGCAAGCTGTAAGTAGCTACGAAGTTGAATTCAGCCACCTGCTGGACAGAAACATAAGGTGTAAATTTTTTTCTCTATAGTTTTGGCCCTCTAGCCACCAGCAGGGCTCCTTCCAACTAGCTGCAATATTTGTCTACTCTCTATTCTATAGTTTCTTTTGCTTTTCTGATTATGAAAGCCCGTGATTCCTCTTTCTTCATAAGAAAGCTTTTTTTATAACTGTTCTCTTTCAAATATTTATTGCATGAAAGCCAATAGTTTACAACTACTGCTCTCTGTGCAACTAGTCCAGAAGAATGAAAATTATCTTCTTGGTTACTACAAGAATACTTTTGAATCACTTCACATTTTTCCTTCTGTTTTGCAAAATCATTCACACAATTCAAATGTGAAAAGCTACAAAAACATGGCATAAAGTGAAAGAAACGACTTTCACTATGCAAATAGTAGCCTGGAAATTTAGTATTCTACTTTACTTGCTTGCAGTTCCAATACTTCAGAAGGAGCAAATTTTTTTGCTTTAAGTTCAATGAAAGGAAGCACAAGCGTACGCTTGAATGCAAAAATTTCAGCATTTTATTATGGGCCTATAGGAATCCACACCTTTAAGGCTAGAATTCACATCCGATTGCAATTTCAGGTAGTGCACTTACCTTGCAACAAGAGCCTATTCCAAACTGAAATTTTTTTGAAGTGTTGGTGAATCGAAGCTTTAGCTTTACTCCCCAAGAATTTCAAGACCCCAACTTCGAAAATTCACCTTCTCCAATTCTTGGCCTCCACTTTTGTGCTTCTAGACGGTAATAACTCGTAGCTTTGGCTCTGATACCACTATCAAGTAGTCCAAGATCAATACTAGGATGTTGCTTCCAAAAAACACATAGGGAACGTTTGCTGGATTGAAGGTACCCAACCAAATCTAGCCCCCAAGCTATGGACCATTAGCAATTAACTCACAACTTAGGAGAGATGTCACTCCAGCAGCCCGTAGTGTCACTGATACTGCTGCTGGTGGCGTTTTCGCATCCAAACCAAACGGTTGTGATTGCTGTGTAAAGAAAGTGAGGTGTCTGGATTAGCTAAGTCCTTGATGGTTAATTCAACATTGAATAATATGATTTTGCTGCTAATTGTTTCTGGAAAAGCTGTCATTTATTGTATAATAAGATAGTTTGCAAGATGGGGAAGTTCTTTTCTGGATATTATAGAGGACAAATGCGGTGGTATGTGCTAAAGTCAAGTAATCATGAGGCAAACACTTCTGCAGAGTTTTGAGGCTTTGAACCAAAGAGCTGTTGCAGTTGTTGTGGATCCAATTCAGAGTGTCAAGGGTAAAGTTGTGATTGATGCTTTTCGGCTCATCAACCCACAAACAATGATGCTGGGCCAGGAACCTCGCCAGACTACATCCAATCTTGGACATTTAAACAAGCCATCCATTCAGGTTTGTTTTGCTGAAACAAAGACATGTTGAACATTTTGGTACTTTTGCATGCGTAGGCAAGGATGAATACTCCTTAAATTTCACCACATATGGAAGTCTGTCTAGTCAGACGACACTGCTTGGTTTCTCATAATATTTTTGTTCAGGCATTAATTCATGGGTTGAACCGGCATTACTACTCCATTGGTATCAATTATCGCAAGAATGAGCTAGAGGAGAAAATGCTGTTGAATTTGCACAAAAAGAAATGGACTGATGGCCTGACATTGCAGCCATTTGACAATCATTCTAAGACCAATGAAGCAACTGTTCAGGTAAGATTCACTGGTTTGACTAAAATACCTACATAGTGTGCTTTCAAGGTTGACACATAGGGGGCTCTTTCCTTCACAATGCCCAATTAAATATCCCGGGTAACTCTAGAGCTAATGGGCCTTATGTTCATTATCTCACTTTGCTACTGTTTAGTTCCTCACCTAAACTTGTGTTACAAGACATGCTTGAAGAATCAGTTTCTATGTGCAGGAAATGCTGGATTTGGCTATCAAGTACAATAAAGCTGTGCAAGAAGAAGATAACTTACCCCCAGAAAAACTCGCCATAGCTAATGTTGGACGACAAGATGCAAAGAAACATCTGGAGGAACACGTATCAAATTTGATGTCATCAAATATTGTCCAGACTTTGGGCACAATGCTCGATACAGTAGTCTTTTAGTCATTTGTGAGTATTATGTTTTATAATCTGCAGGCTACATATGGTTTCCTATGAACACAAAAAAGAACTTTTATTCTTTCTTGGACTAAGATACACCCTAACTTAGGGCTAATTTGAACTTAGTCATGCCATGTCAATCAGGCTACATGCAACTGATCTTGTGCAGCCCTTGATTCGACATTCTAAAGATAGACTTGGTTTTCACACCTTTTTTGTTGCTAACCTGCTTGTCACACTGTCAACTTCATCTTCCTCTCCCAGTAAGGTGTGCATATCTTCGTGGAGGCTCATACATAAAGCAAGCCAGCTCTTTATCTTGAATTAATAATTTGATGAGAGATTTGTCTTGGGAACTTAATTTTGCTCTCATGTAAGCACTTTATATTCACAGAGAGCAATATCTTGAATAATATACATGTAGAATTAATCTCATGCTAAGGAGGAGTGTGATCAGAGAGAAACAAAGATACAAGTTTCTTGATTTGCCTCTACAATTTGACCCGCGCAGCTTGAAACTATGGTTCATTTTCATAATAAGGCACATCTAGCCCAACGTGTTATGATGATCTCCACAAGAAGAGGTGTAACTTGAAGCTACAATCTTTTCCTCGTTCTCCCTCAAAAGCCACGGGTAGCTTGAAGCTACAATCTTATTCCAAGCAGCATAATCAGAAAGAGGCAGAAAAATAGAGTGTTTTGTCACGACAAGAAGACACGTGTAGCTGATAACCATGATCCTTTGTTTTATATGAAAACTCATTTGGCTGAATATCACATAGCCTATTAATAATAAGACACATGTAGCTCAAAGCATTGATTTAGTTTTCATAGGAAGAGTTATGAGCTAAACCTTATATAAACTTATGATCTTACAAGAAATGTAGTTTGAAGGTACAATGGTCCCCATTTTCTTCCCGGAAAGCCTTGCAATTTTCTGCAAGGGCTAATGAATCTCCAAGCTTGAAAGCAAAACAAACATTTTGTCTATTAATGCCTTCTTGTGC
The DNA here is from genome assembly GCA_029204225.1 of Diphasiastrum complanatum. Classification (NCBI taxonomy): domain Eukaryota; kingdom Viridiplantae; phylum Streptophyta; class Lycopodiopsida; order Lycopodiales; family Lycopodiaceae; genus Diphasiastrum; species Diphasiastrum complanatum. The sequence continues at coordinate 46,167,379 of CM055094.1, read as the reverse complement.
CAAATAAACATGCTTGATGAAGTCTCCTGTCAGATTTCTTTATAGTTTGAAAAAAGGTTGATAGGACAATGCCTGTATTGTAGGAGCCAAGTTGAAATTGATGAAGCAGCAAACATTCTTATGCTTGTCCATGCAAAAGTCCAATTGAAAATCATCAGCTGCAAGTTAATATCTTGTTGAGCATACTTTTCCTTGAAGTTGAAGGTAAAGGTGACCAGCACAATCCCACTTTAGCCTTATCCTCGAGACTAAACCAAATACCGAAAAGAGGCTTTCTGGACAGCTTCAAGTGTTGTGTCTTTGATGCAAGCTTCTAGACAAGGCTAGCTAGAAATTTTTAGCCTCATCCTCGAGACAAAACCAAATCCTGAAAAGGGGCGTTCTGGCCAGCGAGTAGTGTTGTCTTGATGCAAGCTTCTAGACAAGGCTAGCTAGAATTTCTTTGGATTTCAACTTATCTGGTTTTCTTGTTTTGTTCCTGCTTGTTAAGGAGAATACAATGAGTGTAGTAAATGAAGGAAAAATAAGAGGCATATTGAAGGAGACAAATTTGCTTGGAGGGGAAAAAGAGCAAATGAATGTATATTGAAAATTTCCAAATTGGCAGTATTGTCAATAGTAATTACCTTTATATATCTAGGGGTACTTCATTGAAAAAGCAGGGAACAGAAGAGAAATGTCGATGTACCTTACCAAGAGATGACATGTGAACAGAAAAACACCTTACCTGTTGACTCAGAGCTAATAACAAGAACATTTAGTATTATCCACTGCACAATAATAAACCTATGCATACCATCAACAAGTTGTGATCTCCTCAAGAAATTAGAAAATTGTGTCATGCCAAAATCTTTCAAGTTAATGAACATCGAACTCTCTAGGCCTTTGTTCATTGGGCGCTATCTTAGTAGTCTAATTTTAAAATCTGTAGCCTTTTGTCATGAATTTTATGTTTTCATGAGCAGCCAGCTGAGAGCAAAACACCATTTATTAGCAAGCAAGGTTCTATTTCCATGTTTGGATTGAATTTAGGAAATCGATCTAGGACTCAACCTGGAATTCGATATTAGAGGCAGTTACAACTATTATCTTTTAGGCGGTGAAATCACTTTTTATACTAAAACTCAGATCAAAACAATAGATCTGATGACCCAATCTCAAACCTACCTATAGATTTAAATCTCTATAGATTTTCCTACAATGTGTGGAAAAAATCTCACCAAAATCTCATAAAATGCAATTTTGAGATGATCTCCAAGAATTGGCCTCTCCTCTGGTCATGTACACCTTCACACGTGTGGGGAAGGTACCTAAGACAAATCCAATGATTGATCCCAAAAAACCAATGCTTACATATGTCAGTAGCCCACCCACCAAAAAAAAGATTTTTGGCTACAAATTTTGATCGAACACTCAACCTCAAGCACTTGGTTTTGATACCATGTTGAAATTCAAATGTGAAGGACCTAAAACGGATTCATTTAATCTCCAAGAGGGATTGGATGCATTACTTTTTTTCTCCTGATAGTTTGAGTCTTTCAAAACTTTGCAATGCACTTCAAGAATGAATCGTCGAACAAGAGTAAATAAAAACAATTGTGTATATCCTTCATGAAAAATATTGTGATTAATTTATGTAACATTTGTTTTTGAATGAATGTGGATTTTTTAAACACCTTGCATGAAAGTATGTTCTCGGTTGTGTCATGACACATGTAGGTTAACTCCCTTAATGCATGGGCATATTATGACTTAATATTAGATTCAACTTTTGTTGAGTCACTTTTTTAGGTCTGGTCTTTCGAAGGCAAAATTATGTAATTAAGGTGGTCAAGGAGTTGTAAAATAAAAAATTGCAATAATCAAATACAAACTTAGACTTCGGAATCATTCCCAAATCTGTTCATCTTAAGATTATAATGAATAGAAGAAAATAGTAATAAATGCAAAAAAGTAATAAAGACAATAGTAATAACTACCTACTAAGAAAGATAAGATACAAAAAAGTCTATACAAATAGTTTAACTACCGTGTCTCTGATATGCTTATTTGAATGATCTATCAATAGATTTAACATAGATCATAATCCTCAATTTCATCTGCTTGTTATTGCTCAACTTCTCTTTATATGTGCTATATTGCCCTAATAGTCTGTGATGTCATAGCTCTTTTCCATATACAATGGAGCATTTCTCTCCCGCAACTTTATTTCGACCATATGACCAAACCCTATATTTCGATTCAATCTCGATTGGATTAGATTCGACCCTGGCATTTCGACCTGATATTTCAACTTGGTATTTCAACCTTGTATTTCGACCCAAGTATTTTGACCATGATATTTTTTTCCCTGTTATTTCAACTTTGTATTTTGGCCCTAGTATCTTGACCCTGTTATTTCAACCCTGTTGTAGTTTACTTTATGATTCTATAGACTAACTTATTTACAAATATGTTTAAGTATTTGCAATATGTCCACATAACCTTTGGAATTGTCAAAGATAGAAATCTAACACTTTTCCCTAATGTGGATCCTAGAAAACCTCGTCTTTCAAATTTAACATATTGCTTAATGTGATATGATTATCACTTGCCAATGTCTTAATGAAAACATACATTGCCATGAATTGAATTTTGCAAAACATGAGAGTAGCTTCTTTGCTAAATACCTTGTATTTGACAAAATGATAGCCATGGTACTTTGATTATTACAATTACCACCATAGGCTTGTAAAAGTACTGTACTTTAGGACCATAAATAGATCTACAAAAGATCCACAAGAGTGATTGGATGCTCGCTTAACAATCTATTAAAAAACTAGTCATCAAAAAGTTGATCTAGATTGGCAATTTGACAAACAACAAGCATTAACAATCAAAAGCATTGATCAACATTGAAATCCGAGCCCAAACTCAATGCACATAGTGAACTAGCTTGAGATTGCCAATGAGTTAAAAAAATATTCTATCTTCTCACTATGGGAGCTTGGAATACATAGCAAATTCGACTTCCTTCTTGAAGTTAGGTGGATTTCCAGCATGTAATAAGGAAGTTAACTCACTCTTCTTGCCCTAAAATGAAACCCTAGCCTAGATCCTAGAGTAATGCTTGGTAGGTAGCTAGTTGGTCAAATTTTCATCTTAAACTTAGGTGTAGGTCCTATAAAGTAGGGATGACCACCAAATAGACATGACCTACTCTCTTGACTTGACCTAACCTACATTAGGAGTGGGTTGCCACGTGGCATCTTGGCCTTACATGTGTGGAACCCAATTATACACAATATTTACAAAGTTCTACATGGCTAGATTTGCTAGATTAGGCTATTTTTCACACTCCTCAAATCTAGCCTTGGAAACAATAATGTATCTATATACAATTCTAAGACCTGATCTTAACATCAGAAATGAATCATATTCCGGTTTAGAAGATGACTAATGAGCCCCCAAAGATGAGGACATGATCTATCACCATATCCAAGATAGAGCTTCTTTGATCTTGATCTCCTCCAAGATGAATTGAAGAGTCTTGATTCTTCCTTGCACCTTTGCACTTGATTTCTTCCATGTTGAGTGAAGATGCATGAACTTGAAACTTGCTCCTCCTTGATCTTGATGCTTCTCTTTGAAGGAAATCTGATGTCTCCATGTCTTGTGAAAATCACATTGATCAAGATCACAAAACATGTACTTGCTACTACCAAGAATTATCATGCTAGAATGACTAGTCCACAAACCATCAAAAGTAAGCATTTCTCATAAGAAGCTTACAATTTGCCTCTCCAAAAGAAAAAACACATTTTTTAAAACAATATGTGATTAACTCATTCTTGCTCTTCCAAAATTTGAGAGCACTCATTTGATCAAACAACCAATTTACTCTTAATTGGTTCATAACAATTTTTAGATCATTAAGACGTAAAAACTTGTTCTCAAATGAGTCATTACACATCTTATCTTCAACTTCCTTCTTGATGAAGCCCTCAAGTTGCCTCATGTAGTTCTCATAGCATACCTCGGTTTGCCTCATGCAGAACTCATAGCAAAATGGTTCATCAAGCATTGAAGTAAGAAAACTGTTAAAAGTGAATGGTTGAGAATCTTCCCCTTGATTACCTTTGCCAAGATAAATGAGCCTTGAAGGCTCGGCCCTTGCCTTTGTGGATCTTCTTGGAGCACTTGATCTTTGAGGTGGATCCTCAAGATCTCCATCACTTTGTTGCTCCTCCTCAATCCTTGCAAGATCATTGACACCAAGGTTGTTGATTTCACTTTCATTCACACAAGATACTAGATGGATCCAAGCATGTCTTGTATAAACATCTAAGAATGTTTCATGCATCTTATCATCACTACTTGGTACATGAGAAAAGAGGTGTACATTTGAATGAATGATTTTCTCTTTTGCCATAGCAATTTTAGCATCCAACTTAAACAAACTATTTTGTTTAACACCATTTGCTATACAATTATCATTCTTCATGATGGAACAAACTCCATGCTTGAAGTGAAAATCTAAACCATCATCCATTAGTTGTCCACCAACACTAAGCAAGCTCTTGGTAAGTGAGGGTACAAAAAGGACATTGTCTAGATCCATCCTTTTGCTAGATCCTAAACTTAATAAGATGGTACCAATACCATCTATCTTACATTCTTGATCATTTTCTAAAGAAACAAATTTATTAGCACCATTGAAAGAGTGTAAGGTTGATAATGTGTCCTTTTGGAAAGTGCCCCACTATCAATCCACCAAGTGTCCTTTGAGATGCTTTTGCTTGTTGGAGTGGATGTAGATGCCATCAAAGATGAGATCTCCTCATCTCCATCCTCTTCATATGCAAGGTTCCCTTGTTTGGCCTCCTCCTCTTTTGCTCTTAGCCTCTTGTAGCATTCGGATGCATAATGCCCCTTCTTTCCACAAAAGAAGCAATTTTGCTTTGACTTGTCCTTTGAGCTTGATGCATCATCCTCTTCTTTGGCCTCCTTGGGATGCTTCTTCTTTCCATTGGTCTTCTTATTGCCCTTGAATGAGAAACTGGCTTTCTCATCTCCATCTTGCAAAGACAATGAACTCATTCTTGCCTTGGTGTGGAGCATCCTACACTCTTCAGCCACTAATACACTGTGAAGTTTTTCTATAGCTGGCAAAGTGTCTTGGATGGCAAAACTTTGGACCAAATTTGCAAAGTCATCTCCTAGACCATTAAGGACAATTTGTACAAGCTCTCCATAATGAATCTTCTCTCGAATGGAAGCCAACTCCCTATTTAGAGACTTGATTCTGAGTATATAATCCTGTGCACTCTACTCACTTCTCCTCATGCTTTGCAAAATCTGATTTCTAAGCATGAGTACTCTTGAAGTGTTACTAGATTCATAGATTGATTTTAAAGACTCCCAAGCCTCTTTAGCACTTTTACATGATGATACTTCCCTCAAAAGATCATTGCTCACATTCATTTTCACACAATGAAGTGCTAGCCTAGATCTCTTTTTGTATCTCACTAATTCCTATGCACCTAGAGGTTCATCTTCATCCTTAATCAGAAACTCATAATGGGTTTGGAGCACCAAAAGTGACTCCATCCTAACTTCCAAATAGCATAATTTGTAGAATTCAATCTCTCACTAGCTTCTAGAAGGTATGCTCTAGCAGATCCCATCTTACTAGTGACTTCTACAAACAAGAAATAGATTTTATTGACTTGAAACTCACAAAGGTCTCACACTTGCAGTGTTTCACTCAAATTTGATTTCTACTCCAACAAATGGACTTATAATCACAGTTCTATCACTCCCTCACAAAGCTGGAATGAAGATAAGATGAAGTGAAAACTACTTTCAAACAAATCTTACCAAGAAATGGATTTGATTGTCTCTAGAAACTCACTAAGGTCTCTCTCTTGTAGTCTTTCACTCAAATTAGATTTCTAATCCAACAAATGGACTTATAATCTTAGTTCTAGCACTCTCTCACAAAGTTGGAATGAAAATAAGATCAGTGTGAAATCTACTTACAATCAAGTCTTGCCAATTTTGGCTATTTTTGGACAATAACATGACTAAATCTCCCTCACACTTTTTAATGTACTTTCAAGACCTGTAAAAAAAGTTTAGAGGACTTGATTTCAGCCTAGATTAATTAGATCTCATGACCCTAAGTCAAATCTAATCAATGGCACTCAATCTTGGTAGCTTATCCTAAGATTTTCACGAAAAATTACATCAAAAGCTCACAAATTGAATCTCTTCGGATCGAATGAATATCATGCATTAAATGCAGGCTTAGAGGTTCCCACACATGTGGATAGTACGGATTTGGACCCCTACCAAGTTTGGGATCAAATCTCTTCACCAAAATCAAGATTGTAGCTTGCCCTCTCAATACTAGTTTTTAGCACCAAAACTTGCTAAAAATGGATTTGCATCAAATCAATGGCTTATGCTCTTGTACTTGGATCTGATACCATGTGAAATTACTGTACTTTAGGACCATAAATGGATCTACAATAGATTCACAAGAGTGATTGGATGCTTGCTTAACAATCTATCAAAAAACTAGACACAAAAAAGTTGATCTAGATTGGCAATTTGACAAACAACAAGCATTAGCAATCAAAAGCATTGAGGAACATTGAAATCCAAGACCACACGTGTGTACTATAAGCTTTAGTACAGCCTTCAAGCTGAGAAACAAGTAGAAATTGATTTAGTTGCATTTGGATCACAAAAACTCAATGTACATAGTGAACTAGCTTGAGATTGCCAATGAGCTCCAAAAATATTCTATCTTCTCACTATGGGAGCTTGGAATACATAGCAAATTCGACTTTCTTCTTGAAGTAAGGTGGATTTCCAGCATGTAATAAGAAAGTTAACTCACTCTTCTTGCCCTAAAATGAAACCCTAGCCTAGATCCTAGAGTTATGCTTGGTAGGTAGCTAGTTGGTCAAATTTTCACCTTAAACTTAGGTGTAGGTCCTATAAAGTAGGGATGACCACCAAATAGACATGACCTACTCTCTTGACTTGACCTAACCTACATTAGGAGTGGGTTGCCACGTGGCATCTTGGCCTTACATGTGTGGAACCCAATTATACACAATATTTACAAAGTTCTACATGGCTAGATTTGCTAGATTAGGCTATTTTTCAAGATTCAAATATGATAGTAGGCACCTTAACCAAATTTCGTTTTTTGCAATGTGTGTAGTGGCAATGTACTCGACTTCTAGTGGACAATGTAGTAGATGCCTACTTCTTACTATCCATGAAATGGGTCCATTGTTGTATGAAAATACATAATCTAATGTTGGTCTTCTAGTGTCAACATCTGTAAAACCTTTAAGCTCAAAACTATTATTGATAATGTGTTGCCTCCATAATATATGCATAAACTTTAGTTGATTGCAAATATCTAGGAACTCTTAAATGTGAAAAATTGCCTATGTTGGCAAATCTAGCCATGTAGAACTTTGTAAATATTGTGTATAATTGGGTTCCACACATGTAAGGCCAAGATGACACATGGAAAACCACTCTTAATGTAGGTTAGTTCAAGTCAAGAGAGTTGGTCATGTCTATTTGGTGGTCATCCCTAGTTTATAGGACCTACACCTAAGTTTAAGGTGAAAATTTGACCAACTAGCTACCTACCAAGCATAACTCTAGGATCTAGGCTAGGGTTTCATTTTAGGGAAAGAAGAGTGAGTTAACTTCCTTATTACATGCTGGAAATCCACCTAACTTCAAGAAGGAAGTCGAATTTGCTATGTATTCCAAGCTCCCATAGTGAGAAGATAGAATATTTTTGGAGCTCGTTGGCAATCTCAAGCTAGTTCACTATGTACATTGAGTTTTTGTGATCCAAATGCAACCAAATCAATTTCTACTTGTTTATCAGCTTGAAGGCCGTACTACAGCTTGTAGTACACACGTGTGGGCTCGGATTTCAATGTTCCTCAATGCTTTTGATTGTTAATGCTTGTTGTTTGTCAAATTGCCAATCTAGATCAACTTTTTTGTGTCTAGTTTTTTGATAGATTGTTAAGCAAGCATCCAATCACTCTTGTGGATCTTTTGTAGATCCATCTATGGTCCTAAAGTATAGTAATTTCACATGGTATGAAAGCCAAGCACAAGAGCATAAGCCATTGATCTAATGCAAATCCATTTTAAGCAAGTTTTGGTGCTAAAAAACTAGTATTGAAAGGGCAAGCTAGAATCTTGATTTTGATGAGGAGATTTGATCCCAAACTTGGTAGGGGTCCAAATCCGTACTGTCCACATGTGTGGGCACCTCTTAACCTGCCTTTAATTCATGGTATTCATTTGGTACAAAGAAATTTAATTTGTGAGCTTTTGATGTAATTTTTGGTGGAAACATTAGGATAAGCTACCAAGATTGAGTGCCATTGATTAGATTTGACTTAGGGTCATGAGATCTAATTACTCTAGGCTGAAATCAGGTCCTCTAAACTTGTTTTACAGGTCTTGAAAGTACATCAAAAAGTGTGAGACAGATCATGTTATTGTCCAAAAATAGCCAAAATTGGAAAGATTTGATTGTAAGTAGATTTCACACTGATCTTAGTTTCAATCCAACTTTGTGAGGGAGTGCTAGAACTAAGATTATAAGTCCATTTGTTGGATTAGAAATCTAATTTGAGTGAAAAGAGAGAGACTTAGTGAGTTTCTAGAGACAATCAAATCCATTTCTTGGCAAGATTTGTTTGAAAGTAGTTTTCACTTCATCTTATCTTCATTCCAGCTTTGTGAGGGGGTGATAGAACTGTGATTATAAGTCCATTTGTTGGATTAGAAATTTTTTTTGAGTGAAACACTGCAAGTGTGAGACTTTTGTGAGTTTCAAGTCAATCAAATCTATTTCTTGTTTGTAGAAGTCACTGAATAAGATGGCATCTGCTGGAGCCATACCTTCTAGAAGCTAGTGAGAGATTGAATTCTACAAATTATGCTATTTGGAAGGTTAGGATGGAGTCACTTTTGGTGCTCCAAGACCTTTATGAGTTTCTGATTGAGGATGAAGATGAACCTCTAGGTGCACAAGAATTAGTGAGATACAAAAAGAGATCTAGGCTAGCACTGCGTTGTGTGAAAATGAATGTGAGCAATGATCTTTTGAGGGAAGTATCATCATGTAAAAGTGCTACAGAGGCTTGGGAGTCTTTAAAATCAATCTATGAATCTAGTTCTCATGCTTAGGAATCAGATTCTGCAAAGCATGAAGAGAAGTGAGGAAAGTGCACATGATTATGTACTCAGAATCAAGTCTCTAAATAGGGAGTTGGCTTCCATTGGAGAGAAGATTCAAGATGGAAAGCTTGTACAAATTGTTCTTAATGGTCTAGGAGATGACTTTGCAAATTCGGTTCAAAGTTTTGCCATCCAAGACACTTTGCCATCTATTGATTAGCTCCATAGTGTGCTTGTGACTGAAGATTGTAGGATGCTCCACACCAAGGCAAGAATGAGTTCATTGTGTTTGTAGGATGGAGATTAGAAAGCCAATTTCTCATTCAAGGGCAAAAAGAAGACCAATGGAAAGAAGAAGCATCCAAAGGAGGCCAAATAAGAGGATGATGCATCAAGCTCAAAGGACAAGCCAAAGCAAAAATGCTTTTTTTGTGGAAAGAAGGGGCATTATGCATCCGAATGCTACAAGAGGCTAAGAGCAAAAGAGGAGGAGGACAAACAATGGAACCTTGCATATGAAGAGGATGAAGATGAGGAGATCTCATCTTTAATGGCATCTACATCCACTCCAACAAGCAGAAGCAACTCAAAGGACACTTGGTGGATTGATAGTGGGGTTCCCACATGACTTTCCAAAAGGACACATTCTCAACCTTACACTCTTTCAATGGTGCTAATAAATTTGTTTCTTTAGCAAATGATCAAGAGTGTAAGATAGATGGTATTGGTACCATCTCATTAAGTCTAGGATCTAGCAAAAGGATGGTTCTAGACAATGTCCTTTTGGTACCATCAATTACCAAGAAACCCTAAGGATTCACCCATACAGTATTTAAGGCATGGACGTTGGAGATTCCAATTAACCATTTATTTTCTAGGCTTGTTGCTTATTTGCATTTAGCTATTTTTCTTGGTTAAGTCTATTGAGGTTCGCATAGCTTTTTATGGGTGTGATTTTTTGGGCAAATGGTGTTAAACAAAATAGTTTGTTTAAGTTGGATGCTAAAATTGCTATGGCAAAAGAGAAAATCATTCATTCAAATGTACACCTTTTTTCTCATGTACCAAGTAGTGATGATAAGATGCATGAAACATTCTTAGATGTTTATACAAGAGATGCTTGGATCTATCTAGTATTTTGTGTGAATGAAAGTGAAATCGACAACCTTGGTGTCAACGATCTTGCAAGGATTGAGGAGGAGCAACAAAGTGATGGAGATCTTGAGGATCCACCTCAAAGATCAAGTGCTCCAAGAAGATCCACAAAGGCAAAAGCCGAGTCTTCAAGGCTCACTTATCTTGGCAAAGGTAATCAAGGGGAAAATTCTCAACCATTCACTTTTAACACTGTTCTTACTTCAATGCTTGATGAACCATTTTGCTATGAGTTCTACTGAGGCAAACCGAGGTATGCTATGAGAACTTCATGAGGCAACTTGAGGGCTTCATCAAGAAGGAAGTTGAAGATAAGATGTGTAAGGACTCATTTGAGAACAAGTTTTTATGTCTTAGTGATCTAATAATTGTTATGAACCAATTAAGATCAAATTGGTTGTTTGATCAAATGAGTGCTCTCAGATTTTGGAAGAGCAAGAATGAGTTAATCACTCATTGTTTTGAAAAATGTGTTTTTTCTTTTGGAGAGGCAAATTGTAAGCTTCTCATGAGAATAAGTGAAACATTCTTGAAGGACATTTATACCCATAAGCAAGTATGTAGCCTCATGAAGTTCAAGATCACTTGTAATTACAAGATTAGGAAAATCATGCTTACTTTTGATGGTTTGTGGACTAGTCGTTCTAGCATGATAAATCTTGGTAATAGTAGCAAGTACATGTTTTGTGATCTTGATCAATGTTATTTTCACAAGACATGGAGACATCAAATTTCCTTCAAAGAGAAGCATCAAGATCAAGGAGGAGCAAGTTCTAAGTTCATGCATCTTCACTCAACATGGAAGAAATCAAGTGCAAAGGTGCAAGGAAGAATCAAGACTCTTCAATTCATCTTGGAGGAGATCAAGATCAAAGAAGCTCTATCTTTGATATGGTGATAGATCATGTCCTCATCTTTGGGGGGCCATTAGTCATCTTCTAAACCTGAATATGATTCATGTTTGATGTTAAGATCAGGTCTTAGAATTGTATATAGATACATTATTGTTTCCAAGGCTAGATTTGAGGAGTGTAAAAAATTGCCTATGTTGGCAAATCTAGCCATGTAGAACTTTGTAAATATTGTGTATAATTGGGTTCCACACATGTAAGGCCAAGATGACACGTGGCAACCCACTCTTAATGTAGGTTAGTTCAAGTCAAGAGAGTTGGTCATGTCTATTTGGTGGTCATCCCTAGTTTATAGGACCTACACCTAAGTTTAAGGTGAAAATTTGACCAACTAGCTACCTACCAAGCATAACTCTAGGATCTAGGCTAGGGTTTCATTTTAGGGAAAGAAGAGTGAGTTAACTTTCTTATTACATGCTGGAAATCCACCTTACTTTAAGAAGAAAGTTGAATTTGCTATGTATTCCAAGCTCCCATCATGAGAAGATAGAATATTTTTGGAGCTCATTGGCAATCTCAAGCTAGTTCACTATGTACATTGAGTTTTTGTGATCCAAATGCAACCAAATCAATTTCTACTTCTTTTGTAGATCAATTTATGGTCCTAAAGTACAATGCTTTCACATTAAAGAGTCATCTAATGAACAAAGCTAAGGTTGGACATGTACTGGCTCAATGTACTAACTAAAAGAGCAATGCTAGACCTAGTACATATCATGACATATATAAGTGAGCCAATAATAGAAAGATAAGGATAGTGAATCACTGTGGAGACACATCATTGGTGTAAAAGACAAGTCAGCAGCTCGTAAAGATTTACAAGTGGCTAACATGAAAAGATTCTATTGGACTCAATACACTAAAAGTGGAGATGAAATTCTAACTAACGTGTTATGGATTCTTACAAAAGAGCAACTCTCACATGTTAAATGCATCATAAAACAAATGAGCACTCCAATAGGCTGGGCACATTCTTTATGCAAATTATTTACCAAAGATGGAAAATTAAGCAGATTAAAATTGATAGACATTGCATTTCATAGTTTCTCTTTCCATTCAAGGTTGTTTCAATGATGATGTATGAAATATGCATCACAAATTATCCTCAATTACTAGATTTGTATGTCTTTTTTAAATATTACTTACATCGACATTCATCTCATTCAAATTTGTTGTTATGACAATTTGTTGCATCATTCTGACTTATTGCCATTCATTCCTTAATTCCATAATTTCTGATGGCTCATTCATAGATGTGTGCATGTCAGATAGTGTTTTTGCATTGTCTACATTTGCATCATTGTCGACTATTTATTCAACATCATTATCTCAAATTTTCGACATGTTGTTAGAGCTTGGTATCTAATCAGATCAAATTCATTTGTCTAAGTGGGTCTAGAGCTCATTAGTTAACGTAGAATTTTTTTAGTTATGTTACAAAAGAGTACCTATTTTGAGACTCTTGCACAAAATTTTGAGACGATAAATTGTTAAATCTCTCCCACACACACACACACACACACACACACACACACGTGCACAAACTTAGCTCTCGTTCTCTCTCTGAAATGAAGTTGCATACTTTGATTGACAAATGAAGTTAAAATTACAAGCTCTAACTACTTCAATGCCCAAAATATATTGTAAGGATCCAAGATCTTGCATTTTGAAGTCTCTACACAATGCCATCTCAGCTTCATCAATGAGATTGACATTGTCTCCATAAAATATTATGTCATCTACATAAAGTACAAGTATCACAATGTTACCATCATGAAACTTAAATTAAAAGCAAGGATCATAATCACTTAAGATGAATCCAAGTGATAAACAAAAGGTCTTGAGTTGAGAATGCCAAGATCTACTTGCTTCAAGCCATACAAATTTTTTTGTAGCAAGAAAACTTTGTCTTCTTCTCCATGCCTGATGAAGCCCTCGGGTTGCTCCATAAAGACTCTTCTTCACCATTCAAGAAGGCGTTAGTCACATACATTTGAAAAAGCATCTATTGATATGTGTGTAGATGCTGATTTTTTGACATTGGCAAGATTGGTGGAGTTGATTGTTTTCTAATCAAAGATCAAAGGGATATTTTGGATCTTAGTGATATGAAATCTTTCACATGGTATCAGAGCTTGTGTTTCAGGTTATGAAGGAGGCAATCACATCTATCAATGATTTGGAGAAGATATCAATGCTAGAGCATGCTAGATTGGATTCTTTTGTAGATCAAAACCATGTATAGGTTTATAATCTTGATCAATTCTGATTTCTTACATCACAAGTTGGATTTGGCTGATTTTTGGATGATTGGAATAGCCTAAGTGGTGGCTAATAGATTGCATATCAAGTTTTTGACATTTGCATATAGATTTTGAGATATTCAATTTTTTGTGATTTAATCATTTTGATTGGATCCCTAGATAGTGAGGTTGTTGGACTTCATTTGAGTGTATCTCAATCTTAGAAAGTGAGAAGAGTCATTAGATTGAGGATAGATCATAGGTTGATCAAGATTTCATAATTCTATGTGTTGATTTGCTTGGTATAAGTGCTAGAAGACTGAGAAGTTTCATATCTGTGTGATTTCCTTTTGAAAGCATTTGTTGTTGTTCAAAGGAGTGCTTTGTGCATTGAAACAGGTTGAAAGAGAGGATCAGGTCATTGCTACATGGCTACATCAAGTGGAGTCAAGTTGGAAGCCAATGATAGGCTTACCTCAAATAACTATTCATTGTGGAAAGTGAGGATGGGATCACTTTTTGAGATGAGTGATGTTTTGGATATTGTTGTAGGTTTGGAGGAGAGACTAGCAACACAACAAGATCAATTGAGGTATGACAAGAGGGCCAAGAAGGCTCTACACATGATTAAGATGAATGTTACCATGAGCTTCTCAAGGAATTCGGTAAGAGTACTTTATCTAAGGATGCTGACTCCAAGTCTACTTCTAGAGTGTTGACTCTAAGAAGGAAATCTTTTCTTGTTTGCAAAAGAATGAAGAAAGTCCAAATACTTTTATTTTGAGAGCAAAAGCATTGAATGATGAGTTGGCTTGCATTGATGAGAGCATTAAGGAAGGAGAGCTTGTACAAGTTATTCTTAATGGATTGTTGGATGCTCATGTAACATTCAAAGTATTGCAATTCAAAAGAATCTGCCAAGTTTGATTAATCTTCAAGATGTCTTGATCAATGAAGAATATAGGCTTCAAGCAAGAGGTGGATCTTCATTAACATCTCAAGTTGGAGAGGAGGCTATGTTCATCATGGGGGGGGGGGGGGGGGGGGGGGAATTCATGGGAAAAGGCAAAAATAAGTGGTCTAAAGGGCAAAATCAAGTGGATGTTTCTTCAAATGGCAAAAAGAAGGACAGATCAAAGCTCAAGTGCTTCTATTGTGGCATCAAAGGACACTTTGCAAGTGAGTGCTACAAGAAGAAGGGAGATCAAGGAGACAAGCAAGGTAATCTTACTCTTGATGTTCAAGATGCAAATGATGATTCTTTTGTGATGTCTTCATGTATGCTTGCTAATGATGGAGATCTAGATCCATGGTGGATTGATAGTGGAGCAAGTTCACACATGACTTTTCACAAAGAGTACTTCACTTCTTTGTTGGCATATGGAGATGACAAGAGGGTGATCTACATGGCCAATGATGGTGAGTGTGCAATCAAAAGGATTGGCATGATTCATATTTTTCTCTCTACAAATAGGAATGTTCATTTGGAGGATTTTTGTCTTGTGCTTTATCTAAGTCACATAAACAACCTTATGCTAGATCTACAAAGCCTTTTCAAATAGTACATTCAGATATTCATGGAATTACTACAATTAGCAATAGTGGAGCTAAGATGTATGTAACTTTTATTAATGATTTTAGTAAATTTTGTTGGATTTATCTACTAAAGAGCAAAGATGAAGTGTATGATGTCTATGTCAAGTTCAAGAATGCAAGGGAGAACCAATTTTCCACAAGGATCAAGTGCTTAAGGAGTGACAATGGTGGTGAGTACATATCTATCAAGTTCAAGGCCTTTTGTGATGAGCATGGGATCAAGAGGGAGTATACAACACCAAGGACACCACAACAAAATGGAGTGGTTGATAGGAAGAAAAGGACTTTATGTGAAAGTGCTAAATCCATGAGATTAAGTGCTAACCTTGATAAACCATTTTGGGATCAAGCTTTGTTGTGTGCCAATTTCTCGTGCAATAGGTGGCAGAGTGCTTTTTTGGATGGAAGGACACCTTTTGAGATGCTATTCAAGAGAAGGTGGAGTGCCAACTTTCTAAGAACTTTTGGATGCACATTCTATGTCAACATTACTCTTGATGATAGGACCAAGGAGGATCCATCTTCAAGGAAAGGTATTTTTTTTTGATATAGTGAGGTGATAAAGCCTACAAGGTTTACATTCCTTCTACTAACAAAGTGATTGTGAAGAAACAAAACGTTTCTATTTACAAAGCTTTGCTAGCTTTCAACCCTCTGCCTGACGAAGATGTTCGCGAACACGAAAGTCAAGAGACACGAAGCACAAAAGTTTCGCGAACACCTGACAAGAAGACACGAACGTAAAAGATTTGCAAACGAGAATCTTTACGGTCCAACACGAGAAAGTCAGACGACGGAAACGAAACCAACGACGCGACACGAAAAACGTCGCGAAACACTTTATGTCCTCACGCTCCAAAGAGTACCAGCAAAGATCATACAAGTACCCAGAAGTACAGATATATGATCTGATGGCATGATGTCAGCAGATACACTCTAGGTCGTGGCTAATCTGTCACTCTTGTAATTTCTTGATTAGTTGTAGATGCTTAATCACTCTAATCTGAAAGGTTACACATAGCGACTATATACTTACTGGATGAGACTTGACACATATACAGAAAAGTAGTATGATGCTAGTAAGCAATCAAGATGAAATACAAACAAGAAGTTTGCCTGCGTGCGAGAGGAGTTCTGTGATCAGGATCCATAGAGATCCACAGGTCTGCTAGTAAGCGAGACATCCACTCGTGTGTGTCTCTCAAGCCAAGCACTGCATGGATATGCATGCAGTGCTTGAAGAATCAAAGAAAAATCAATAGATGATCTTGTAGCCATTGCGCACATGTCAATTTATGATGTATGATCTTGAATGCAAATGTGTCTGCTGTTATTCATGTGTTTGATTCTCCCATTCATTTCAATTTCGCACATTGGTTGAATTTGTTGAATGCTACATTAATTTACAAACGTAGATCAACAATGACTGACTACATTCTATAGGACTGTAGGAGTGATTCAGCTGGCAGTGTCCAGCGATCACATCTGAACTCCATCCGAGTCGCATTGAATCGTGGTTGCTTCGCTTTTGCGATTGTTTCGTGATCACAAACCGTTATTCTTCTCATCAGATTGTTGGTAGAGATGTCATTTTTGATCAGGGGAACATTCCAAAAGTGTCTTCAAGCATTATTTATGGTGATGTGGATGAATCTAACATTCTTGATGTTGATGTAAAGGATCCTACTTTAGATGGTGATGATGATGGACCTTCATCAAGTCAAAAGACAAGGAGGACATCAAGGGAAAGACAAATGCCGTCAAGGCTCACTTATGATGAGAAGGGTAAGCAATTGGAAGTGACTCATTTTGCTTTTCTCACATGTTTTGGTGAATCTTCTTGTGTAGATGAAGCTATGCAAGAGGATGGATGTTATCTGTGAAAATTGTCAACATTTCCTAGCTAGTTTGAGGCCTAAATTGGCTAAAATTGTAAATAGTTTTGGTTCTGGAGTTTTGCACGTGTGAACCAGGCCACAATGTTTTTATTTACTGTATTTTTTCAGTATGATGAAGTGTCAAACTTCATACCCTTCAAAATGAGACCATTTTGATGTATTTTGGTCATATAAGCCATTTTTAGCTATTTTTCCTATATAGGGAATATCTAGGGTCAAGTACCTTCTAGAGAGAGGAGAGAGAGTCATCTTCCTCATCCATAAATAGTAGGGAAGTCGTGGAGAACAGGTTGGAGAAACCTTTTGTATGCTTCATTGAGATCAATAGATCATTGTCATTGTTTCTTCCTCCATTGAGAGCATTGTTGTGTGTATTGTCTTCAAGCTATTGTGTATGATCTTAAGTGCTTTCCAAAAGTGATAGGCTGATGTATTATGGACTGTATAATGCTATTTTGGGCCGCACTTGATGTTTATGGAAGTTTCCATTTGTGATAAATGCTTTTTGATCAAGTTCTTTGCATTCTAGGTAGCATAGAATGTGTTGCCAATTCCTAGCTTATGTAGTTTGGAGTGCAAGCATTCAAGCCAATGATCTTGGAGTTTAGATCCACTTAGGATCTGTATTTTTCACATGGTATCAGAGCTGGTTGGCTTCTATTTACAGTAAGTATTCCATTTTTGGTGATATTTGGATGTTTGATCAAGTTCTAGCATGATTTTGCATTGCTTTGTTGATCAAATCTTACTAACCTTTGTTTTGTGAGTTGAACTTGTGGATCAAAAGCATATTTCAGGTCTATTGAAGATCAGAGGCTGAAAAGAAACTATTTTGGATCAGATCATAACACCTAATCATTTGTGATTGTGAGGCTTGTGCATATTCAATACTAACAATGTTCTTTTCAATCCTATTGTTGACAATCTCCATTCTTGGATGAACACTCTCCTTAAGTGGATGAAACTTCTCCTTAAGTGGATGACAAATGCTCTTTTGAGTGAGTTGTAATTCTCCTAAAGGCTGAGCAAAGCTCCCATTTGGATGAAAGATCCCCTTTTTTGGGTGAACATATTGTAAGCTCCATTGTGAAGAGCATATTGTAAAGATTGTCATCAATTTTGGCATAAATTTTGGTGTACTTTGTTGAGCATGTAAGTAACTCTCCTTATGTAATTTGATTGGAGCATTTGCTGGAAGGTGTTAACCATTATGCAAGTGTGTTTTCAGGTTCTTAACAGGTTGAGGAACATTCTCATGTGAAGTGATCTTAGATCTACATCTAAACACCAAGATTTGACAAGATAGTGAAGCTAGTCTTGTGATTCACTAAGTGTGCTCATTCATTCACCTCTAAATCTTGTATTTATCACTTGCTGGAGTTTATAAACTTTTAGAAGTGTGGTTTACATGTGGTTTTACAGGTTGAATCAATATCTTAGTGTGTTGATCATATGTTGATCAAGTTTGTTCATTACTAGGTAATCTTGGCATCCTAGTTTTGGGTATTTTCTAAGAATGCAAGTAACTCTTCACACCATAACTTGATTTGGTCACTTGCTGGAAAGTTTGAGAGCTTAAGCAAGAGTGTGTTCAGGTTGGTTTGATTTTGTAATCCATTCTTAGTGTGTGCAAAGTGTTGCATGTGTTTCAATCTTCCTTTCTATGCTTGGAAACCATCTAGGTTCAAGATAGAAGTGTTTTAGGGTCCTAAATCTTCATAGATCTCTTTATCTATCATTTGTTGAGAGAAAAGTGAGTGCTAAGTGCTTTAGGACAGAACCTAAAAGTTGAAGAAACATTAGAATCATGGCTTCCAATGGTGGGATCATGCTAGAGTCTAGTGAAAGGTTGAGTTCATCAAACTACTCTACTTGGAAAGTGAGGATGGAGTCCTTACTTGAGTTGAATGAACTCATGGACATAGTTGCAGAAATTGAAGAGAGACCTCTCACACTTCAAGAGCAACAAAGGTTTGATAAGAAGGCCAAAAGGGCTCTTCATATCATTAAAATGAATGTTACAAATGAACTTCTCAAGGAAGTTGGAAAGTGTCAAAGTGCAAGTGAGGCATGGAATGCCTTAAAGAAGCTCTTTGAATCAAAGTCCACATCTAGGGTATTGACCCTAAGGAGACAAATATTTTCTAGTAGGCAAAGAGAGGGTGAAAGTGCTCATGCATTTATCTTGAGAGTTAAGTCCCTAAGTGATGATTTAGCATGCATTGATGAGAACATAAAAGATGGTGAAATAGTCCAAGTTATGTTGAATGGTTTGCTAAATGAACATGCTAACCTTGTGCAAAGTTTTGCCATTCAAAGAGTCTTGCCAAGTGTGGTTGACTTGCAAGAAATCTTATTGGCTGAAGAACATAGGTTGCAATCAAAGCTTGATGGTGCATCCTTGCAAGGTGGAGGTGAAGAGGCTTTCTTCACAAAAGGCAAATTCAAGGGCAAAGGTAAAGGCAAAGGGAAATGGTCCAAAGGTGGTAACTTTGATCATGATGATCACTCTTCCTCTTCCTCTTCTACTAAGAACAATAAGTCAAAGTTCAAGTGCTTTTATTGTGGGATAAAAGGTCATTTTGCAAATGAATGTTATAAGAAGAAAAGAGAGCAAGGAGAGAGGCAAGGAAATCTTACAATAGATGAGGAAGAACATAACACATGTGAATCACTTGTTATGACTTCAAGTTTGTTAGCCAACATAGATGATAATGATCCTTGGTGGATTGATAGTGGAGCCTCATCTCACATGACAAGACATAAGGAATACTTTACATCCTTATTGTCTTATGAGGGAGAAGGTAACATCATCTACACTGCAAATGATGGTCAATGTGACATCAAAGGCATAGGCACTATTCCTATTTCCCTTTCAACAAATAGGAAAGCAAATCTTGAAAATGTTTTGTACATTCCTTCAATCACTAAGAATTTGCTTAGTGTAAGTCAAATGATTGACAAAGGACTTGATGTGGAGTTCATTGGAGATGCATGTTTGATAAGTAAATGTGGATCCTTGATTGCTCAAGGTAGGAGGCATGGTAAACTTTTCAAGCTTGATGCATGTGTGATCTCTAATCATGAAGGATGTATGGCTAGGGAGCAATTGACAAACCAAGAAGTTTGGCACAAGAGGTTGGGCCATCCCAACTTCAAATCTTTGGAGGTAATGGCAAAGAAAGAGCTTGTTCTTGGTCTCCCTAAAAGTCTTGTTGCAAACAATAGTGTTTGTGAACATTGTGCCTTGTCCAAATCTCATAGACTTGCTTATTCTAGATCTACTTCTAGATCTAAAGAAGCTTTTCAACTTGTGCATTCTGATATTTATTCTTCTAGTACAACTAGCAATGGTGGGGCAAAGATGTATGCAACTTTCATTGATGACTTTAGTAGGTATACTTGGATCTATCTTCTTAAAAGTAAGGATGAAGTGTTTGCTGCATTTGTCAAGTTCAAGAATGAAATGGAAAACCAATTCAATACAAAGATCAAATGCTTAAGATCTGATAATGGAGGGGAATACACCTCAAATAGGTTCAAAGACTTTTGTATAGCACATGGGATTAAGAGGGAGATGTCTAGTCCTAGGACTCCACAACAGAATGGAGTGGCCGAGAGGAAGAATAGAACCCTTTGTGAATGTGCCAAGGCAATGAGACTACATGCTAATCTTGCTAAGTCTTTTTGGGGGGAAGCTTTAGCATGTGCTAACTATCTATGTAATAGATGGACAAGTGCTTCCTTGGATGGTAAAACTCCTCATGAGGTTCTTTATGGTAGAAGGCCGAGTGTCAAGCATTGTAGGATCTTTGGATGTACATGTTTTGTCAATATCACACTTGATGATAGAACTAAAGAAGATCCTTCATCAAAGAAGGGTGTGTTTGTTGGCTATAGTGAAGTAAGCAAGGCTTACAAAGTGTACATTCCTTCTACAAAGAAAGTTGTCATAAGTAGGGATGTCATCTTTCATGAAGAGAATGTTTCCAATGTTGTTGATGTTGATGTTGATGTGCCTACTAATCATCATGATGTGCAAGATGTCTTGGATGAAGATGGAGATGCCACTCCAAAGCAAACTTCAAGGAAGACTCAAAGGCAAAGGGCTAAGCCATCAAGGCTAACCTATGATGAAAAAGGAAAGCAAGTGGTGGACAACTCTAACTTTGCTTTTCTTACCTCTTTTGATGAACCAACTTGTGTAGATGAAGCAATTCAAAAGAAGGAATGGATCCAAGCCATGGATCATGAGCATCAAGCACTCATCAAAAGCAACACATGGAGGTTGGTAAAGCTTCCAAAGGACAAGAAGGCAATTGGTTGTAAGTGGATCTTCAAGATCAAGACAAATCAAGATGGATCAATCAACAAGTACAAGGCAAGGTTGGTGGCAAAGGGGTATGCTCAAGAATATGGTATTGACTATGATGAGACCTTTGCACCCGTGGCAAAGATGGTAACTATTCGAATCCTAATCTCTCTTGCAACTCTTTATGATTGGGATATGTGGCAAATGGATGTTACTAATGCCTTCTTGAATGGTGATCTTGAAGAAGATATTTACATGGAGCAACCCGAGGGCTATGTTTCACATGATGAGCCTAATCATGTGTGCTATCTCCAAAAGAGTTTGTATGGGCTAAAGCAAGCACCAAGGAGTTGGTATGCTAAGCTCAATTCCTTCTTACTTTCTCAAAACTTTGTTATGAGTGAGTATGATCATTCTCTCTACTTTAGATTGAATGAAAATGATATCACTTTACTTTTGATCTATGTTGATGACATTATCTTAAGTGGTGGTAACAATCTAGATATAGATGAAATCAAGATGGCACTCAAAAGAGAGTTTGAAATTCAAGATCTTGGTAAACTTCATTATATCTTAGGAATAGAGATTATTAGAACTTCTAAATCTACATTCATATGTCAAGAAAAGTATGTTAACTCTATTCTAAAAAGGTTTCATATGGAAGATTGTAAAGTTGTTTCTACTCCTATGGAATCAAATGTAAAGCTAACTACAAGAAGTAATGAAAGATCCTTCAAGGACATTACTCTCTATAGAAAGCTAATAGGATCTCTTATATGGTTAACCATCACAAGACCTGATCTAAGCTTTGTGGTTGGTAAACTAAGTCAATTTATGCAAGATCCTAGTGAGGCTCATTGGAAGCTAGGAAAGAGAGTACTTAGATACATCTCGGGATCTAGAGATTTTGGCATCTTGTATGGAGGTACTACACCTAACCTTTGTGGATTTTCAGATTCAGATTTTGCAGGTGATCAAATGGATAGGAAGTCAACAAGTGCCTTTGCAATCTATCTTGGAGATGGAGTGGTCTCATGGCTATCAAAGAAGCAACCAACTATCTCTCTATCTTCCACCGAAGCCGAGTACAAGGCATTAACAACATGCACCAAGGAGATTCTTTGGATCAAGAGGATGTTATTGGATCTTCACTTGCTGGAACCAGAGAAGACTCCAATCATACTTTGTGATAACCTTTCAGCCCAAAGCTTGGCAAGCAATCCTGTTTTTCATGCAAGGAGCAAGCACATTGAGATTGCTCACCATTTTGTGAGAGATCAAGTCATTGCCAAAGAGGTGGAGCTTCAACATGTCTCTTCAAAGGAGTGTGTGGCTGATATCTTCACCAAACCATTGGGAAAGGACCTATATTTAATGCATAGATCTAATCTTGGAATGTGCTCAAAGACTATGTTGAAACTAGCATCCAATGTTGAAGAGGGAGTGTGAAAATTGTCAACATTTCCTAGCTAGTTTGAGGCCTAAATTGGCTAAAATTGTAAATAGTTTTGGTTCTAGAGTTTCACACGTGTGAACCAGGCCACAATGTTTTTATTTACTGTATTTTTTCAGTATGATGAAGTGTCAAACTTCATACCCTTCAAAATGAGACCATTTTGATGTATTTTGGTCATATAAGCCATTTTTAGCTATTTTTCCTATATAGGAAATATCTAGGGTCAAGTACCTTCTAGAGAGAGGAGAGAGAGTCATCTTCCTCATCCATAAATAGTAGGGAAGTCGTGGAGAACAGGTTGGAGAAACCTTTTGTATGCTTCATTGAGATCAATAGATCATTGTCATTGTTTCTTCCTCCATTGAGAGCATTGTTGTGTGTATTGTCTTCAAGCTATTGTGTATGATCTTAGGTGCTTTCCAAAAGTGGTAGGCTGATGTATTATGGACTGTATAATGTTATTTTGGGCCGCACTTGATGTTTATGGAAGTTTCCATTTGTGATAAATGCTTTTTGATCAAGTTCTTTGCATTCTAGGTAGCATAGAATGTGTTGCCAATTCCTAGCTTATGTAGTTTGGAGTGCAAGCATTCAAGCCAATGATCTTGGAGTTTAGATCCACTTAGGATCTGTATTTTTCACATATCATGCTGCAAAATCAAGTAATAGATCTGGAAAACAAAGTTTGTTCAATGGCTTTGATGGTCAAGTTGATGATCAAGAGGTTGATCTTAAAGGGCTTCAACAACATGAAAGGAAAGATGGCAAGTTGGAGCTAGTCAAGAGAATCAAAAGAGAGTCAATTGGCAAATATATTTTGGATCTATTTTTGCAGGTTATTGAAGACTCAAGTAAGGTCAAAGGAGTATCAAGGAAGTGTCGTTCAAGTTCACTTTACTTATTCTATCTCATGTTTGAGCATTTTCATGTGGATGTGTACAATTGTCAACATATGGTAAAACTAGCTACATTGGTGAGCATCATTTTGATGTTGGATTTGTAATAGCATTCTTGGCTAGTTTTGTTGATGAAAGTTAATCTATTTCAAGATCATTATGTCACTCGTTCATGGCCAAGTCATCAAGTGATGATGGCATCTTATGGCAAGATGGAGGTGGGGGCTCATTCGTCAAGTTTCATGGTGGATACATGGCAATAAAGGACAAAGAAATAGGAGACATGCAAGCAAATGTTGATCACTCACTTTTATTGTTTATTTGATGTATTTTTCCAGAGATCTCAAAGTTGATAGCATGGAGAAATCATCTCATTTAAGACCCTCCATATATCAAACTACATCTTGATCAAAATACTTATGTTAAATCGGCAAGGCAATATTCCTTTGTTCACTCTCCCATGTGGCCCCTACATTGAGTACTTCATTTGGTTCTTCAAATCCCACACAATATAATGGTTTTCGTTGGTTTAGTCTTGGTCAATCTTTTAGCTAACACTTCCTTAGCATGAGATACCGACCAGTCAAGGACATAGGGAAAAGTTTAACTTTATCTTCTAGGTTAACTTCACCATAAACTTCACGAGATTTAGTAAAGATTTAAAAAAATTTGACTGGATTGGATAATCCATTATACTTCTCCAACTCTAAATGAGGAGTTCATCTAATGATAGGACGGGGTTGGGGTTTCTGTATCTCGGGTTCTGAATTTGACTCTACCATTTTTTAAGAATTACTTTAGAAAAAATGAGAAATCTGTAATGGATAACTATATAGATGAGATTGCATCTAGATTTTTCAATTAAATCCTATCTTCTGATCTGATCTATAAAAAACTTGATCACTTGGTGATGATATCAGAATCTATTCTGGGAAAAAAATCTTGATCAAGTAATCGACATTCAAAAAATAATGTTTTTTTTTCTCAAAATTCAATATCAAATCAACTCATAATTTTTCATCAATTTGGCAATAGCTAAATTAGGTAGATCAAAACTCAAAAATAGTACTGGCGAAGGTTCCCTAGGTGAATGTTATCTTGGTGAGGGTTTTCCACTACTATTTTGGAGTAAGAAATCAATTAACTGGTTGTTTTTGGCAAATCTAGAAAACTGATCTGCACCTCACTAACTGGATAAATTTGGCAAAAAAATATATATGTGGAAGAATTAACAAAGGTTCTTGTGGCAAAGGATGAGAATTTTGCAGCTTGGCTAGGATTAAAATGGATTTTTTAAATAATTCTGATGGAACTAACCTTCGCCAAACTTAAAAATGATGGATTAATATATTTGAAAATCTTAGAGAGGCTAGGGCAGTGTGAAAGATTCAACTAGTTTCATCACATTTTGCAATATTTCCATATTTGGCATATTGAGGCCAAAACTTGTTTTAGACTTAGAGGTTGACTTTTCAAAGTTCATTAGTCTAAATTTCATTTGAATAAACACTTTTTGAAAGTGTGGGAAAGATAGAATGCGAGTTTGAGTAGATTCAATTTGAATAAGTTGGGTACATTGAATCTAGACCCAAAATTGGTAGGGTTAGCATTTTGGTGGGAAAGCCAAGTGGCCAAATAGGGTTTGGACCTGCTATAAAAGGATGTAACTCATGGAGAGAGTCATCTTCTCTCTTCTCTATCTCATTTCATGCTTATACATGGTTCTCTTGGGTTCTACTATCCATTGGTGCACTATCTTGGTGATTGCTTGCAATTCTATGTGTAGAATGATCTATATTTGCTATTTTTGGATCCACATGTGAAATACAGTAGCTTGCTAGTTTTGTACGGACAGCAACAGTACATAATCATTTCATTCAAGTTTGATCAAGTTCTATTAGTGTTTGCATCTCAAATTGTGTGTAGATTCTGATTTTTCTACATTGGTGAAATTGGTAGTGTATTTCTCTTTCTAACCAAAGATCATTCAAGTAGATTGGATCTTAAGGATCTGAAATCTTTCACATGGTATCAGAGCTTGTGTTTCAGGTTATGAAGGAGAAAATCAGATCTATCAATGATTTGGTGAAGATATCAAGTCTAGAGCATGCTAGAGAGGATTCTACACCAAAATCGGATTTTTTGCTTTTGTAGATTGGATCTTTTGTAGATCAAAACACTAAATAGGTCAATATACTTGTTCAATTCCGTTTTTTGAATTCACATGTTGGATTTGGCCGATTTTTGGACCATTGGTTCAGCCTAAGTGGTGGCTTATAGATTGCATATCAAATTTTCAGCATTCGCATGTAGATTTGGAATAGTCAATTTTTTGTGATTTTGTCAAAACCCTAATTTTGATTGGATCTCTAGATAGTGAGGTTGCTGGACTTCATTTGAGTGTGTTTCAATCTTAGGAAGTGGCAAAAGTCATTAGATTGAGGATAGATCATAGGTTGATCAAGATTCCATGATTCTATGTGTTGATTTGCTTGGATAAGTGCTAGAACAGAATTTGTGAGATAGTTTCAAATTTTGGTGATTTCTTTTGAAAGCATTTGTTGTTGTTCAAAGGAGTGCTTTGTGCATTGAAACAGGTTGAAAGAGAAGATCAGGTCATTGCTACATGGCAACCTCAGTTGGAGTCATGTTGGAAGCCAATGATAGGCTTACCTCAAGTAACTACTCATTATGGAAAGTGAGGATGGAGTCACTCCTTGAGATGAATGATGTTTTGGATATTGTTGTAGGTTTGGAGGAGAGACCAACAACACAACAAGATCAATTGAGGTATGACAAGAGGGCCAAGAAGGCTCTACACATGATAAAGATGAATGTTACCAATGAACTTCTCAAGGAAGTTGGTAAGTGCACATCATCTTTGGAAGCTTGGAATTCATTGAAGAAGCTTTATGAATCCAAGTCTACTTCTAGAGTGTTGACTCTAAGAAGGCAAATCTTTTCTTGTTTGCAAAAGAATGAATAAAGTCCAAGTACTTTTGTTTTGAGAATGAAAGCATTGAATGATGAGTTAGCTTGCATAGATGAAAGCATTAAGGAAGGAAAGCTTATTCAAGTGATTTTTAATCGCTTGTTGGATGCTAATGCTAACATTGTTCAAAGTATTGCTATCCAAAAGACTTTGCCAAATTTGATGGATCTTCAAGAGATCTTGATCAATGAGGAATATAGGCTTCAAGCAAGAGGTGGATCTACATCGACACTTCAAGAGGATGCTATGTTTACAAAGGGCAAAACCAAAAGCAAGTGGTCTAAAGGGCAAGATCAAGTGGATGCTTCTTCAAGTGGCAAAAAGAAGGATAGATCAAAGCTCAAGTGCTTCTATTGTGGCATCAAAGGACACTTTGCAAGTGAGTGCTACAAGAAGAAGAGATATCAAGGAGACAAGCAAGGTAATCTTACTCTTGATGAGGATGGTTTGGATGTGCAAGATGCAAATGATGATGCTTTTGTGATGTCTTCATGTATGCTTGCTAATGATGGAGATCAGATCCTTGGTGGATTGATAGTGGAGCAAGTTCACACATGACCTTTCACAAAGAGTACTTCACTTCTTTGTTGGCATATGGAGATGACAAGAGGGTGATCTACACGGCCAATGATGGTGAGTGTGCAATCAAAGGGATTGGCACAATTCCTATTTCTCTCTTTACAAATAGGAATGTTCATTTGGAGGATGTCTTGTTTATTCCATCTATTACCAAGAATTTGCTTAGTGTGAGTCAAATGCTAAGTAAGGGCCTCAAGGTGGAGTTTGATGGAGATGCTTGTTTGATCAAAAGGAAGGATGTCTTGATTGGAAAAGGTAAAAGGTAAAAGGCAAGGGAAGTTGTTCAAACTTGATGCTTGTGTTATTGCTAACTAAGTTGGATGTGTTGCAAGGGAGCAAATTTCTATTCAAGAGGTTTGGCACAAAAGGATGGGACACCTCAACTTCAAGTCATTGGAGGTAATGGCAAGGAAGAAGGTTGTGATTGGTCTTCCAAGTTCCTTAAGTAATGACAAGCATGTTTGTGAGTCTTGTGCTTTGTCTAAGTCACATAGACTACCTTATACTAGATCTATTTCTAGATCTACAAAGCCTTTTCAACTTGTACATTCGGATATTCATGGATTTACTACAATTAGCAATAGTGGAGCTAAGATGTATGTAACATTCATTGATGATTTTAGTAGATTTTGTTGGATCTATCTACTAAAGAGCAAGGATGAAGTGTATGATGTTTTTGTCAAGTTCAAGAATGCAAGGGAGAACCAATTCTCCACAAAGATCAAGTGCTTGAGAGGTGACAATGGTGGTGAGTACATATCTAACAAGTTCAAGGCCTTTTGTGATGAGCATGGGATCAAGAGGGAGTATACAACATCAAGGACCCCACAACAAAATGGAGTGGCTGAAAGGAAGAATAGAACTTTATGTGAAAGTGCTAAAGCTATGAGGTTAAGTGCTAATCTCGACAAACCATTTTGGAATCAAGCTTTGTTGTGTGCCAATTTCTTGTGCAATAGGTGGCCGAGTGCTATTTTGGATGGAAGGACACCTTTTGAGATGCTATTCAAGAGGAGGCCGAGTGTCAACTTTCTAAGAACCTTTGGATGCATATGCTATGTCAACATTACTCTTGATGATAGGACCAAGGAGGATCCATCTTCAAGAAGAGGTATTTTTGTTGGATATAGTGAGGTGAGTAAAGCCTACAAGGTTTACATTCCTTCTACTAACAAAGTGATTGTTAGTAGAGATGTCATTTTTGATGAGGGAAACATTCCAAAGGTGCCTTCAATCATGATTGATGGTAAAGTAGATGGATCTAACATTCTTGATGTTGATAAGAAGGATTCTACTTTGGATGGTGGTGATGATGGACCTTCATCAAGTCAAAAGCCAAGGAGAACATCAAGAGAAAGACAAGTACCTTCAAGGCTCACATATGATCAAAAGGGTAAGCAAGTACTTTCTGAAAATTATGTTGCTTTACTAACCTCTTTGGATGACCCTACAAGTGTAGATCAAGCAAGGAAAGAAGAGGAGTGGATCCAAGCAATGGATCTTGAGTATCGATCTCTTATGAAGAGTGAAACATCTTTTGGAAGATCTTCTTGTGTACATGGAGCTATGCAAGTGGATGGATGTTATCTTGCTGTAAAATCAAGTAATGGATCTGGAAAACAAAGTTTGTTCATTGACTTTGATGGTCAAGTTGAAGATCAAGAGGTTGATCTCAAAGCGCTTCAACTAGTCAAAAGGGAAGTTGGCAATTTGGAGCTAGTCAAGAGCATTAAAGGAGAGGTAATTGGAAAAGGTGTTATGGATCTATTTTTGCAGCATATTGAAGACTCAAGTAAGGTCAAAGGAGCAGCAATGAAGTGTTGTTCAAGTTTACTTTACTTTTTCTATCTCATGTTTGAGCAATTTCATGTGGATGTGTGCAAATTGTCAAGATATGGTAAAACTAGCTACATTGGTGAGCATTGTTTTGATGTTGGATTTGTGCTAGCATTTTTGACTGATTTTGCTGATGGAAATGAAGCTATTGGAGGTTAATTATGTCACTCATCCATGGCTAAGTTCTCAAGTGTTGAGCTACTTGGTGCCAATACTTGGAGATTGTCAATTTTTGTTGAATTCATGGTCATTTTCTTGTGTTAAGTAGATCTTGAAGATGGACTAGTACAAACTACTTGGTTTATGGAGTCATGTGGTGCTGGATTTGCATCATTAATGTACTCACCTACTCATGGATTTCCAATGTTTGATGGTTTCTTGTGGCAAGATGAAGATGGAGGCTCATTCATGGAGTATCATGGTGGATACAAGGCAACAAAGGACAAAGGAGGAGGAGACATGCAAGCAAAAGTTGGTCACTCATATTTATTGATTGTTTGCTGTATTTTTCCAGAGAGTTCAGAGTTGGAAGCATGGTGGAATCATTTCATTTATATTCTATTTGATTCTTCATGTTCTAGTCACATTTTTACATGTAAAATTGATGTAAGAAATAGTGAAGCATCCCAAGTGGACACTATTCTCTATATCAATTATGGTTGTTTCTATTTTGAGCATTACATGATCATTGAAAGGAGATCTATTCTTAGGAAGAAGATCATTCTTATGATGGATCAAAGTTCTATTGGCAAAAACTATGCTAGGAGCATTGGAAGCTAGGAAAGCGAGTTTTGAGGTACATCATTGGAACTCGAGATTTTGGCATATTGTATGAGGGATCATCACCTAATTTTTTTGGATTTTCAGATTCGGACTATGCTGGAGATATAATGGATAGGATATCCATTAGTTCTTATTGTATTTTCGTAGGTGATGGAGCTATATCATGGATGTCAAAGAAACAAGCCACTATCTCATTGTCATCTAGTGAGGCCGAGTACAAAGCTCTTACACATTGCACAAAGGAGATGGTATAGATCAAGAGGATGATCAAGGATCTTCACTTGCTGGATTTTTCAGAGAGCCCAATCATCTTTTGTGACAATCAATCAGCCCAAAGAATGACATCCAATCCTATCTTTCATGCTAGGAGCAAGCATATTGAGATACAATATCATTTTGTGAGGGAGCGACTCATTGCAAAGGAGGTGGAGCTTCAACATGCGTATTCAAGGGAATGTGTAGCTGATATCTTCACCAAAGCATTGGGAAAAGACTTGTTCATGAAGCATAAGACTTCACTTGGAGTATTGTCAAAGTCTATGCTAAAACTAGTTGAAGAGGCAGTGTGAAAGATTCAACTAGTTTCATCACATTTTGCAATATTTTCATATTTGGCATATTGAGGCCAAAACTTGTTTTAGACTTAGAGGTTGACTTTTCAAAGTTCATTAGTCTAAATTTCATTTGAATAAATTTTTTTTGAAAGTGTGGGAAAGATAGAATGCGAGTTTGAGTAGATTCAATTTGAATAAGTTGTGTACATTGAATCTAGACCCAAAATTGGTAGGGTTAGCATTTTGGTGGGAAAGCCAAGTGGCCAAATAGGGTTTGGACCTACTATAAAAGGATGTAACTCGTGGAGAGAGTCATCTTCTCTCTTCTCTATCTCATTTCATGCCTATACATGGTTCTCTTGGGTTCTACTATCCATTGGTGCACTATCTTGGTGATTGCTTGCAATTCTATGTGTAGAATGATCTATATTTGCTATTTTTGGATCCACACGTGTGAAATATAGTAGCTTGCTGGTTTTGTACGGACAGAAATAGTACATAATCATTTCGTTCAAGTTTGATCAAGTTCTATTAGTGTTTGCATCTCAAATTGTGTGTAGATGCTGATTTTTCTACATTGGTGAAATTGGTAGTGTATTTCTCTTTCTAACCAAAGATCATTCAAGTAGATTGGAACTTAAGGATCTGAAATCTTTCACAGGCAGGTCCAGGCAAAGGTTGAAAAACAATACTGGTATTTTTGCAAAAAATGAAAGTTTCTTTTGACAAAATAGACCAGAATTACAAATAACCTTGATTTAACTTTTGCCTAACTCAAGGATTGTTAAAATTGTCAAAATTCTAGCTTGATGTTGGGCACTTAGTGGGTCTCGCCACTAAAGTACGATTGGCTAAGCTTACCAAGGGAGGAGGAGATTATGCCCAAATGAGATTAGAACATCCTTTCTCTCTCTCTCTCTCTCTCTCTCTCTCTCTCTCTCTCTCTCTCTCTCTCTCTCTCTCTCTCTCTCTCTCTCTCTCTCTCTCTCTCTCTCTCTCTCTCTCTCTCTCTCTCATGTTGTTGTGTTTTGTATTTGCTTTCTATATGCTTCTTTTTCTATTTTTCATATTGTTAATGATTTCTAAGAGAGTAGAGATGATAGGATGTAAGCAGCTTCCCATTGTCATCTATTCTTGCTTGTGTTAAGTTAGATGTGGCTAATATAGGTGTGGTTAGAGTAGCATTTGCAAGCTAACTTCGCAAGGGAAGCACTATTTCCTTGGGAACAAATCGATGCATGACAGGTGAACCAAGGCCGCTACATTTGATCTATGATGTTATGTGTATAACTTGATTCCACACATGTGGAGCATGTTCCCACATGTGGATGTTAGGCCTAGATGCATTCAATTTGGTTAGATAGAAAAAAATCTTGATTTACATATGTGTGAACTAGTGAAAAGCTAGTCAAGTTGAAATTTGCCATTTGGCAATGTTTTACTAGTTGATCAAGCATACCCATGTGGATATAGATGGTTTCTCACGGGTGAGAGGCTGTTCCCACATGTGTACATATCTGGAAAATATCAGTAGATGATCATAGGAGTTGATTGTGTAAGTTCCTAGAAGCTAGGAAAATTTCCTCAAATCAAGGAAAATCAAGGTGAGGCAATTGCATCAATCTAGGAATCAAAGAGGTGGGTGCTAATCTAGCATGGATTGGTGGATCTGAAAGTGGTGTGGCATTCCCACATGTGCCAGGCTTGCAGAGTCAGCATTTCAAGTTGAAATGTAATTGATCTATATATAGTCTTTGTAAATAACAGTTTGATGAGTGATCTTGATTTTGAGACAAATCCATGTTTTCACCATTTGTCCGGTAATTTTATGCATTGAATGCTATCAATAGTTAATGTACTTCACTCTCTGTCCATTGTCCATACCGTGACAGGTTTTCACATGTGTGAGTTTGTCAAACATGTGAGGCCGCCCATCCACTAAATTGATCAAATTAATTATTGTTCTTGCTAGTTAAGTGCATGTTTTTTTATCTACATCAAGATCTAATCAATAGATTTGTGGAAGATCAATTTAACTAGAAGCCAACACCTCTTGTGGATAGATTGAAGATCCATTTATGGTCCTAAAATCAGTAAAATCAATATGGTATCGAGCCAAGTACAAGAGGCTTTGTGTTTATCCAAAACACATCCAAAATTAGCAAATTTTGAGTTTTTGATCTTCTCTCTCTCTCTCTCTCATATTTCTAAATTACATGGTATTTTAGTCTTTTCTCACACAACTCACTCTCCATTCTCCTACTATCAAGTTAAAGATGAGGTCATGTGGTAACACAACTACTACAAGTCTCATCTGTCACAACTTGTAGTAGTTGTGTTCCCAAGGGAGCACGACCTTACCTTTAACCTAATAGTAGGAGAATGGAGATTAAGGTCATGCTCCCATAACTACTACAAGTCATGATAGGCGGGCACTAACCTAATAGTAGGAGAATGGAGATTAAGGTCATGCTCCATTGGGAACGCAACTACTATAAGTCGTGACAAGTGGGTGCCCGCCTGTCATGACTTGTAGTAGTTATGTTTCCAAGGGAGCATGACCTAACCTTTAACCTAATAGTAGGAGAATGGAGAGTGAGCTTGTGTGTGTGTGTGTGTGTGTGTGTGTGTGTGTGTGAGAGAGAGAGAGAGAGAGAGAGAGAGAGAGAGAGAGAGAGAGAGAGAGAGAGAGAGAGAGAGAGAGAGAGAGAGAGAGAGAGAGAGAGAGAGAGAGAGAGAGAGAGAGAGAGAGAGAGAGAGAGAGAGAGAGAGAGAGAGAGAGAGAGAGAGAGAGAGAGAGAGAGAGACCTCATTGGGAGAATTGCTTTATATTAGCAAGAATCGATCTCCTATACAAAGGAAATAGTCTTCTTTTATAGTTGAGAGGTAGACCTAACTTCAATCACTCCAATCACTAACTTGACTTTGAAGCCTCTATAATTTTTTACTCATGTAAATAGCCTAAAAGTCTCTTTATTGCTATCTATTTGATCAAATAGCAATGTGATCATCAGGTTGGTGGACTTACACATGCAGGGTGACAAATCCCTCTCACTTATTAACTGCTTATAGATCTACAATCTAATTTAGAATATACATATCTCAATATCCGCAAACCCATAGTATCTCCCAACAAAACTAGTGGCGGTTCCATGACACTTTGCAAGGATTTTTCATTTGGGGCTCTAGTTTGCTTTGCAATGGATTTTGATTAAGTGACACGTCATTTTCTCCATGAATTCCAGCCGATCCATATTCTAGTCTTGATCATGTGGATACAAACATTTGTGTGTTTCTGCTAACCATTTTGTCATTGTCCATGTCACGAACTTGCTTTTCCAGGATCCACCGATAATCGACGCATGATAGTAGAGCCTTGTTAAAGGAAGTTAATCTTTGACATCTTCAGACACGTTTATCGAATCGAATGCCAAAGGAGGTAGGCAATCATCCCATCTTGTCGGTATTCCCGCCAGATAGGTCAAATCATGTGCATAGAGTGCTGATTGTCTCTACGGTAGAATCAAGTGATGACTAATACTCATTGGCATAGCTCTACAGTGCCCTGTGAAAATCTATTGAAATCAGTCAATTGAAATTTTGATGCATAATAGGCTAGTTGCGCTAGTAAATTGTGATTTGACTCAGCGGTGTTTCGCACTCTGCCCATTTGCTCCTTCTTGGCGTCGAGATGTAATACGAGTTCACCCTTGATTGTTGGCGAGGGCTAGCCACATAACTCCTTATGGCCTCATGAGCCTTTTCTATTTAGGCCGATCCCCAAGAGCTGGCAACTTGTCTAACTCTTTTCCTACTTCAGCTTTTGAAGTACGAAATTTTAGAACCCAACCACCACGAGAGGATTCATGAGGATGTTGGTTAAGAAATTCTCAAATCTCCTCCTTGATAGTGATTGGTCGCCTAAAAGCCATTTTTTTTGAAATCCTGCATGTAGACAACCTTGCTTTCCATGGTGGTGGAATCTTGTGAATCTCTTCAGCCTTGATTTCATCCATCAAACCTTCACCTACATCTCCATGTCCTTGATCTGGATTAACTCTTCGTGGAAAAATTGTAGGCATGATCAGTATATGAATTGAAGGACTTGCTTGAGGTGCAGCAACGATTGACTGTTCATCATTTCTTTGGCTTTTGCAAGCTCCTGCATGGCCATCTATTTGTAGGTATAACACTTGTCCTAAAATCCAGTCAAAGTTGTTTTGTAGCTGTCAACTTTGTGGATCAGGTAGTTGAATTCATTTTGAGACATTGGCCAATCGACAATAGGAGTGCTCAATAGGTTGTCTCTCTCATTGGTCACAACATCTAGCTTGTTCAGGATTCTTTGTTTTTTCTTTTGGGCCATGTCCAATTGTCCTTAGAGAAGCGACTGCTTGTTGTCTTGCTTCCATGACAACTTTGTCTACCTGCTCTTGGGATTTGGATAAAGCTTCCTATAACTCAGCCCACATAGTCTTGCAGTGCGTCTTCATGTTGTTGAGCATCTTTCAGGTCCATTGTTGTTTTTTTCTCATGCTACTTGGCTATCTATAGCTCTTGATTGACCTTGATTAATTTCTAGCCCTACTCATTTTCAAAATTATTTTATCAAATAATGCTTTCTCCTCTATCATTTTTTGAATGAGGTTGTCCAGATGTGTATGGATGTCTACTAACACATCACCATAATTAAGGGAGATTGCAGATGGTGCAGGTACATAATCAGATCCAGGTGCCACGTGTGTTGATCTGGTCTGAATAATTGCTTGTGGATCCTCTTTTTTGAACATATCTTGTCCCTTGAAACCCTCTGGCATTGTATCATCAAATCTCTTTGGAGATCTGGTATTAGAAGGGATCGCCAACATATTTAGTGCTTGATAACTAACTCTTGGGAAGGCTAGTACCTCTTGTTGCTTAGCGGCTTACTCTTTCTCATAATCTTGCATTTGATCAAATCCCGCTCTAGGAGAGGAGGCATAGAAGGGAGGAGGACTGGATGATAGAGTGAATGTCATCTGCGTATCTAATGGGTTGGAATCATTGATCAGATCTAGAAACATTTGGGTAGACGAAGATACAACCGTCGTGTGGGGGGTGACAAGGATTGTGCATCCGTGCTCTAATGGTAGAACCAATTGTAAGGAAGACATTGTAGAGAAATCAGAGACGAGGGTGGTAATCATAGGCTAAGAGGATAGGAAGATTAGAGGAACTTGTGGCAATTAATGAAACGGTAGTTGGTTGTGGTAAATAAATCAGCAGATTTGCTGTACCACTAAATCATGAATGGCCTCAATCAAAAAGCCATTGTTCATTTGGAGCTAAGGGGTTTTAGTATCCAATATTGGTCTAATGATGCTATGGGCAATCTTGTGTTTCTATTGTTGCAGCAAGGGCAGCCTCAATTACATGCACCTTGGGAACTACTCCTTGGTATTTAACATAAATTTCTCTTTAGTCTCATTTCAGATTCCAAAGGCCATACTAATAGGTTCCATATTGATTTTGTTTGAAAACATGGTAGCGTGAATGCTCATCGCCTTGAGCAAAGGCTCGGCGAGGATTATCCATTCAGCCACCAAATCAGTGCTAGCAAGAGCTGTTATGTCGACAAGAACCTCTCGTTTGATAAGTGAGGTAGGAGGTGCTAATGTGTCTAACTTGGTTGAAGACATGATTGCAAAAAGGTAAAATGAACAGAGTATGTATCAGAAGGCTTGTAGGTAGTTTCAATTTTTTCTGAAAAGTTTGGTCACGAAAAAAATTGGCAAGGGCTTTGTTAGAACTAGTGAAAAATCAAACAAATTTGGCCCTTACATAGGCTAATTTGGAGGGTCTATTAGACAAAGTGCTGTTTTGGCATATCAGATCTAGAAACTTGACGAGCCTCTACAGGACTGTGAAAATAGCTACCAAGAAAATAGGCAAAGGTTCCTGACTAATAGAGAAGCTTGACAAAGGTTCTGTAGGTCTGGAAAAGGTTCAACTCTCGCCTAGCTTCGTCTCTCATCTAATTACTGTAAATAATAAAATTTTTTAGGGTTTCAACTCTCACCCAACCTGATTTTGGTGTTCTAGTCCATCTGTCAGGTCGACAAAGGTTCATATTGATGCTCAACGAAGGTTCCTAAGTTGGCATAAAGTCGAACTCCCTCCTGACATAAAAAATGGTACTTCGGTTGTAAACTGACTTTCACCCAGTTCATTGTAGGTAAATCTGACTTTGACAAATTATTTGGGGGGTCTGCGAGGGTTAATATAACTATTTGAATCAAAATCTAGCCCTGATAGTAATTTTTTGGCTTATTTTTTATTCAAAAAAAAATTATTATATTCTTGAAAATATTTTTCTTATTCTTTTTCTGATTCGATGACTTTTTTTACTTTTGCTCATCATTTTTCCTTTTTCTATTTTTTCTATGTTTTTAATTTTTACTGTCCTTTTCCAAAATATAGAAAATAATTAGTGGAGAACAACAAAATTGAAAAATAAAAAAAAGATAGAAATAACAAATGGACAGTTAGGTAAGAGAATCAAGCTACCAAAACTTGTGTAATCGGTTGCCATTCACCGGACTATCAAAACATTTTCCATCAAGATGTTCCAAGACCACTATACCATAGGATAAAATTTCTTTCACTCAACATGTTCCTGCACCTGAAAATTTAAGTTTACCCTTGATCAGCTTGGTTTTGTACATCAAGGCCAAATCTTCCTCTTTCAGATCCATAGGAATCCATTCATAAGGATGTTCTCAAGTTGACCCAAGTGGTAGACCCTTTGGAATGAGCCCAAATCATGCTTAGATACAAGAGAGAAAAAGTAGGAGCTATTTTTGATATTTTTTTCATTGTTGAAGTATCTCCAAGATTCCAACCCTAACTTGGTAGGGATGAAAGATCAACCAAAATTAGCATTAGGGATAGGTTTAGGGCTACTCATACCTACCCAAAACCGTAATGGATCATATATATGTAGGTGATGATCTCTCACCAAAATCAATCAAGGAATTTCATGATTTTTCTCTCATATTGGTGCAATTTCTCTCTAATTTCATAATTTTTTGAGTTCTTTGTAATTCCTAATCATTATAGGATTGAATGTGGGTCTTGTGTACAGTACTTAGACTGTGGGAGGCCATACTTTCACACGTGTGAAGGCTTCTTCAAGGATTTGAGTCATTTAGTGAGGTTCAAGCATAGATTTTCGATGGATTTCGATGGTGCAACTTGTGCTAACATTATGAAATCATAATCTATTGTTTTCCTCATCATTTCAAGTGTTTTATCATCCTTCTTTGTTGTAATTTTCACATGGTATTAGTGCCTAAATGTTGAAATGAGCTAAATCCTTGCTTTTCATTCAACAATTTTTTGATCTAAATCTTGTGTCAATCTGTAGCTTCACTGCATCAAGGTGGTCCTGCCTACAAGTCGATGAAGGTTGGTTTCAAATGAACAGAAAGTTATCAATGTCTAATGAAGATTTTGTCCTCTTTTGTCTCCAAATTGCAAAAAATGAGCGATTTTTTTATATTTCTTTGATTTTTTGAAATCTAGATGGATCTTAAAAATGATGTACTATTTAAACTTCCTTGATCATCAACCTCAGATGATTACAAGCAAAAAATACACACAAAATCATGAACATCTCCCATAACTAACCCTAAAAATACAAATCTAACACTATCATGCAAAAAATTCTGATGCCTAAATGCAAGCTTACATCCGTCCAAGCATCAAAAACATGCTGAAAATGAAAAATTGGCATAACTCCCCGACAACGAAGCCAAAATTGTAGTGCACTCGCGTGTCACGACTTGTCGTAGTTGCATTCCCAAGGGAGCATGACCTCATCTTTAACCTGATAGTGGAGAGTGAGCCTGTGTGAGAGAACAAAGAAACACCATGAGAGAGAGAGAGAGAGAGAGAGAGAGAGAGAGAGAGAGAGAGAGAGAGAGAGAGAGAGAGAGAGAGAGAGAGAGAGAGAGAGAGAGAGAGAGAGAGAGAGAGAGAGAGAACCAATTGGGATAATTGCTTTAAATTAACAAGAATTGATCTCTTATACAAAGAAAATGGTCTCCTTTTATAGTTGAGAGGTAGACCTAACTTCATGTCTCCCTTCTTCTTTCACATAATATTTGGTGGGAAAGGACCCTTCAATCACTAACTTAAATTTTAGGCCCCTAAACTTATTTGCTCTCATAAATAGCCTAAAATTCTCTTTATTGCTATCTATTTGATCAAATACAATGTGATCATCGAGTTGGACATAGAAAGGGTGACAAATTTCTCTCACTTATTAACTGCTTGTAGATCTATGTTCTAACTAAGAATACGCCCAGCTCGATATCCATGAACCCTCCAACAGCCGTTGATGGGACGTGTGTCCCGTCGACTTGCCTCGTCATGAGGCCAACTGGTCCTAACAAATTGACTGGATTCACAATACAATAACTGAATAATTCTACTTTCATTCTAACTCTCTCCCTAAAAGTAGAATCTACTTTTCATTCTCCTATATACATACCATCAAAGTTAACAAACTTGAAGTACCAAAAGTTTTGATCTAAACTTATCAAACTTTTTTCTAATAAGTGGCTTAGTGAAGATGTTAGCTAGTTTCCCATCTATTCTACAATTTACTCAGGAGCCTTCCACATATAAAGTGATAGTGAATCTCAATGTGCTTGGTTCATTCGTGGAACTCCGGATTCCATGCCAGCTGAATGTCACTATGATTATTACTATGTATAGTTGTGAGATTTTTCAGCTTCATGTCGATTTCATTCAAGATTTGTCTCAACCATATAGATTTTTGTGTTGCACTAAATAATGCGTTATACTCTGCTTCTGGTGTGGACAAGGCAACCACATTTTGCTTCTTACTAAACTAGGAAAAGCAATTGCCACAAAGCTGAAATACGTATCTGGTGGTCGATCTCACAATTGCCTCCCCAATCCACATCCACATCCACATAGCCATAGATCTCAAGTAAACCTTCTTGGCTCTTGTACACTACTAGCCTATAGTCGAAAGTTGCCTTGGCATATCATAGAATATGCTTGGCAGCCTTCAAATATGCTTCAGTAGGTGTTGCCATAAATTGACTTGGCAATACCAACAATATAGCATACATTTGGTCTCGTCATAGTAAGGTAAATCAAGCTCTCTACTAATTACTTATACAACGTAGCATCAAATGGTTGTGATTCATCAAGCTTATAAAACTTTAGTAGCTGGTTCAATGGGAGTATTCACCGGTTTACAATCCTATAACATGAACTTATGCAACAACTCTATAATATATTTGACTAGTGTTAGTCCCGCTTCATGTCCTTTTTGCCACATCTCTACTCCAAGACAATAGTGCATCAGATTGAGCTTTGTCATCTTGAATTGATCCATGAGATCCGTTTTGGTCATATTGATCATTTCTTGATTATTTTCCATAATAATCAGGTTGTCAACATAAAGACAAACCAAGGCAATCATACCATCAAAGCATAAGACATACAAATTAGGGTCGGAATGTATTCTCTCACCATACCCTTCGAATGAAATTAGGCATCAATCATGTTGTACCATGCACATGGTGCACGTTCAAGACCATAAAGAGCTTTCTTCTAGCGACACACTTTATGTTATTATCCTTTCATCACAAGTCTTCAAGTTGTTCCATGAACACCTCCTCACCATTCGAAAAAATAGATTTCACATCCATCTGATGTAAAGGCCAACCAAAATGTGAAGCTAAATCAACAAGTAAGCATACAATATCTCACTTACACACTGGTGGTAAGGTCTCCTTGTAGTCGATGCCTTTACTTTGTGTGTAGCCTTTGATCCCCAATCTTGCCTTGTGCTTCGCTATACCTCCATTTGCATGGTACTTAGTCCTGTACACCCATTGACAACCAATGGATTTCTTGTCAATAGTTGGTTCCACGAAGTCCCATGTGCCATGCTTAGCAATTCACTCCATCTCTTGTTTTTGACCCAAATGTCATCATCCTTCACTTCATCATAAGTGAAAGGTTCCTTGCTTTGAATGATGCTAGATAAGAGAGCGTAATTTGCTTCAAACCTATCAGGTTGCATCTTCTCTCTTGTTGATCTTCTTAGCTCTCCTTGGATGGATGATTCAAGAAAGTCATCAATGTCATGACTCTCCATCCATCTCTCAAACCACTTGGAGAACTTCCTGTCAGGTGATCTACTTCCTGGTGAAAATGTATCCCATAGAACATCATTCTCCTTGTGTTTGTCACCTGCAACTTTGATTCCCTTTGCACCAAATGGTTTATCCCTATCTTTCAAACCTTTTTTTTTGAGGTTGTGTGATCGTATAATGGGGTGCGCATTAGGAATATCAACAAATGGTCCATCAGCAAGAGGAAGTCTCACTATGTCATCTTCGCCACTTGATGTGTCCAACTTCTCAGCATCCTCATCTTTGTACATCTTTGATTCATCAAAGATAACATCATGAGTAATGTGTATATTCCTTTCAAAGGATCATAGAATCTATAGCCCTTTGTAGATCATCATCATATCCTAAGAAGACACATTTCAAAGCTTTTACATCAAGCTTATCCCCCTCTTCCTTAGGAATGTGTACAAAGGCCTTACTTCCAGAGATTCGTAAGTATTTCACCTTTGGCTTCTTCTTTGTGCATGCCTCTTCAGGTGCTATCTTTGTACTACAATGGCAAGACTCCTATCCTGAAGATATATTGTAGCATTGCATGTTTCTGACCAAAACCCCTTTGGTGTTTCATCTCAACAAGCATAGATCTGGTGCTCTCCACAATTGTATGATTCTTGCGCTCAACTAAAAAATTGAGTTCATGAGTATGAGCTTGAACTATCTTTTGATTCTACATTGGTCATAAAATTATTCAAACTCATTGGACCTATACTCACCTCCAATATCAGATCTTAAGATCTTGATCTTCCTACATGTTTGGTTGTCAACCATTGCTTCAAAATCTCTTAAAAGTGGCAAAAGCATCAGATTCCTTCTTTAGGAAGTAAATCCACATCTTACAAGACATATCGTCTATAAATGTGATGAAGTAATAGTTAGAATTAAAGTTAGAATCACTGTGTTACTGTACTGTGGGTCCTATCAGTGGATAAGGATCAGTTGGCCTCGCCACAAGGCAAGTTGATGAGACACGCGTCCCACCAACGACAACCTGGGTCATGCATGGGTTGCATGAGTGAGCAACTATATGTACAGTGTAATTTTATTTCGAGAAATATAATTGCTATGTGAGCTTGTTGTGAAGAGTGCTTTCTGTCTATGTTACTATGTAGCATGATCTGTGTTCCTGTGCAAAGCAAATTCTAAGCTGGTATCAGAGCAATACAGGGAGTGTACACAGTACAATGTCGCCGTTGAAGAGAGCTTCGGGAGAACTGTCTTCTGAGAGTTCGGGGTTTACGATGGGTTGAAGACGGAAAGAGAAGCACTGGTGCATGGTTTCTAATTTATAGAGGCTTGCTAACCTCATCAGAGAGATTATTAGCCTGTGCATAGCATCAGACAGGGAAAAATTTAGTGAAAATTTGACAATTTTGAAGCCAGTTGAAAATTGAAACCGGGCTTGGGGTTACGGTTTTTATACATAACTGGTGATTTCTTCGCTGTTTGCGCACCGTTTTGGATGCCGTAAGGACAGGAAGGAAGCTAATCACATTGTCAACCAGCCATGGAGAGATTCTGAGGTTTATGTCAGAGATTTGTCTCCAGACAGTTAACCTAGCAGATTTGCGGTAAAAAGGTGAAAAAAGCCACTTTGTCAAGTTGAGCTAAAATCATCGTTTCTTCACGGAATTTCCTGATTGAACACTCTACAGTCTTGGATTCAATAGAGCGACCCTGCTCCAGGCCTCAGATCTTGCTCAAAACGATCCACAGGAGAGTTTGATCTGACATTTTGCAGAGAAGGGAGGCGCGGCCGTAGACAGGGAGGTCGCGGGTTGTTCGCTCGCCCAACGCAATAGTCAACATAGTGTTTCGAAGACCATAGCGATTGTAGGAGCATGGTTCAATGCCCAAATGCAGTTTGGACCTTTGGATGAGGTGTCAAATGAATCGACGGTCCAGAACCTGTGATGGGAAAGAAATTTGGACCACAAGATTTGGTTCAGCCATTGGATGAGCTTTGAACAGGGCCCTGAAGAAGTGAAGTGCATTCTGGCCTTCAACTTCATTAGAAATTTTCATACTGAAAGTTGAGTTGGGTCCCTTCACAAGTGAAGAGTGAAGTTTCTTCATTGTGAAGAAACAGTTCAAAAACTAGAAAAGTCCCTATTTTTGGGTCCTTTGCCCGTTTTGACCCAAACGAAAGGCTATAACCTCCAAACAAAGGGCACCCAAACTGTACCTGCAAGTACGGTACAACAAAACAGAGTGATTGCAGAGGATAAAGTGCTCAAAGTATGCCATAAGTGATTTCATTATTCCACTAGGCACATTGTTGGGAGTTGACGACTGAGTACATTTCGGAAGGCGACGCCGATTTGGCTTTCAAAATCACTGTTGGCCTTGGCATACTGTTCTTAGCCTAAGGCAGAAGTTTCAAGCAGTTTTGCAATAGCAAACATGGGAGAGTCCATTTTGAGTGAAAGTAGCAAATTGGACGGGATTTCCAACTATGTAGTGTGGAAATTCAAAATGAAAAACATACTAATGGGAAAACCAAAACAAGTAGGTAACCTTGTCGATGAGGGTGAGATTGAAGACTCTAGCATCTTCATATCTACATTGTCATCTAATCAAGATGATCAAGCATGGTATATTGACTTAGGAGCCGCAAGACACATGACAGGTAACAAGAATTGGTTCAGTAGTTTGAAGGTGTTGGATAATGGAACATTTGTTTCACAAGCAAATGGTGAGGTGTGCATGATCAAGGGGATATGCACCGTTTCAATCCAACTACCTGATGGCAAAAGCAGGATGATCAGGGAGGTACTTTACGTACCAGGTTTGAAGAAAAATTTACTTTCTGTTGGAGTCATTACTGATCAAAAGTTGAAAGTAGAATTCACCCATGATCGTTGCTTTGTGAAGGATGCGAACCAAAAGTTCAAAGTTATTGCGGATGGAGTAAGAGAGCCCAATACAAAATTGTACAAGTTGAATGCTACAATCAAGGGGCAACATGGACTTGTATCATCCATTCCTTTGCAAACTGAGTTGTGGCACAAGAGGCTTGGTCACTTGAACTTGGGAAGCCTCAGTTGATGAGAAAATTGGAGATGGTAACATGATTGCCTACCATAGAAGATCACTTGAAATCGATGTGCGAATCTTGTGTATATGGGAAGCAGCATCAAGAGAAGTTCAATAAAGGGGGTGTTGCAAGAGCAAAGAACATCCTGGATTTAATCCACACAGATTTATGCAGGCCTATGAAGACCATGT
This sequence comes from Diphasiastrum complanatum, assembly GCA_029204225.1. Classification (NCBI taxonomy): domain Eukaryota; kingdom Viridiplantae; phylum Streptophyta; class Lycopodiopsida; order Lycopodiales; family Lycopodiaceae; genus Diphasiastrum; species Diphasiastrum complanatum. The sequence continues at coordinate 46,123,507 of CM055094.1, read as the reverse complement.
CCTTAGGTAAAGCCTTCTATTTCATGACCTTTATTGATGATATGTCACATAAAACATGGATCTACTTCTTGAAGAAGAAATCAGATGCATTTGATAACTCCAAAAGCTTCAAAGCATTGGTTGAAAATCAGACAGGTAGGAAGATCAAAGTCCTAAGATCAGATAGTGGAGGTGAGTACAAGTCTAATGACTTCAATGATCTTTGTAATCAATGTGGGATTAAAAGACAATTTACGCAAGCTCATACTCCTGCTCTCAATGGTGTAGCTGAGCGCAAGAATTGTACGATTGTGGAAAGTGCCAGATCTATGCTAGATGAGATGAAACTACCAAAAGACTTTTGGCCAGAAGCATGTAGCACGGCAGTCTATCTTCAAAATAGAAGTCCTACCATTGCCATACCAAAGATAACACCTGAGGAAGCATTCACGAAGAAGAAACCAAAGGTGAACCACTTGCGAATCTTTGGATGTAAGGCCTTTGTACACATTCCTAAGGAAGAGAGACGTAAACTTGATGTAAAAGCTATCAAGTGCATATTCCTACGATATGATGATCGTGTGAAGGGCTATAGATGTTTTGATCTAGTCGAAAACAAAATCCATATAAGCCGTGATGTTATCTTTGATGAATCCAAGATGTATGAAGACGAGGATGCTGAGAAGATAGACACATCCAGCGGGAAAGATGGTATAGTGAGAATACCACCTGATGATGATCCATTCATTGACCTTCCGAGTGATGAACATGAGGATACATCTCAAGATACGACTACTCAACCTCAAGAAACAGGTTGGAGAGGTAGGGACAAACCTTTTGGTGCAAGAAGGATTGAAGTTGCAGGTGACAAACGCAAGGAGAAGGATGTACCGTGGGATACATTTTCACCAGGAAGCCAATCAGCTGATAGAAAGCTCCCTAAGTGGCTTGAGAGATTGATGGAGATCCGCGACATAGATGACTTTCCAGGATCATCTAACCAAGGAGAGCTACGAAGATCAACAAGAGAGAAGATACTACATGAAAGGTATGAAGAAAATTATGCTCTCTTATCTAGCATTATTCAAAGCAAAAAACCTTCGACTTATGGTGAAGTGAAGGATGATGACATTTGGGTCAAGGCCATGGGAGAGGAGATGGAGTCAATTGCTAAGCATAGCACATGGGACTTAGTAGAATCACCAGTTGGCAAGAAACCCATTGGTTGCAAATGGGTATACAAGACTAAGTACCATTCAGATGGAAGTATAGCAAAGCACAAAGCAAGATTGGTGATCAAAGGGTACGCACAAAATAAAGGCATCGACTATGAGGAGACCTTTGCGCCAGTTTGTAAGTGGAATACTCTACATCTACTTATTGCTTTAGCTTCACATTTTGTTTGGCCTTTGCATTAGATGGATGTGAAATCTGCTTTTCTAAATGGTGAGTTAGAAGAAGTGGTGTTCATGGATCAACCTGAAGGCTTTGTAATGAAAATATAGGAAAATAAAGTATGTCACTTGAAGAAAGCGCTTTATGGTCTTAAACAAGCACCACGTGCGTAGTATAATAGGATTGATGCCTACTTTTGTTCAAAGGGGATGGTGAGAACACATTCTGATCCAAATCTATATGTCTTATGCTTTGATGGTATGGTTGCTTTGATTGCTCTTTATGTTGATGACTTGATTATATTGGAAAATAATCAAGAGATGATAGACATAATCAAGAAAGACCTCATGGAACAATTTGAGATGACAGATCTCAGCCTGATGCATTACTGCCTTGGAGTAGAAGTGTGGCAAAAAGGACATGAAGTGGGTTTAACACAGGTGAAGTATGTCAAAGAGTTGTTGCACAGGTTTAGGTTGTAGGATTGCAAACCAGTAAACACTCCTATTGAACTAGGTAAAAAGCTTTCTAAGCTTGATGAGTCACAATCATTTGATGCTACGCTATATAGACAGTTAGTAGGGAGCTTGATTTACCTTACCACGACTAGACCAGATATATGCTATGCTGTTGGTATTGTAAGTCAGTTTATGGAAGCACCTACGGAAACACATTGGAAGGCAGCTAAACGCATTTTGTGTTATGTGAAAGGCACTTCAGAGTATGGCTTGATTTACAGGAAGCATGATGGTTTACCTGAGTTGTGTGGCTATGTGGATGCGGACTAGGGAAGTGACTATGATGATCGTAGATCCACCACATGATATATATTCCAGTTTTGTGGTAGTTGCTTTTCTTGGTCTCGTAAGAAGCAAAGTACAATTGCTCTTTCCACCATAGAAGCAGAGTATAAGACAATGTGTATTGCTGCACAAGAAGCTATATGGTTGAGACAAATCTTGGAAGAAATTAGCATGAAGCAGAAAAATCCCATGACTTTACATAGCGACAGTCAGATTGGCATTCAGCTAGCAAAGAATCCAGTGTTCCATGCGAGAACTAAACACATTGAGATTCAGTATCACTTCATACGTGAGAGGCTACTGAGTCGTGAAATTCATGTTGTTCATTGTAACACAGAAGAACAACTAGTTGATATTTTCACTAAGCCACTTATTGGAGAAAAGTTTGATAAGTTTAGATCAAAGCTTTCTGTACTTGAAGTTTGTTGACTTTAAAGCTATGTATATGACTGTATAAAAAGTGACTCTACTTTAAGGGAGAGAGTTAGAATTAAAGTTAGAATCATTGTGTTACTGTACTATGGGTCCTATCAGTGGATAAGGATCAGTTGGCCTCGCCACGAGGCAAGTCGACGGGACACGCATCCCGCCAACGGCAAACTGGGTCATGCATGGGTTGCTTGAGTGAACAACTATATGTACAGTGTAATTTCATTTTGAGAAATATAGTTGCTATGTGAGCTTGCTGTGGAGAGTGCTTTCTGTCTGTGTTACTGTGTAGCATGATCTGTGTTCTTGTGCAAAGCAAATTCTAAGTGTAATATGCTCCTCCTATAGACATTGTTATATTGTCCGATTCTGGGAACAACATGGAATATTCTAGAATATGGCAAGAGGCTTCTGCAATAAGCCCAAACAATACATAAATAATGTAGAGAGTCGCAAGGATTAGAAACATGTGACCAGTTGGCATCCTGCGTGTGTGAATCCAACATTGGGCCTTAGGCTAATAAGTACCATGGAGCACAATTACTCAATACAGTAATTTAAATTTAGCTTTTGCAAAGTTCTTAAGCTAGAAAACACAACTTGACCTCAAGAAACACAAAGCGATCTTGATGATCAAGATAGTGATCTTGATACAACTTCAATAGCAATCAGAGTGAAGGGGACTCACCTCTCAAATCTATAAAAGAAAGCCATTTCCCTTGTATTTTATCTTCTTCTACTCTTCCTTATAAAACTCAGTCCGTTTCTCTCTCTCTCTCTCTCTCTCTCTCTCTCTCTCTCTCTCTCTCTCTCTCTCTCTCTCTCTCTCTCTCTCTCTCTCTCTCTCTCTCTCTCTCTCTCTCTCTCTCTCTCTCTCTCACATCAGGAAAACCATGGTATGATCATTAAGATCCGTAGGTAGCGTTTCTTTCATTGTTCACCTCCTTTGAGAAGACCAACCTGTTTCACTTAATTGTGCTTATCTAGGCGTTCTTGGCTCTAGATCTTCTCCTCAATTAGAAAGGCACAGAAAGGGTCCGACATTTTTTTGGCACCATTGCCGAGGAGGCGGTGCTAAACAGTCCTAGGAGTGATTTTTTAGTTTTCATTTTTCCTCTATTTTCTCTCTTTTTGATAGGTTTATAGTTCGTCTACTGAGTTTTTTCCACTTTTTAGTTATTTTTTTTATTTGCCACTTTTCCAGAGGCCACAACAGACCTTGATGCATCAATCAGCTCAATGAGTAATGGCTATTACTCGCCTACTGTGATTATAACTCGTCAATTGCAAAATCACGAGATTTTTACAATAAATCCATCAATTATATCCATTTGTTAAGTCCACCTGTTACATCCATCTGTTATATCCATTTGTTAAATCCACCTGTTACATCCATCTGTTACTGTGACTTTTTGTTTTTATTGTTTATATTTTTTCATCCATACTGATCAATTTTTTTATTTATGTTTTTTTTTGTTTTTTTTTCGTTTCAAAAAAAAAAAAAAGTGGGATACCACAGTTGTGCAACCCTTGAAGGAATTCATTAGGGCCCTTTTTGGACTCAAAAAGGGCCTCTTCACTAATTATAATTAGTGTTAATGACGACACATGTCCCAATAAAATATTGAAAACTGAGAGGGAATGGTCCATATGACATGGCAAATTCAATGGTGCAGATCAAATCAAGTGTGGGCCCACAAAGTACACCTCTAACATTAACCCTAGATAAAGCAATAACTATGCCTACAAGTTAACATCAACTAGCCTGTCTAGCCATATCCTCCTTATTTCAAATTTTGAATGTTCACAAGCTTGTATCTCTCATCTCTCTCTCATTTTGTACTCTCTCTCTCTCTCTCTCTCTCTCTCTCTCTCTCTCTCTCTCTCTCTCTCTCTCTCTCTCTCTCTCTCTCTCTCTCTCTCTCTCTCTCTCTCTCTGTGTATACTCCACAAATATTCTATTTTTTTCATTTTGGTTCACCTTATCTGAAGATCTCACACACTATTTCACATATCCTACATTATCATTACATCATCCATTATGGCCTCTACTCAATCAAGGAAGCCCAAGAATCAACTAGCTTCCATTGTTGCACACATCAAAGATTCCAATGAGCATTGGGTGCCCCATACATTTTCAACTTTTGACTGGGTTTACATGCAACCATTGGGCAAAGGAACTCACAAGGTTGCAAAGAGGAAGCGAAACAACCAAGACTACCATTGGAAAGGAAGGATCCATGATTTCAAGATCGACCAAAACGCGAATACCTTGCAAATATGCAACACATATACATGCGTCGAGATATTTTATTGGATGTGGTTGTTGCTGATAGAACCATAGTCACATTGTAGGTTTCACCTCTTTTATTCTTGTGTTAACTATTAAGTTTGAATTATTATTATGTCATTGTAATGGATAATAATGTTGCATTAATGCCTGGTGCAGATGTTTTTCCTTCAAATAGCTTCGACTGGCAAAACGTGAAGTCCTTCACTGGAAAATTCTCCGCCATACACGCCAAATATGGAGAACTAATATATGGTGGGTTGGCATCCTCTGCCCTGATCAAAATGGGCATTTTCTTTTACGATCACATGTACGAAGTTCCCAAAAAAAAACTTTGGCCAAGGCAAATTAGCACCAATTTCTGAGCCTGCGATCGATTCTCACTAGTGGCCATATGCTGACCGACTGATTATTGAATTAACAAAGAGTCAACTTCTCAAAGAGATTACTGGTAGTATGAAGCCAACATTCGGATCCAAACAAGTCTACACTAGCATCTATGTGCCGATCACCGTATTTGTTGCCATATTTAAGGCGGTCCCCTTTAGGAAAACAAACACGATGTGGGCTTGGAAAGCAACAGAATCGTCACTGTTGGATAACATATTTGTTGCATGGGATTCAAAGAAAATGGAGCATAAAGGAGATTTAATAAGGTGTAAGCTCTCTTGTGAAACAATGACCATAAGGTATCATATTTCACGTCAAACATGCTCCTTAAGTTTCATCTATAGGCGATATAAGTTTGGTCATGGCTGATGGGACCCTCTGGACGTGGAAACGAATCAGTAAGAAGTGGAGATATCCATACATTTGCCCCATGATGAAATACGAGAAATTCATATCAATAAGGAGTGCAGCCTAGAAGATCTTCGGCATATGCTTGGTTTGACTTTTGCTGATGTGCCAGCAGATTTTGTCTTCACTCGTAATGGACAAAATGTAAGCCCCTAATTTCCATCAGATTCTTGAATTTTAAATAGTAGTACTCCCATTCAACACTGCTTTCACGTGTAGTATGATTTGACAATAAGTGTCTCGCTTTCGCACCACCCATTGAAACTTTTGCTGGAACATCTTGCGTTTTTCCACTCATCTCAACGTCTTTGGTAAGACTCACGTGGCCCCCATGCAAACCATATCGGATAAAATTGTCTCTAGATTTCTAATGCTAACATCTGCTCTTGATTTGGGCTGCATGTTCCATGCGTAACAACAATGCAAAAATAATAATTTGTCCAGTATTCGTAATTCACCATGCATTGTGCAAAAATGGACTCTTTCGAGAGGAATGTTCAACACAGGACTCCAAGCTTTGTCTAGATTGTGCCTATTTGGTGCAAGACGTTGGTTGCAATTCAAAATACTTTTGTTCCGCCCAGATTCAAACATACAATATATACAAAAATTCTTTGCATTTGCACCGAGACCACAACCGCACATGCATTTCAAGGTCTTCAAATCAGCAGCTACGTGTCATTCTATAGCAAAGCTTTCTCCTTCAACATTGAGCAATTTGTCTTCATTTTGGGCATGTATTATCTTAGATATACTACATTTTTCAAATAGCCTATACGTCGTGAGACTCCTTAGGAACTTCAAATGCAGCCATCCACCATATGTGATTTTTGGATTCCATGCTAAATTCTTTACAATAACTTCCGCCAAACTGTTGCAATTCACGATTCATCAAGATGATTGTGACACGTTCAAGTTTACGCCCTTTTACGATTTCTGCTTCGTCCAACTTAATAACAAATATAACTTTACCTCCGCAATTTGTAAAACAAAAATTTCATTACGAAAACATATTAGTTGAAGAAAAGCATACAATTGCAAACCGAAATCCACAATAAATGTTCTTACCATTTGTTTTAACTTCGTAATGTCGGATCATCATCGCTTGGACCTCTTCCAAATCTAAGAATACATTGTTGCCTTGATAATAATGAAAATGTTACATACCTATGTAACTAGCAGTACTTCAGACCCCTAATAGTCCATTTAGTATTGGGGGCTAAATGGCAAGGTACCCTTAGGATTAAGGGTATGTGCCCTTGGATAAGGACAGGCAAGTGACTATACCTTAGTTGGAGGTATGGAGTCACCTGACCCTTGGATAAGGGGTACCCTTAGTATTAAGGGTAGGTGTCTTAGATTAAGGTACTAGTGTCCTTGGTTAAGGGCAGATAGGTGTCTATGCCTTGGATGGAGGTATGGAACCTAGAGAGGTGTTAGAAAGTCATTGGATGACTATTTTTCTAAACCTTGGGCCTCAACCTTGAACCATATCACTTTATTGGTCTAGGACCAAAGTATACTTGCACAACTTGGGCAATGGGACCTAGTAGGAGGGCGCCCTTCTAAAGTGTTCATTGAGTTCCCAACTCCCACAAGAAAGGCATTCAAAAAGTCATAGGTTATGGAAGGAGTCTCTTGACATTCCATAAGCCTATGGAGGTTCTTGGAGATTCTTTAACTCCCCTAGGCTTCTCTCTCTCTCTCTCATTGGATGAGCATGGAACTCCATAGTGCATTGGAGGGGTCCATGTGTCATCTATATGAGGGTAGTAGGGCGCCCATTGGGAGGGGAGAGATCTCTCTTGTTTGCTTGGCTTATGCTCTAGTGTTGCTACTAGTGTGTAGAATGCTTTCTTGTGGTAGTATGCTTGAGGTTTGGATCTTGCTTATGGTATGGGACATAAGTAGGGTTTGGATCTTGAGTATTCTATGGAGTGTTGTGGTATGCTTGTGATTTGTTTATGGTTAGCAAAGGGGTGCTAGATAGGTCTTGCTTGGAGATTGGATCTAGCTATGGTTGGGTGGTGAATACTTAAGACCAGCTTGTTATCTATCTTTGTGTTTAAAGAGTAGGGACACAGGTGGAGGAGAGATCCTTGGAGGCTTGCAGATCCTTACTTGCAAGTGGAGGCATCCTAGCTTGGAGTTGGGGAGCATCTTAAAGCTTGCAGGTTGCTTGGAAGACATTTGGAGGCTCTACCTTGGATTTGGAGGACTTCCTCACCTCTACTTGTAAAAGTGGTATCAGAGCTAGCAAAGGATGGTAACCTTTCTAACCTTCTTCAAGTTCTATTAAGATCACCAACTAAATTTTTTTGGGGAAGATTATAGGCTTTTCTAGTTGTAGGAAGCTTGTAGTTGAAGTATCCAATGAATCTAGTTCTCTTTGGAAGAGAGTAGTGGTGCTTATAGAATTGTTTAGGGGCTGATTTTTTATCATGTTAGAGAAGTTTTAAAGTGGGCTTTGGTTTTTTAAAAGTTCTGAAAAATAATTTGTGGGATAGGTAGAGGAAGTCTTCCTCTACATACACAAACTTTTTTTTGGCAAAAAGATTGAATCCAGCTATGTGTTTTGATCAAAACTAGCGTTTTTTTTGCATAAATGAAGTGTTTGAAGTTCTAATTTTCATTTTGAAGTTCTATTTTTTCAGACCTGTAAATCTGAAAATCAGATCTGAAAAGTGAAGTTTTCATTCAAACTTCATTAGTTACACCTTTCTATCTCCTAGTTTCATGAAGATGGCAATGTAGGAAAGGAATGATAGTGTAACTTTGTGCATAAAACAAGTTTTGAAATTCTGTTTTTTGTCATTTTGAAGTTCTGATTTTCAGACCTGTAAATCTGAAAATCAGATCTGAAAATTGAAGCCCAGGCCTTGAAAGGCTATAAGAAGCTAAGCCGGAGGGCTAAAAGTCCACTAGTGGTGTGGACGGAGGATATGAATAATTGTTTTGAGTTGCTTAAGAAAAGTGTCACTTCGGCACCAATACTAATCATTGGAGATCCTAATAAGACTTTTGTGGTTAGGACCGATGTCAGTGATTATGCTATTGGAGCTGTTTTGATGCAAGATGGACATCTTGTGGCTTATGAAAGCAAGAAACTCAATCCTACCCAGTCTAGGTATTGTACCTATGAGAAGGAACTGTTTGCAATTGTTCATTCCTTGAAAATTTGACGACATTATTTGTATGGAGCCAGATTTGAAGTTTTGACGGATCATCAGACTCTTCGATATTTCTGTGATGCTACAGATTTAAACGGGAGGCAAGCTAGATGGGCTGAGCTGATGCAAATCTTTGACTTTTCTATACGTTATTGTAAAGGAAGTCAAAATACTCTAGCGGATCCGAGTCGGTTACCAATTATTAATCAGTTGTGTTTTACTGTTATAGAACCAAAGTTGTTTCAGTCTCTTGAAGGACTATATGAGTCCCATCCTTTTTTTGGAAAGTATTGGCAACAAGTACTTTTGGGGGTCGATTCAAGTTTGCAAAATTCCTTGAATCAGGGAAAGACTGAAACAACTTTTCTAATTCGAAACAAGATTTTGTTTCATAAAGGAAAGGTGCGTGTACTGGAGAATGACACTGTAAGGGCCCAAATCTTGCATGAGTGTCATGATAGTCCATGCGCAGGACATCCAGGTATACAAAGAACACTTGACTTAGTTCGAAGGCAATTTTGGTGGCCTAAGATGAAAAGTCAGATAGAGGCCTATGTACTTAAATGTACTAAGTGCCAGTTAAATAAAGCAGAGAGGCTAAAAGCTAGTGGCCTATTACATCCTTTAGATATTCCTACCGGAAAGTGGGAAAGAGTATCTATGAATTTCGTGGTCGGGCTTCCACGTATAGGGAAGGGCCACGATTCAGTTTGGGTCATTGTTGACAGACTTATAAAGTTTGCTCAATTTATCCCAACGAAAACTATTTTTAAAGCTTCAGAACTAGCTCAACTGCTTGTTGAGAAGCTTTTTTGACTGTACGGGCTACCTTGCGATATTGTCAGTGACCGTGACCCAAAATTCCCAGTGAATTTTTGGCAAGCAGTATTTGAAAAGTTGGAAACAACTTTAAGTTTGAGTTCTACAGATCATTCGGAATCAGACGGTCAAACAAAAAGGACCAATCAGACGATGGAGGATATGCTTCGAGCATATGTGGGCCATCGGCAGTATGATGGGGAACAGTACCTTCCACTAGTGGAATTTGCATATAACAATGCAAAACATTTAGCGAACGGATTCAGCCCTTTCATGCTTATGTATGGTTTTCAACCTCGATCACCAATTAGTGTAGGCATGAAAAATCTACGGGTGCAAGCCGCAACTGATTTCCTTGCGGATCAGCAAGAAATGTTACAACTGGCTAAAGATAGCATAAGAAGTGCCCAGGATAGGGCAAGGCACTATGCTGATCTATCTCGGAAGCACAAGGTATTCATGGTCAACGACTGGGTGTTTTTGAGAGTCCCTTGTCACTCTAGGGGCTTGAAAACTATTAAGTGTGCAAAGTTGGCGCCCAGGTATTGCAGTCCTTTTAAGGTTATCCAAGTGATAAACAAGGTCGCATACAAACTAGACCTTCCAAGTAACGTTGGAATTCATCCTGTTTTCCATGTTAGTAAGTTGAAACCCTCGTTGGAGGTTGGGGAGACCCTGGTCCCTGTGGAAGATCTAGTGGAACTTCTCCGTGATGAGTCCATGAGTGGACCACCTGAACCCGAGGCGATTGTTAATAGCCGGTAGAGAACTCTACGGAGTAGAGTGCTTCGGGAATTTTTAGTCAGGTGGAGGGGCAAATCAGAAGAGGAGGATACCTGGGAAAAGGAGGCTGATCTCCAGAAGAATTTTCCAAATTTTTTTCTACAAGGAAAAATTTAAGTTTAGGGGGAAGGAATGTTACATACCTATGTAACTAGCAGTACTTCAGATCCCTAATAGTCCATTTAGTGTTGGGGGCTAAATGGCAAGGTACCCTTAGGATTAAGGGTATGTGCCCTTGGATAAGGACAGACAATTGACTATACCTTAGTTGGAGGTATGGAGTCACCTGACCCTTGGATAAGGGGTACCCTTATTATTAAGAGTAGGTGCCTTAGATTAAGGTACTAGTGTCCTTGGTTAAGGGCAGGTTTAGGGTCTATGCCTTGGATGGAGGTATGGAACCTAGAGAGGTGTTAGAAAGTCATTGGATGACTATTTTTCTACACCTTGGGCCTCAACCTTGAACCATATCACTTTATTGGTCTAGGACCAAATTATACTTGCACAACTTGGGCAATGGGTCCTAGTAGGAGGGCGCCCTTCTAAAGTGTCCATTGAGTTCCCAACTCCCACAAGAAAGGCATTCAAAGAGTCATAGGTTATGGAAGGAGTCTCTTGACATTCCATAAGCCTATGGAGGCTCTTGGAGATTCTTTAACTCCCCTAGGCTTCTCTCTCTCATGTTTGCTTTTCAACTAATGCCATGAATTCCCTAAACTTAGCAAAAGCGCTGATTTCTTGCTTATGAAATAAATCCAAATACATCTGCTATAATCATCAATAAAGGTAATAAAGTAATAGTAGCCACTAAGAGATCTAGTCTGCATTGGTCTACATAGATTACTGTGGACAAGATCTGGGATGCCACTAGCTCTCCTTGCTCCACTTTTGAGAAACCTCTCTCTGTGTTGTTTTCCCAAAATGCAACCTTCACAGATTTTTCCTTCAAAAGAAATATCAGGCAATCCAATAACTAGATTACCTTTTTTTAGAATTTGTAAACTTTGAGCACTAATATGACCAAATCGTTGATGCCAAAGATTACTTTGACTATCAACAGTGCTTACCATAGCTTGAGTAAAAGATCTCGCATTCAATTTGTAGAGTCGATTCCCGTTGACTCTAGCTCCTATAGCAATCACTTTGTAGTGATTCTTGATGTCGTTGACGAGACATTTGTCACTATCAAACTCAACCTTGAGTTGTTGATCAGCCATCATCCTAACTTATAGTCGAGTTAGAGAGAGAATATCAAAACAAGCAAAATAGCATGAGATCCAATTTTGACATTATGACATTACCAAAGCTTGATTCATCATTAGATATGAATGAGAATGATATGTACATATATATAAGAGCCAAAATTCGTGGTACTCCTTGCATTCAATGCATTCCCTACACCTAATCAAGTGTAAACTATTACCATATTGACACCTAACAATTTGCATGCGGGTTTGCAAAGTCCACATGTGTTACAGCCATATTCGGTTAAGGAACTGGAATAGTCCTAATATGGTAGACCGGTCCTCCAGTGTTCGAGATTATTGGTCACGCCTAGATTTTATTCCAAGTCGAGGCCTGTTGGTGACTAATGACCTTGAGAGGACCCAGACACTCTAATTGAGACATATGGAGTAGTGCATATACATGTGACTGATATAGGCAGGAGGTATGCATGTAGAGCTGTAACCTATTTATAGTTGACCTTCATGGGAATTGCATGTACTCATGCACTGGATCCTACTATCTATATATTGAGGTAGTGATTATTCCGTCGACGACTTGGTCTAGGTTACCTGATGAGCTCTTCTCCTCTTGCTGTCACATTGGCATAGCTTGGGGGCTAGATCCAGGAGGGATCTAGGATTGGTTGGGTGGTTTTGCTCCACAGTCTCTCTTGTGTTTTCCTATCCTCATCTTAGAGATTTGTCCCAAGCGGTCTTTACAACATGCATGAAGTTGGCTGCACCAAAATCTAAAAAATTCGAGACCTCCAAGCCTCATAATGATCACAAAGATCAAATAGATCAAGATTATATTTTGAGCAATATTCAAAATTAAGCACACTAGCTTCATTAGTCCAAACACTATGAACTCTATCCAAAATGGATGTAATCTTGAAACCATACTCTAACTTGATCAAATTGAGGCTAAATACTTTCTTAAGGATGTAAGTGTCCTCATTGGATGTTTCACTTACTCTCAAAAGAAGTTCACAATATGCCTCAAAACATGAAAAAACTCTTTTTTTCAAACTATGAGTACTAAACTCATACTTGCTCTTACTCAATTTAAGAGCATACAAATGATGATACAATATCTTGCTTTCTAGATGTTTTGGAAACCTAATCAAGTCACAAATGAAAAGAATTAATTCCAAACTAGAGACTTCATTCAAAAAGAGAACCGTAGGTGAGTAGAATAGAATGAATACCACCTTCACTGATCCTTTCTTTTCCATGAAATAAGATCAACAAGGACTCGGCCATGTTCAATAAAGAAGATCTTCTTGGACATGCATGTTGAGGATACTCCTCCTCAAACCTTGACCCCATCACAACTTGATTGCTCACCATAGCAATGACTTGTCATGCATCATAAGATGATGTGCTCTCGGCCACCTCCAAGATAGAAAATAGATCTTCAAAATAAACAACTTCTCCATGCTCAAACACCTTAGAGGTAGAGAGTGTAAAGGCTATGTAGCCTTCCTTGGTGGACAAGCATCCAACCATGATCCATAAGCTTGGATCTCCATCCTTCTTTTCTTCCAAGAAACCACATGCAAAGCAATAATCTTCAAGAGCACTAAGGCTTATAATTGAACAAGACTCCATATAGTGCACTCCTTCCATTAGCTCCATAACTCCATAAAGTTTTGCATGATGGAACATGCACATGCACCATAAAACTTGAAGAGACAAGACATAGCCAAATGTATCTTGTGGAACCATCAATAGTACATGCAAAGCAAGAAACACCTTCCTTGCTTACTGATAAAGAGAGATGAACATCCGAATGTTCCAACTCCATAGGATGTTTTGTCTTGGTAGAAGACATCAAATATGGATCCATATGTGATTTTGCCATAGAATAAGCCACTCTTGGCTTGATCTCCTTGACTATAATAGGCATAGATCTGAAATTGGAAACATGCAACTTTCTATGCCATAGCTCCTTGGAAACATAAGTTTTCAATGCAACATCACATGCACTTGCACTTTCATGCACATCTAGCTTGAAAATGCCTCCATATCTAGACCCACATGCAAGGATCTTATCTTCTTATTTTATGAAACAACTATGGACATTGAATTCCACTTCAAAACCATCATCAAATAACTTTCCAGCACTAATCACATTCTTTGTGAGATTAGGAACATAAGGTATATTGGAAAGTGTAAAATTCATAGAAGATGCAAGTTTCAAGGAACAACTTCCAACTCCTTCAATTGCACATGCATCACCAACTGCAGTGTATATTGATTTCTTAGGATCTAGAACACATTCAATAGAAACAAAAGAATCCTTGGAGCAACTCATATGAGTTGTGGCTCCACTATCAATATACCAAGATACATCATTAAAGGGTAAAGAGGAGAAACTAGACATCATGAGAGATGCCTCTCCACAACTTGCATGTAAGTCTTCTATGATAAAATTGGCTTGATCTTCTTGAGTCTTCTTCTTGAAGTTAGAAGAATGAGTTGAATCATCTTCTACTCCACCATAGTCTTTGTTCTTTGATTTGTCCTTGGTGAAGGCTTGAGAAAAACTATTCTTGCTCCTCCCTCTTGACTTGATCTTTGCTTGATGAATGGACTTGAGAGTTTCCCAAGTCTCCTTGGCTGAGGTGCATGAACTTATTTCTCTCAACGTCTCATTAGAGATGTTCAATTTGATGATATGAAGAGCAATTCTTGCTCTCTTCTTGAATCTCTGAGCCTCATCATAAGCTTCAGGTTCAACTTCAATTCCTGATACAATGTCCATTACTCCATAAAGAATCAACAAGGATTCTATTCTATCCTTCCAAACTGAATAGTTAAGGTATCTAGTCTCTCACTAGCTTCAAAGAGAAAATCTCCTATAGATGCCATGAATGTGAAGACTCTTGTAAATTGGACAACAAAAAAAAGAATTAAATTGTTGCTTCTCTTTCAATCTAGAATCTAACATGCAAAGTTGATCCAACCTATTGAAATCATGCAGCAGAATATGTGAGACCTATCTCACTACAGAAAATCAATCAACTTGAATTTGGATCTAGCCTCTATCTACTGATGAAGCACTTATAGTTCTGATGTCAAATTTTTCCACGAGTTTCAAATGAATGAAAAACACTCTAGAAACACACATTCAACTCAAAACACAACCCTTTGTGTGAAATGATTTGACTATGACAACAGAAACTTGTCTTATCCAATTCTATCTCAGATTGAGTACCAAAACTGTGAATAATGAATCATGCATGCAATATATTCAAATTAAAAAGTGTCCACTCGGATTTTGGGTCTCTCCCTACCCTCTTTAAGGTCTTATAACTCCTACTAGTATCATCAGAATGAACTGAAACCAATTGCATTGAAAAGAAGACTCTATTAGCTTTTCAACAAGCTATAATGTCAGTATCTTTGGATCTAATATAGAGGAGATAGAGTCAAATGATGTATTTTGATTTTCACACATGTGAAAAGTCAGAATTCCGTACATCCTCTGTTCTGGATTGAAAATATCAGTTCTAACCTCATTCACCAAAAAATTGTTCAAGTTTCTTGATAGCAAGACACTGCTAAACAGCTTCCTAGCTTGAATTGATAGAAAAAATTTTATACACCTAATGTTAGTAGCATTCAAAGCATGGTATGGCTCTGATACCATGTGAAAAATCCAGCAACTTCACAAGTGTGGAGAACTACAACAAATGTGTTGTCGGAGGTTTTGCGGATCCCAAGGCAACCCTCACCCTAGTTAATAAGTGAGAGGGATTTGGCACCCTGCGTGTGTAAGTCCAACCCGATGATCACATAGTAATTTGATTAATTAGAATGTTAATAAAAGGACTTTAGGCCTTTTAGCGGGACTTTTAATGTTGCAGGGCCTAAATGTCAAGTTAGTGAATAAAGTTGGAGTTCCCTCCAATTTTGATGGTTCCCACACTTTTTTAAATTTGAATAAAAGAGAGACAAGACTGGACCAATAGGATTCAGAGGCCAGGGTCCTCCTCTCTACTATAAAAAGGGACCAACTCGAGTTGCTCCTGATGTTCATTTCCTCATTTTAATAAAGCAGATTGGTTCTCTTTAGAAATGGATTGATGAATGTCCTTGCTTTTCCTCTCTTTTCCTCCATTTCTCATGCTTTCTTTGGGTTTTGCTAATTGTTGGATCTGATCATTATTGGGATTGCTATTTCTTATGCTTTTTGTGAGAGAGAAAGGGAGAGAGAGAAGAGTAAGTTTCTATCATTGTTGTGGATTTAGGGTTAATGGATGTAGTGTTAACGCTTAGTGTTAATGGATGTTAGTGTTAGATCCTCCATTCATGTTGAAATCTGAACTATACTATTGCTCTCATGGGAACGAACCTCCGCGTAACAACTAACTCCGTCTCTTTCATGCTAAATTGACTAGATCTTGAATTCAGGTTAGGCAAGGAAAGAAACCCACTACAATTTTGGCGCCGTTGCCGAGGAGCTACGCCAATTTTTCAGTTTGCAGCATGTTTGGCTGATGGTTAGCTTGCATTAGACATCTTGTCGTGGCATGAATAGTGTTAAAACAGCATTGTAGGGATAGTTTGGGATTGATTTTGCTAGATTTTGAGTGGATTTGCTTGTTTGAAATCTAATCTGATTATTAAACATGGAAAGCTATTCAAATCACTAATCTTAAGATCCATTTGGATCTGAGATATCAGAGAAAATAACAAAAATCAGTCAAATCTGTCAAATTTGATCAAAAAGAGGCAAAAAGCATCATCAGAGCCCAGAACTTTTTACCCTCTTTCAGAAAACCTGTGCCGAGTTGCAAACACCTTCGGTTTTGTTTACAAAACCTTCAGTTTGAAGGGCGAAGATTAATTCCCAGCAGATTTCTAGAAACATCAAAAAAACCACCAAAAAACACCAAAAATTATCAAAATCCTAAAAAATACAGAAAAAGAACCTTCGCCCAATTCAGTGTGCTTAGATGTGATTCAGATCTATCTACTGCCAGGTCGGCGAAGAATAATATCAAAAATAGAAAGGTTTTCAGAGGATCAGTTGTCATATTGTCATATTTTTGCCAAAAAAGTTATTTTTTTGCAAAATTACCAGTATTACTCTTGATCCTTCACCAGAACCTTCGTCGAGTTTCCATAGCATTCTATTTATATAAAAATACTATTTTTGAGTTCGACGAAGATTTATCTTAATCAGATCACAAAAAATCTTGATTTTTACCCTCGCCAGATCACAAAAACTATATTTTCTTGTGTCAGAGACCTTCGTCCGGTTGTCCATAGTTTTATCTGTGTCAGATCATCCATCTGAGAAATTGACGAAGGTTATTTTCCAAGAAATTGCCAGAAAATTGTTCAGAGAGTTTTTATCCCAAAATAGCACTGTTGAACCTTCGTCGAGCCAACCTTCGCCAGTCCTATTTTTAGTTTCTGATTTTCGAAATCAAGTCTCTGTCAAAATTTGGATCAGATCTGATATATTCTCAATTGGACTCTGAGAGATTTATCATTTTTGAGAAGTATTGATTGATCGAATTTTGGGTAGTTTTTCATCACTTAGAATCGGATTCTTGAAAAGTGGAATAGAGCTAGCATATCTAATCTGAGATAGCTTTTGGAAAAATCTATATCCAATCACATTATCAATTTGATCTAAATGGCTGCCCCTGGAGCTGCTCCTGGAGGTGTTCCACAAGAGGTCAATCCAATTATTGTTAGAAGAGCACCTCGATTGGATCTACCCAAATATAATGGATTAACAGATCCAATTCGATTTCTTCAGATCTATGCTGAATCCTGCGAGGTCTATGGTGAGATTTATCCTCAAGATAAACTTAAGCTGTTTCATATGGCCTTAACAGGCGTAGCACAAGATTGGTACTATAACCAAGATGAAACTGAGCATACAGATTGGGAGGTTGTTAAACGAGCCCTTATCACACGGTTCAAACCGCGAAAGTTTATGGAAGACTCTTTCCTACTTTTAAGTAAAATTAAAATGGGAAAGCGGGAAATGGTTCGAGATTACATCAAAAGGGTGAAACGTCTTAGATCTGAATGTGAGCCTGAGCTGATTAAATGCCATGATTATGTGGTTTTTGTCAGGTCTACCTAAACGGATCAGACGTGAACTAAAATGCCATAATGAGTACGCACTTTTGCAAAATGCGATGGACGATGCAATTCGGGAGGATGATGAAGATTCAGATGATGAGTTGAATGTCAGTATGTTGCCTTATACAGCAGGGCTGACTACTATGACATCCACCACTATTGCATCGACGAATGCCAATGCTACAACAAAAATGATGCTCAATGTTCAAGAAACTTGGGAAGTCCCAGCAGAATTAGATGGAAAAGTTGCAGTTGCAATTTGATGAGAAGATCAAAGCATTGGAAAATTTCCACAGAGAAGCGAAGAAGAAACCTGAGAAGTTTGCAAAGACTTTCCTACCAGGGAGAATGTCTGGTGTTCTATTTGTACAGGAAATCACACAATGAACGAGTGTCCTCAATTGAAAAAACAAATGGAAATCAGTGTTTGCCATCTATGTAATTCACCTGACCATGAGACTGCCTTTTGCAACTTCAACCCTTGGATGATTCAGCAATGGTATGCCCAGATGGGATATCGAGATCCACAGTATGGAGGCAATCCAGCAGCAAGACTACGACAATCTACTCTTGGATACCCGGAGCGTCTAGCCTTGCCTGCCCCACCAAAGCACTCCACTCCTCCTGCCAATTTGATGGAACTAGAACCTTACGGAAGTGCTGAGCAATGGAGCTATGGTAATGATTAGGAAGGTGGATCTTCAGAACAGTATGCCATTTATGCTGCCGCTCAACAACAAGCCTCGAGAAATTGGGCCAGAGAACGATACACCAACAGCATCAGAAGTTTATCCAAATCTTAATGCAGAAAAACAAAGATATCAAGATATGAGATAGTGGATTAAGCATCTGCAAGAAGAAGAGAAACTTGAAGCTGCTGAAGTAATAGCTGAAGTTCGGTCTTCACCATTGCAGCCTCCAAGATATTTATGTACGGATATGAATGATCAATTACATCATCACGAAGAACCCTTCAAGATGACAGAACCGAAAGCACCGCATACAAAATTACTCATGAATATTTTGTCTAGCAAGATCAATATTTCATTGGGAGAGCTCTTAAAGTTGGGGCCAAAAGAAAAAGAAGTCTTATCGCAAAAGTTAGCTCAAGAAGAATCAGAAGACCATCAGGAGCCGCTCTTTTGTGCTGGATTTGAAGAATCTAACGATGTACTACATATTGGAGCAGCTTGGGAAAGTGAACAAAAGAATATCACTCTGCCAATACAACATAGACAATTTTCTAAAGAAGTAGCCGTGATGGACGACGGTTCAGGAGTTAACCTGATTTCTACAAAGCTATGTACAAAATGGGGCCTTAGGAAGATTAAGCCTGCTACTTTTGCTATTAAGCTAGCTGATCAAACGACGGTTTGTCCACAAGGAATGGTGGAAGATATACCTGTCAGGATTGCAAGAGTACAGTTCGTCATTACTTTCGTCGTGATGGACTTACCAGAAGCACCAAATGTCTACCGAGTTCTCTTAGGAAGGATATGGTTACGAGTTGCACAAGCGATTCATAATTGGGGTACCGGCAAAATCACTTTTGAAAATCGTGAACGTGCAGTTAAAATTAATCCTATGACTTGGACTATCAAGCCAATGGTTCAAAAAGTGTTTGACAATTCATCAACAACGGATCACACTTGTGATCGACCAGAGAAAAAATTGGGAGTTCACTACGATTCTCAAATGGATATTGTCAATTGGAACGAAGCTCTTGCAACAATTGATTGTACAACAGGATATATGTGTCAACAAGATATTCAATCAGAGATGAGCGAGATTTCCTTGTTAGATCGAACTTTGGATACGCCAATCACATTTCCACTAAATGTATTGAATGTAGCCTGGATATCAATGGAACCTATACCAGATCCAATTGAGGATGATCTCATACCAATGAGCCATGCTTTAACTTATGATGGCAATGCAAAACTTACGGATGAACAGATTCTACATCATATGGATCCGACCAGATTTGGAGTGCGTAATGTTCCTGATGAACCAACAATCAAATCACCCAAAGCAATTATATTGAAGGGAGACAGGATGACAGGTTTGATGACGAAGAAACAAGCAAAGCAACATTATAATACGGTCCTGAAATGGGAAAATCCCCCTCAAAAGATTGATTTAAAGGAAGTGCCACCTTTATTGGATAAAGACAAAGGAAAAGTCAAGAATGATTCTTCAAGTCAGATCTCCAGCAAGACATCATCATCTAGGAATTCTTCACCTGAGAAGAAAGATTTATCATCCCGGAAGTCATCACCTCCATGATTAATTCCCGCTAAGAAGACTAAACGAAGATCCAAGGCAAGTCCTTTCGAAAAAGAACAAGCAAATGTAGTCCAGCATGATATGCCAGAGCATTTTAAACGTTATACACTAGATGATGTGGTTATCATATTACCTAAAGCACATCGTGAACCTGAAGAACACATGCCGGAATCTGAAGAGGTTTACGATGGCCCAGCTAGGACGCATCCAATGAATCTTGCAGAACCAGGAGAACCAGAAAAGATTGTACAAGTGAGATCACAACTTACTCCTGAACAGTATCAAGCACTCCGTTTGCTACTTATTAAGTATCAAGATTGTTTTGCATGGACTTATTAAGATTTGAAGGGTATTCCGACATTAGTCATTGAACATACCATACCTTTAGTACCTGATGCAGTACCAAAGGTTATGAAGTTCTATCGTTGTAATCCTAATGTGCCAGATCTGATAAAGAAAGAACTTTAGAGATTGTTTGACGTCGATTTCATTTATGAGATCGAACATACCGAATGGATTTCATCGATTGTCATTGTTCCTAAGAAAAATGAGAAATTGCGAATCTGTGTGAATCTCAAAGCATTGAATAAAGTGACACGGAAGGATCACTTTCCGTTACCTTTTACTGAAAGCATTTTGGATCGCCTTGCTGGAGCGAAAGCTTATAGTTTCCTAGATGGATTTAGTGGTTACAACCAGGTTAAGATTGCACCTGCCGATCGCCACAAAACTGCTTCTGCAATAGAATGGGACACCTAGGCTTACAAAGTAATGCCGTTTGGACTCTGTAATGCACCAAGTTCATTCCAAAGAGTAATGCAATTTTCCTTTAAAGATTATTCGCAAAAATTCTTTGAAATTTACTCGGACGACTTGGGAGTTCATAGTACAGATACAGACCACCTGGATCGATTGGAGAAAGT
Source organism: Diphasiastrum complanatum (assembly GCA_029204225.1). NCBI lineage: Eukaryota > Viridiplantae > Streptophyta > Lycopodiopsida > Lycopodiales > Lycopodiaceae > Diphasiastrum > Diphasiastrum complanatum. The sequence goes on along the minus strand of CM055094.1, from coordinate 46,102,495 downwards.
CTTTGAAAGATGCCGCAAATATCAGATTTCTCTAAATCCAGAAAAATGCCAAATATGGGTTTCTCACGGAGTGGTGCTTGGACATGTGATATCAAGACATGGTATTGCCACCGATTATGACAACCAAATGACTCTTTGACAAAAGTATAGAAAAGACAATTGATTCATAAGGCTCAACCTTATCAATTAATTGTAGGACAATTGTATCGTCATGGATTAGATAATATTTTACAAAGATATGTTTTACCGCATGAAGTACCAGATCTAATCATGTTTTCACATGATGGCATGGGTGGAGGACACTTCTCTACAGATATTACTGTTCGCAAACTTTTGCAATCCAGTTGTTGGTGGCCTACACTTCATAAGGACACAGAAAATTTTATTCAGATATGTGATGTCTGCCAGCGAGCACGACGGCCTACTCGACAGAATTATGAACCCTTACATCCGATTTTATCACAAGCACCATTTGAAAAATGGGGACTGGATTATGTTGGTCCTATTCATCCCGCTGCTCAAGGATCTCAGGCTCGCTACTTTATCGTCGCAACTAATTATATGACCAAGTGGGTTGAAGCCAAAGTTGTCAAAGTAGCTGATGCAAAATCTACAACTAAGTTTCTATATGAAAAGATTACAATCAGATTTGGATGTCCGATCGAAATTGTCAATGATCGGGGTACACACTTTGTTAATCAAACAATAAAGTGTTTACTGAAAGATTTTTTTGTTATACACAGATTTAGTACTCCCTATTATCCAAGAGGGAATGGCCAAGCCAAATCTTCCAATAAGATTCTCTGCACCATTATGACAAAGATAGTTGAAGCGAGTCGGTCTGATTGGGAACATAAACTGTATGCAGCATTATGGGCATTCAGAACCGCTTACAAAAATAGTACAAATCAAACACCTTTTCAACTGGTTTATGGTCAAGATGCTGTTATGCCAATTGAATTTTTAATCCCATCTTTATGCATAGCAGCAACAGAACGATTAAATGATGATCAGTCTTTACAACTTCACCACGATGCGTTGCACAAATTATGTGAAACCTGATTGATGGTAGTTCATGCCTTAGCAGTAGAGAAAGCCCGCCGCAAGGCATGGCACGATCGGCGATTGCATAAGAAAGATCTGGAAGCAGGAGATCTTGCATTGATGTACAAAACCAAGCTGATCAAGGGTAAGTTGAAGTTTATTGGGGAAGGTCCGTATAAAGTGAAGGAAATCCTGAACTATGGCACAATAATTCTTGAGCACTTGGATGGGAAACGATTTGATACTCCGATAAATGGCAGTCGATTACGCAAGTTTCGACAGCTTGCTCCGCCAGTTCAGCAAGCCCGATCTCAATATTTTTTTCATTTTATTTGTTTTCAATTTTTTGTTTTCAGTATTTAATTTGGTGACTTTTTTTGGAAAAAGATAGTTGAAAAAAAAAATTAAAAAATAAAATAAGGAAAGACTGATGAGCAAAAGTCAGGAAGTCATCAGCATAAGGAAACGGAAGCACAATATGGAAAATGACTTAGAAAACCACTGTTTTGGGCCGATTTGGCCAATACAGTATCAGAAACCTTTGCTGAGCTCTCAGACTGTACATCCACCTTTGATTTATCTAAATTGAGGTGGGCGAAGGTTTCTGACAAGAGAAAATTCAATTTTTGAGTCAGACAAATGTTCAATGATATGCCATTTTGGGAACCTTTGCCGAACATCATTATGAACCTTCGTCGACCTGCTAGATGATCTTAAAATTTCAAAATTAGGTTGTCCATAGGTTCAGATTGTGGAAAAAAACATTTGTGATAGTACCTGGACGAAGGTTCATCCTTCGCCAGCACTGGAAAACGTTCGCCTGATAGGTTTAGATCCCTAGAAACCTTCGTCGAGATTTTTATAGCCTATTTTTACAGTATTGTACATGCTTGCAAATTTTTGTTCAGAACTGATCAGCCCAACTACTATTCAGTGTAATGGACCCACCAAATTTACCTATAAGTTGGCTGAATTCGATTCATTCCTCACTTGTGCTAGCGAAGCTCTTGCGAATTTTTCTTGCGACCAAAGCCTTCCAAATTTTTTGCATTGCCTTCTGATACATTCTCACGCGGTTATAACTCCTTTCTGATCATCATGTCTTCTACCGATACCTCCTAGTCTCCGCGCTATACTATTCATCGTGATGTCCCATCTGCAACGGACATCATGATTCTTCCTAGCACAAGCATGGTCACTCAGTGGATGACCCTTGCGGAGCCTCTACTTACTGCAATGGGTATTCATGAGAGAGCCTTTTTGGGACGCATCAATATGGATTTCATCACTCTTGCCTTTAGTACATGGAAGGAAGAGAAATCCAAGTTTTACATCACCTTCCAAGGAGCCACACACAAGGTGCGCATCACTGAGGCCGCACTTGCAGCTATAGGAATCTCATCCGGTACGCACGCCTCACCCAATCACAAGCACGCCAAATAGGCCATCAAGTCATACATTGACCTCACCAACTGAGTCATCTCACCAGGGCTCAAGTTCTCATAGTCATCGTAGTCCACGCAGTGAGATCATAATTCCTGACTCGCCTTCCGCATCACGACGTCGTACTAGGCATACCTCGTCAGCTGTGCTTTCACTCCCTGCTGCTGTTCGCACTGAACTCCCCATTCCTCTCATCTCTGATGCTTCCCTCGCCTCTGCTCCCATACAAGGACAGTCTGTGACCATTGGGCCTACCATTTCCATCACAGCTGCCCAGGCCGCCTCACCTCTGCACACCGAAGCAACCTCACCCAGCACACAATTCTTCATAGATATGTTCGATGATTCTGACCCCCTTGGGGCCACCGAAATCTTTGAAATGCCCCAGAGCCCAATACCCTTTGAAACCCAATCCCCTGGAAGAGGATTCGGGCATATCCATGAAGCTACTGTTGGTGTCGAAGATGCCAGTTAGCAACCAGCCACACAGGGTAGCCCAGCCACACTTCGGGTCGACACAGTTGTCAAGTCACCAAAGCAGTTCGACGCCACGGTGCCTGAAGGGTTTGAAGATGAGGATATTTTTGAAGAAGAAGAGACTTTGGCACCTATTCCATGCCTACCACGGACAGTACCATCAGGTCTCCTGCTGCTGCCACCTCTACGACTGTCGATTCTAGTGATGCTCTCGGGTTAGTTTCAAGCCTTAGGCAAGTGATCCAGTCTATGCTGGATAAGAAAAAAAGAAAATGGAGCAGAGGATCTCTGTTTTAGGATCCGAAAACACTCTGATCAGCCAAAAAATTGTCCAACTGGATCGAGAGGTGAAGATAGCCAAGCAACATGTGCAGCTGCTGAAGGGACAATTACAAATGGCCGAACAAGATTGCACATGGCTTCGAGGTGAATTAGATGCGACCACCCTTGAGCGTGATGCATATCTACAAACACAAATACTCGATCATCCAGTCACACTGACGGAGATTGCATATTTGTTCAAGAAAGTAGAAACATACAAAGTGGCCCTACACGGATTCCAAGGCCACTTTGATAGGTTCAAAGGAGCAGCTTCAACCGAGTTGGCAAAGGCAAAAGAGACCATCAACGCCTATGAAAAAGTCGTCTCTCAAGTGTTGGAAGCCGGACCACAAATCCCCGTCCCGGTCATGCCGCAATTCTCCCCTTCGCGCCAAGAAGCTGTACAGATGGATACAGGGGTTGATTCGAGCATGGACCAGGGGGGAGCTCCAGATCTAGCAGATTAACCACCAACTATACCGGCAGTACAAGCGGGTCCATCCTCATCAAGGACAAGCCATTTATTTAGAAGGCCAATTAGCGTCGAGGACCAGATCCAGACCTTCTTAAAGCAGCATCCACATGAGTCCTCGCGTGGTGGATGGGTTCTCAAATTTAAGGCCTCCGAGATCGAGGCCGGCAAAGAATTGGACAAAATACCTGCACTGGGAGAGCAGTCGACATGGAGAATCACGGTTTTTGAAAAAACTTCGAAATCAATTGGGAGTTATGTCCCCAGCCCTCGCCAGTTGCGGGTAGATCCTTATTACGTGCCAATGCCGCGAAGACAAAAATGGAAAGATTTGGGATTGGCTATGGATAAAATCACCATCCATACGCCCAATTGGCCAATCATTCACCAATCTTACAACTGGAATATTTCAGTGCATTTCCACCGGGATTTACAGGCATATCAGAGAGAGTATGTCCACTCTCCGAATCCAACGGTGTGACAATCGGCAATGTTTGCAAAATATCTAACTCTGTTGGCGTCAGTGGCAACCAAATGGGACGATTGCCTTCCTACCCTGGCATTTGATCCAAATAAGCCGATGGCCTCAGAGCAAATCAAAGATTAGCTGTCGATTGTTCGACTGTATTTCCGTGCAGCTATGATGGGAGGCTCTTGGGAATCCCGCTTCACCTCATGGACAACTTCCAAGTGGATTGCCGGAGCCCACCATTATTTCTTGCCGCATAATTTGGATTTCAATACTGCACGTCTTGACTTTATGGAGAAGGTGCACTATCATTTAATTAAGATTCGGTGTAAAGCCAGTAAAAGTCCCCAATAACTGCATATTGCAGGTGTCGTAGGACTGCCACCAGTTTTGGTGGGGGATACTGTTGGAGGGTTTGCGGATCCCAAGGCAACCCTAACCCTAGTTAATAAGTGATAGGGATTTGGCACCCTGTGTGTGTAAGTCCAACCCGATGATCACATAGTTATTTGATTAATTAGAATGTTAATAAAAGGACTTTAGGCCTTTTTGTGGGACTTTTAATGTCGCAGGGCCTAAATGTCAAGTTAGTGAATAAAGTTGGGTTTCCCTCCAATTTTGATGGTTCCCACACTTTTTTAAATTTGAATAAAAAGAGAGGCAAGACTTGACCAATAGGATTCAGAGGCTAGGGTCCTCCTCTCTACTATAAAAAGGGACCAACTCGAGTTGCTCCTGATGTTCATTTCCTCATTTCAATTAAGCAGATTGGTTCTCTTTAGAAATGGATTGATGAATGTCCTTGCTTTTCCTCTCTTTTCCTCCATTTCTCATGCTTTCTTTGGATTTTGCTAATTGTTGGATCTGATCATTATTGGGATTGCTATTTCTTATGCTTTTTGTGAGAGAGAAAGGGAGAGAGAGAAGAGTAAGTTTATATCATTGTTGTGGATTTAGGGTTGATGGAAATAGGGTTAATGGATGGAGTGTTAACGCTTAGTGTTAATGGATGTTAGTGTTAGATCCTCCATTCATGTTGAAATCTGAACTATACTATCGCTCTCATGGGAACGAACCTCCGCGTGACAACTAACTCCGTCTCTTTGATGCTAGATTGACTAGATCTTGGATTCAGGTAAGGCAAGGAAAGAAACCCACTACAGTGTGAATGATCTTGACCATGCTTTGTGGTGGCACACAGATCACCTGTAGAGCAATCTTGCAATCTATCAACAGATCTGAGGTTAGAGCACAATCTAGAATGCTACAGATCAAAGAAAAACTAATTCCTCACAGATAGAGAGAATATATAACCAAAAATATGTATGGAGAAGACACCAATCTCGAGTTAGAGAGAGAATATCAAAACAAGCAAAATAACATGAGATCCAATTTTGACATTATGACATTACCAAAGCTTGATTCATCATTAGATATGAATGAGAATGGTATGTACATATATAGGAGAGCCAAAATTCGTGGTACTCCTTGCATTCAATGCATTCCCTACACCTAATCAAGTGTAAACTCTTACCATATTGACATCTAACAGCTTGCATGCTGAAATTGCACCTAACTCCTACTTACTTTGTCCAAATGTCAAATTCTCAACTATGAACCTACAAAACTACATGCATGTGTCAAATAGTGTTGTATGAGAAGGATCGCGAAGCTTTCGCGAAGGAACCATGACTCTCTCTTTAGCCTCGGATGGAGTTCAGATGTGATTGCTGGACATTGCCAGCTGAATCACTCCTACAGTCCTCCTGAGTGTAGTCAGGCACTGCTGATCTACGTTTATAAAATTAATGCAGCATTCAACATAGTTTCAACCAAGGTGCGAAATTCAAATGAACAAGAAAACTTAGTTAGACACAAGAATAAACAGTAGACGCATTAGCATTCGAGATCAGACACAACAAAAAAATCATCTATATTGATCTTCCTCTCTGATTTCTTCAAGCACTGCATGCAAATCCACGCTGCGCTGGCGTGAGAGAGATACACTTCTCTCACAAATGTATGTCTCGCTTACTAGCAGACTTTTGGATCTCTATGGATCCTGATCACAGAACTCGTCTCGCATGCAGACGGACTTGTTATCTGTATTTCGTCTTGATTGCTTACTAGCATCAGACTACTACATTACACTGTATGTGTGCTCTGTTTATCTATATGTCAAGTATCATCTAGTAAGTATAGTCGCTTTATGTAAATCTAAGATTAGAGTGATTAAGCATCTACAACTAATCAAGGAATTACAAGAGTGGCAGATTAGCCACGACCTAGGGAGGATCTACTGACGTCATGCCATCAGGTCAAATTTCTATACTTCTGGATACTTGGGTGATCTTTGCTGGTACTCTTTGGAGCATGAGGGCAAAACGGATTTCACGACATTTTTCGTGTCGCGTCGTTGGTTTCGTTTTGCTCATCTTTTTCTCGTATTGGACTGCAAAAGATTCTCATTCGTGAATCTTTCATGTTCGCGAACCGTTCGTCTTTGTCTCCTTTGACTTTCGTGTTCACAAAACTTTTTATGTTTCGTGTCTCCTGACTTTCATGTTCACGAACATCTTCGTCAGGTTGAGGGCTGAAAGCTAGCAAGGCTTTGTAGTTAGAAACATTTTGTTTCTTCATTGCATGTGACTTCTCTAGATGACTTGGACATGTGTAGAACATGTATACTAACTTGCATGTTGCATGCATGCACACTAACTGATTGTGCATGTCATCTAGTTTTATGCATGTCATCAAATCTAGATCTACCTAACTCAAACTCGCCCAAATCTACAAGTTCATGTGCTCAATTCACATAGGCTTTGATATATACAATGGAACAAAGTGAAATATGACCATCTAGACATTGTGCATGTCATGTAGCTCGAGTTTGTACATGCTAGAAAATAGTAATTACAACTTGTAAATGCACAAGCAAGATGATTTTCCTCATCAACCCCTATAGACAAGTTGGATAGCTTTTTATTCTTCACAGAATGACTTAATAGGCCGAGATCTACCATTTTAAACTCTTTTTCCAAAGCAATTTGTACATCTCTAATTCCATCTAGATCATTACCACTCAAGATAATGTCATCTACATACAAAACAAGAATAATGATCTTGCCATCATGAAATCTTAAGTACAATGATGGATCATAAGCATTCATTACAAAATTGATGGAAATGAGAAAAGAGTTTAGCCTAGAGTATCATGCTCTAGGTGCTTGCTTGAGCCCATAAAGGCTCTTCTTCAAGAAACACACCTTTTCTTCATGCTTTACCTTGATGAAGCCCTCGGGTTGCCTCATGTAGATCTCTTCCTCCAAATAACCATCGAGGAATGCATTTGTGAAATCAAGTTGGAATAGCTCCCTATTGAAGGTTGTAGCAAGACTAATGATCAACCTGATAGTAACAAGCTTAGCCACAGGAGCAAAAGTCTCATCATAATCAATGCCTTTGGTTTTTAAAAAACCTTTGGCTACAAGCCTAGCTTTATGCTTACTTATTGATCCATCTTGATTATACTTCAATATAAATACCCACTTGCAATCAAGTGGTTTCTTCCCTTGAGGAAGATTCACAAGATCCCAAGTATGATTCTCAATGAGAGCATCATACTCTACTTGCATAACATCCATCCAACTCTTAGATTTACAAGCATCTTCATAGCATGTTGGCTCATCTAACATTGATGTAAGAAAGGTGTAAGATGTGAAAGATGATGAGCCTTCCCTTTGATCACCTTGACCATCATAGGTGAGCCTCAATGGCTCGGTCCTTGCCCTTGTAGATCTTCTTGGAGTTCTTGGAGTTCTTGCATCTTGAGGTGGATCATCAAGTTCTTCTTCACTTGGAAGCTCCTCCTCCATCCTAGCATGATCCTTGGCATCAAGATGATTAATAGCATTATCATCCAAATCACAAGCATGTCCTTCATCAAAAATAACATCCCTACTCACTATCACCTTGCTAGTGATGGGATTGAAGACTCTATATCCTTTGCTATTCTCACCATATCCCACAAAGATGCCTTTGATGGAGGTTGCATCATCCTTCTTCTTTGTATCCAAGGATTGGTGTATGTGAAAAATACAGATCCTAAGTGGATCTAAACTCCAAGATCATTGGCTTGAATGCTTGCACTCCAAACTACATAAGCTAGGAATTGGCAACACATTCTATGCTACCTAGAATGCAAAGAACTTGATCAAAAAGCATTTATCACAAATGGAAACTTCCATAAACATCAAGTGCGGCCCAAAATAGCATTATACAGTCCATAATACATCAGCCTACCACTTTTGGAAAGCACCTAAGATCATACACAATAGCTTGAAGACAATACACACAACAATGCTCTCAATGGAGGAAGAAACAATGACAATGATCTATTGATCTCAATGAAGCATACAAAAGGTTTCTCCAACCTGTTCTCCACGACTTCCCTACTATTTATGGATGAGGAAGATGACTCTCTCTCCTCTCTCTAGAAGGTACTTGACCCTAGATTTTTCCTATATAGGAAAAATAGCTAAAAATGGCTTATATGACCAAAATACATCAAAATGGTCTCATTTTGAAGGGTATGAAGTTTGACACTTCATCATACTGAAAAAATACAGTAAATAAAAACATTGTGGCCTGGTTCACACGTGTGAAACTCCAGAACCAAAACTATTTACAATTTTAGCCAATTTAGGCCTCAAACTAGCTAGGAAATGTTGACAATTTTCACACTCCCTCTTCAACATTGGATGCTAGTTTCAACATAGTCTTTGAGCACATTCCAAGATTAGATCTATGCATTAAATATAGGTCCTTTCCCAATGGTTTGGTGAAGATATCAGCCACACACTCCTTTGAAGAGACATGTTGAAGCTCCACCTCTTTGGCAATGACTTGATCTCTCACAAAATGGTGAGCAATCTCAATGTGCTTGCTCCTTGCATGAAAAACAGGATTGCTTGCCAAGCTTTGGGCTGAAAGGTTATCACAAAGTATGATTGGAGTCTTCTCTGGTTCCAGCAAGTGAAGATCCAATAACATCCTCTTGATCCAAAGAATCTCCTTGGTGCATGTTGTTAATGCCTTGTACTCGGCTTCGGTGGAAGATAGAGAGATAGTTGGTTGCTTCTTTGATAGCCATGAGACCACTCCATCTCCAAGATAGATTGCAAAGGCACTTGTTGACTTCCTATCCATTTGATCACCTGCAAAATCTGAATCTGAAAATCCACAAAGGTTAGGTGTAGTACCTCCATACAAGATGCCAAAATCTCTAGATCCCGAGATGTATCTAAGTACTCTCTTTCCTAGCTTCCAATGAGCCTCACTAGGATCTTGCATAAATTGACTTAGTTTACCAACCACAAAGCTTAGATCAGGTCTTGTGATGGTTAACCATATAAGAGATCCTATTAGCTTTCTATAGAGAGTAATGTCCTTGAAGGATCTTTCATTACTTCTTGTAGTTAGCTTTACATTTGATTCCATAGGAGTAGAAACAACTTTACAATCTTCCATATGAAACCTTTTTAGAATAGAGTTAACATACTTTTCTTGACATATGAATGTAGATTTAGAAGTTCTAATAATCTCTATTCCTAAGATATAATGAAGTTTACCAAGATCTTGAATTTCAAACTCTCTTTTGAGTGCCATCTTGATTTCATCTATATCTAGATTGTTACCACCACTTAAGATAATGTCATCAACATAGATCAAAAGTAAAGTGATATCATTTTCATTCAATCTAAAGTAGAGAGAATGATCATACTCACTCATAACAAAGTTTTGAGAAAGTAAGAAGGAATTGAGCTTAGCATACCAACTCCTTGGTGCTTGCTTTAGCCCATACAAACTCTTTTGGAGATAGCACACATGATTAGGCTCATCATGTGAAACATAGCCCTCGGGTTGCTCCATGTAAATATCTTCTTCAAGATCACCATTCAAGAAGGCATTAGTAACATCCATTTGCCACATATCCCAATCATAAAGAGTTGCAAGAGAGATTAGGATTCGAATAGTTACCATCTTTGCCACGGGTGCAAAGGTCTCATCATAGTCAATACCATATTCTTGAGCATACCCCTTTGCCACCAACCTTGCCTTGTACTTGTTGATTGATCCATCTTGATTTGTCTTGATCTTGAAGATCCACTTACAACCAATTGCCTTCTTGTCCTTTGGAAGCTTTACCAACCTCCATGTGTTGCTTTTGATGAGTGCTTGATGCTCATGATCCATGGCTTGGATCCATTCCTTCTTTTGAATTGCTTCATCTACACAAGTTGGTTCATCAAAAGAGGTAAGAAAAGCAAAGTTAGAGTTGTCCACCACTTGCTTTCCTTTTTCATCATAGGTTAGCCTTGATGGCTTAGCCCTTTGCCTTTGAGTCTTCCTTGAAGTTTGCTTTGGAGTGGCATCTCCATCTTCATCCAAGACATCTTGCACATCATGATGATTAGTAGGCACATCAACATCAACATCAACAACATTGGAAACATTCTCTTCATGAAAGATGACATCCCTACTTATGACAACTTTCTTTGTAGAAGGAATGTACACTTTGTAAGCCTTGCTTACTTCACTATAGCCAACAAACACACCCTTCTTTGATGAAGGATCTTCTTTAGTTCTATCATCAAGTGTGATATTGACAAAACATGTACATCCAAAGATCCTACAATGCTTGACACTCGGCCTTCTACCATAAAGAACCTCATGAGGAGTTTTACCATCCAAGGAAGCACTTGTCCATCTATTACATAGATAGTTAGCACATGCTAAAGCTTCCCCCCAAAAAGACTTAGCAAGATTAGCATGTAGTCTCATTGCCTTGGCACATTCACAAAGGGTTCTATTCTTCCTCTCGGCCACTCCATTCTGTTGTGGAGTCCTAGGACTAGACATCTCCCTCTTAATCCCATGTGCTATACAAAAGTCTTTGAACCTATTTGAGGTGTATTCCCCTCCATTATCAGATCTTAAGCATTTGATCTTTGTATTGAATTGGTTTTCCATTTCATTCTTGAACTTGACAAATGCAGCAAACACTTCATCCTTACTTTTAAGAAGATAGATCCAAGTATACCTACTAAAGTCATCAATGAAAGTTGCATACATCTTTGCCCCACCATTGCTAGTTGTACTAGAAGAATGAATATCAGAATGCACAAGTTGAAAAGCTTCTTTAGATCTAGAAGTAGATCTAGAATAAGCAAGTCTATGAGATTTGGACAAGGCACAATGTTCACAAACACTATTGTTTGCAACAAGACTTTTAGGGAGACCAAGAACAAGCTCTTTCTTTGCCATTACCTCCAAAGATTTGAAGTTGGGATGGCCCAACCTCTTGTGCCAAACTTCTTGGTTTGTCAATTGCTCCCTAGCCATACATCCTTCATGATTAGAGATCACACATGCATCAAGCTTGAAAAGTTTACCATGCCTCCTACCTTGAGCAATCAAGGATCCACATTTACTTATCAAACATGCATCTCCAATGAACTCCACATCAAGTCCTTTGTCAATCATTTGACTTACACTAAGCAAATTCTTAGTGATTGAAGGAATGTACAAAACATTTTCAAGATTTGCTTTCCTATTTGTTGAAAGGGAAATAGGAATAGTGCCTATGCCTTTGATGTCACATTGACCATCATTTGCAGTGTAGATGATGTTACCTTCTCCCTCATAAGACAATAAGGATGTAAAGTATTCCTTATGTCTTGTCATGTGAGATGAGGCTCCACTATCAATCCACCAAGGATCATTATCATCTATGTTGGCTAACAAACTTGAAGTCATAACAAGTGATTCACATGTGTTATGTTCTTCCTCATCTATTGTAAGATTTCCTTGCCTCTCTCCTTGCTCTCTTTTCTTCTTATAACATTCATTTGCAAAATGACCTTTTATCCCACAATAAAAGCACTTGAACTTTGACTTATTGTTCTTAGTAGAAGAGGAAGAGGAAGAGTGATCATCATGATCAAAGTTACCACCTTTGGACCATTTCCCTTTGCCTTTACCTTTGCCCTTGAATTTGCCTTTTGTGAAGAAAGCCTCTTCACCTCCACCTTGCAAGGATGCACCATCAAGCTTTGATTGCAACCTATGTTCTTCAGCCAATAAGATTTCTTGCAAGTCAACCACACTTGGCAAGATTCTTTGAATGGCAAAACTTTGCACAAGGTTAGCATGTTCATTTAGCAAACCATTCAACATAACTTGGACTATTTCACCATCTTTTATGTTCTCATCAATGCATGCTAAATCATCACTTAGGGACTTAACTCTCAAGATAAATGCATGAGCACTTTCACCCTCTCTTTGCCTACTAGAAAATATTTGTCTCCTTAGGGTCAATACCCTAGATGTGGACTTTGATTCAAAGAGCTTCTTTAAGGCATTCCATGCCTCACTTGCACTTTGACACTTTCCAACTTCCTTGAGAAGTTCATTTGTAACATTCATTTTAATGATATGAAGAGCCCTTTTGGCCTTCTTATCAAACCTTTGTTGCTCTTGAAGTGTGAGAGGTCTCTCTTCAATTTCTGCAACTATGTCCATGAGTTCATTCAACTCAAGTAAGGACTCCATCCTCACTTTCCAAGTAGAGTAGTTTGATGAACTCAACCTTTCACTAGACTCTAGTATGATCCCACCATTGGAAGCCATGATTCTAATGTTTCTTCAACTTTTAGGTTCTGTCCTAAAGCACTTAGCACTCACTTTTCTCTCAACAAATGATAGATAAAGAGATCTATGAAGATTTAGGACCCTAAAACACTTCTATCTTGAACCTAGATGGTTTCCAAGCATAGAAAGGAAGATTGAAACACATGCAACACTTTGCACACACTAAGAATGGATTACAAAATCAAACCAACCTGAACACACTCTTGCTTAAGCTCTCAAACTTTCCAGCAAGTGACCAAATCAAGTTATGGTGTGAAGAGTTACTTGCATTCTTAGAAAATACCCAAAACTAGGATGCCAAGATTACCTAGTAATGAACAAACTTGATCAACATATGATCAACACACTAAGATATTGATTCAACCTGTAAAACCACATGTAAACCACACTTCTAAAAGTTTATAAACTCCAGCAAGTGATAAATACAAGATTTAGAGGTGAATGAATGAGCACACTTAGTGAATCACAAGACTAGCTTCACTATCTTGTCAAATCTTGGTGTTTAGATGTAGATCTAAGATCACTTCACATGAGAATGTTCCTCAACCTGTTAAGAACCTGAAAACACACTTGCATAATGGTTAACACCTTCCAGCAAATGCTCCAATCAAATTACATAAGGAGATTTACTTACATGCTCAACAAAGTACACCAAAATTTATGCCAAAATTGATGACAATCTTTACAATATGCTCTTCACAATGGAGCTTACAATATGTTCACCCAAAAAAGGGGATCTTTCATCCAAATGGGAGCTTTGCTCAGCCTTTAGGAGAATTACAACTCACTCAAAAGAGCATTTGTCATCCACTTAAGGAGAAGTTTCATCCACTTAAGGAGAGTGTTCATCCAAGAATGGAGATTGTCAACAATAGGATTGAAAAGAACATTGTTAGTATTGAATATGCACAAGCCTCACAATCACAAATGATTAGGTGTTATGATCTGATCCAAAATAGTTTCTTTTCAGCCTCTGATCTTCAATAGACCTGAAATATGCTTTTGATCCACAGGTTCAACTCACAAAACAAAGGTTAGTAAGATTTGATCAACAAAGCAATGCAAAATCATGCTAGAACTTGATCAAACATCCAAATATCACCAAAAATGGAATACTTACTGTAAATAGAAGCCAACCAGCTCTGATACCATGTGAAAAATACAGATCCTAAGTGGATCTAAACTCCAAGATCATTGGCTTGAATGCTTGCACTCCAAACTACATAAGCTAGGAATTGGCAACACATTCTATGCTACCTAGAATGCAAAGAACTTGATCAAAAAGCATTTATCACAAATGGAAACTTCCATAAACATCAAGTGCGGCCCAAAATAGCATTATACAGTCCATAATACATCAGCCTACCACTTTTGGAAAGCACCTAAGATCATACACAATAGCTTGAAGACAATACACACAACAATGCTCTCAATGGAGGAAGAAACAATGACAATGATCTATTGATCTCAATGAAGCATACAAAAGGTTTCTCCAACCTGTTCTCCATGACCTCCCTACTATTTATGGATGAGGAAGATGACTCTCTCTCCTCTCTCTAGAAGGTACTTGACCCTAGATATTTCCTATATAGGAAAAATAGCTAAAAATGGCTTATATGACCAAAATACATCAAAATGGTCTCATTTTGAAGGGTATGAAGTTTGACACTTCATCATACTGAAAAAATACAGTAAATAAAAACATTGTGGCCTGGTTCACACGTGTGAAACTCCAGAACCAAAACTATTTACAATTTTAGCCAATTTAGGCCTCAAACTAGCTAGGAAATGTTGACAATTTTCACAGTGTACATAGCAAGTGGATCCAAAAACTTTAAGATCCTTGAGATTGGGCTTCTCTCCAAATAGAGCTTCAAATGGTATGATTCCTCCAATGGCTTGGTTAGGCAATCTATTGCACAAATAATTAGCACAAGTTATTGCCTCACCCCAAAATGGTTTGGATAGAGAAGCATCTAGCCTTAAGGCCTTAGCACACTCATAAAGAGATCTATTTCTTCTCTCACTCACTCCATTTTGTTGAGGGGTGTATGGACATGACAACTCCCTCTTTATGCCATTAGAATTACAAAAGTCAATTAACTTATTGGAGATATATTCACCTCCATTATCACTCCTTAATACCTTGATTTTCTACCAAAGTCTTGAACTTTACAAAAGAATCAAACACCATAGATTTGCTAGACAAGAAGTACATCCAACAATATCTAGAATAGTCATCAATGAAGATCACATAATACTTGGCACCACCATTAGACTCATGTGAAAAGCTATGAACATCCGAATGGATGAGTTCAAGAGGAGAGCTTGATCTTGATGTAGATCTTGAGCAGGGTAGTTTGTGAGCCTTTGAGAGGCTACATGCTTCACATATCTTCCCACACTTTGACAAATGCTTGGGGAAGCCGAGTGCAAGCTCCTTTGCACACATAGTTTCCATGGCTTTGAAGTTGGGGAGGCCCAACCTTTTGTGCCATAGTTCTACCTTTGATATCTCCACCTTTGCCAAGCTAACGCTCTCCACTGCAATATCAGCATCAAGCTTAAACAATCTACCTTGCTTAAAGGCTTTAGATATACATTCATCGTTTCTAAGAATGGAACAAACTCCATGGTTAGATTGTACATCAAGGCCAATATCCATTAATTGGCCAGCACTAAGTAGATTCTTAGTTAACTTAGGAACATAAAAAACATTCTCAAGATTCATCCTTTTGGATGATCCAACATACAATGGAATGGTTCCTATTCCACTTATCTTACATTCTTGACTACTTGCAGTATAGATTGATCTATGTACATCATTGTAAGAAAGTAAAGTGGAAAAAATGTCCTTTTGATATGTCATGTGGGAGCTAGCCCCACTATCAATCCACCAAAAATCATTGGTGTTGCTCTTGGATGATGGAGGTTTGTTGGAAACCATCAAAGATGACTCTTCTTCATCATCTTCCTCCTCCTGATGTACAATGTTGCTTTGTTTGCTCTCTTGTGCCTTCTTCTTCTTGAGACATTCTGATGCAAAATGTCCTTTCTTTCCACATAAAAAACATTTGTACTTGGACTTGTCTTTGATCTTGCCCTTTGAGCTTGAAGCCTCATCCTCCTCCTTGGTCTCCTTGAAGTGCTTCTTCTTGTCATTGGTCTTCTTCTTGCTTTTGAATGAGAAATTAGCTTTCTCATCACCATCCTGCAGAGAAATAGCATTCATTCTTGCATTGGTATGCAACATCCTACACTCTTCAGCCACTAATACACTATGAAGTTTTTCTATAGTGGGCAAAGTATCTTGGATTGCAAAGCTTTGGACCAAATTAGAAAAGCCACTCCCTAGACCATTAAGGACAATCTGAACAAGCTCTCCATCTTGAATATTCTCTCCAATGGGAGCTAAATCCCTATTTAGAGATTTGATTCTAAGCACATAATCCTGTGCACTCTCATCACTCCTCTTCATGATTTGCAGAATCTGATTCCTAAGCATGAGAACCCTCAAAGTGTTACTAGACTCATAGATTGATTTTAAAGATTCCGAAGCCTCTTTAGCACTTTTACACGATGATACTTCCCTTAGAAGATCATTGCTCACATTCATTTTCACACAATGAAGTGCTAGCCTAGATCTCTTCTTGTATCTCACTAATTCATGTGCACCTAGAGGTTCATCTTCATCATCAATTAGAAACTCATAAAGATCCTGGAGCACCATGAGTGACTCCATCCTCACTTTCCAAATAGCATAATTGGTAGAATTTAACCTCTCACTAGCTTCTAGAAGGTATGCTCACTGATCCCATCTTACTAGTGAAATTCTACACACAAGATATAAACTTGATTGAACTTGAAACTCGCAAAGGTTTCTAACTTGCAGCACTCAAATTGGATGTCTAATCCAACAAATGGACGTGTAATCACAATTCTATCACTCCCTCACAAGGTTGGAATGAAGATAAGATGAAGTGAAAACTACTCTCAAGCAAATCTTGGCAATCTTGGCTATTTTGGACAATAGAATGACTCGATATCTCTCTCTCTCTCTCTCTCTCTCTCTCTCTCTCTCTCTCTCTCTCTCTCTCTCTCTCTCTCTCTCTCTCTCTCTCTCTCTCTCTCTCTCTCTCTCTCACACACACACACACACACACACACACACACACACACACACACACACACACTTTGATGTACTTTCAAGACCTGTTTTTCACTTTAAGAGGGCTTGAATTCAGCCTAGATTAATTAGTTATCATCAATCGAATCCAAAACTGATTAATGGCAAGGGATCTTGGTAGCTTATCCTAGAATTTGCACCAAAAATTACATCAAACTGACTCCAGATGAAATTAGAGTGATCCAATGAATATAGGGGTTTAAATGTTGGTTCAGAGATGCCCACACGTGTGAACGGTACAGATTTTAATCTAGAAAAAGTTTGGGATCAAATCCCCTCACCAAAACTTGGATACCAGCTCGCCCTTCCAATATTAGCTTTTTGCACCAAAAACCTGCTAAAATTGGATTAGTCTTAAACACTGATCAATAGCCTTGTACTTGGCTCTGATACCATGTTGAAAGCACAGTACTAAGGACCATAAATGGATCTTTGAATAATCCACAAGGTTGATTGTGTGCTTGATTAACAATCTATCAGATACTAGTCAATAAATCAAGATTTGGTTTAGCATTGATCAAAAATTTAATCCTTAGTTCACACGTGTGAAAAGCAAGCTGTTGTATATGAGTTTGAAGTGTGCCAAAGCTGGGTTTCATTGGAATCAATCACTATCATCATACAAAGAGAGAAAATTCGAGTTTCTCCTTGAGGCTCCAAAAAGTTTCTATCTTCTCACTATGGAGAATGGAAATACATAATAAAAGACACTTCCTTTGCAAAGTTAGGTGAAAATCCAGCATGTAATAAGGAAGTACACTCAACTTTCTTGCTCTAAAGTGCAAACCCTAGCCTACATCCAAGAGTCACGCTTGGTAGGTGCATGGTAGGTACAAATCTCATCATAAATCAAGGTCTAGATTCTACAAAGTAGGAATCGCTACCAAATGGACACAACCACTCCTCTTGACTCGTGGTAACCTACATTAGGTGTAGATTGCCATGTGGCACTTTGGCCATACAAGTGACTAACAAGAAATATTGACAATATGTACAATATTCTACATGGCTAGATTTGCCAATGTAGGCAATTTTTCACATCTAACAAATCTTTCTACGTGTATCTACAAACCCCGTGCAAAATTGAAGTAATTTTCACATGTTGGAGTCATCAGATTTTTTTAATGGGCTATTGTAACACTCCACCAGCTTCATCCAAGAATCCATGTATTGAAGGTCACTATCTCTCACTTATCTTGTGCTCCACCATGCTTTTATTTGTCTATACATGAAGGCTTTATTCCCATTGAAACAAACATGATATCTCTCTATCATGCATCCGGTTACTTTGATTGCCAATTTTCTTGGTGCCTCAACTACCATAAGCCCATGAAAATCTAGTTGATTGTGGTCATTCTTCATCACAAGTACATTGAGATTCTTTTAAATTATGACTTGTGCTTCTCATTCTCTTCCTTCATCTCGCAAGTTTCTATTATGAGAAATTCTTCCATTCTATTAAAGAGAGAATACATTGTTAGTTGATAACAACAAGACCTATAGCTGAAAATACTGGCCTATAATAGAATCTTGACAATTCTATAAAGCACACTTACTTGGAGTAGAAGTGCCACCACTTGTTGCTTGAACATTTGCAATCATGTGCTCCTCTAATGCCTTCATCAATGTATGCCAGATCACCATTCAATGACTTGACTCTTAAGACAAAAGTGTGACCCTTCCTTTTGATAACTTTGAGAGATTTGTTTTCTAAGTCTCAACACCCTTGAAGTAGACTTAGACTCATATACTTTTTATAAAGTCTCCCAAGCATCACTTGTCAAATTATTTTTCACATATTTTAGCCTCTTTATAGGCATGATAGATGACTCTCTCTCCTCTCTCTAAATTCATACAGCCAAAAATAACACCTACGAAGTATACACTACCAATATTGGACCATATGGCCAATTTACATCAAACAAAGGCTATTTTGTGGGACTTGAAGTCTACCACTTCTAAGACCCATCTATAAATAATAAATAATATTATTTTAATCGATCACACACATTTGAAAATTTCTATAAACAATATATGCACAATTTGGCCTCCATCTAGCCCATAATAGACAAATAATCTAGTTGACAATTACTCATAATTAGTCCTTGAGAAAATGCCAAAAATCTTGATCTAATAATCACGAGCAATCTAAAAATGATCCAACATGTGTAAAGTGATCATTGATCTAGGGTCAGATGAAACCAACTTTGGTTCTACGTCTGCTCATCTGATACTTGCAGGAATCACAAACTTAGACAACCAATTTATTTGAAGAACGTCTACAATGGGCTTCCAACTGATTTCCAGCAAAGGATAACCAATCCTGTCATAATTTCAAGTTCAGATGTTAAGTTCAATTGCTTGAAGTCATTGAAGACTTGGCCATCTTCAAGGACTTCCAAGAACTAGCATTTGGAACAAGTCTGCAGATTTACATTATTTTTTCAACAGTCTGCAGAAATACACTAAGTGTCGCACAGTCTACAAAAATACACCAAGTGTCACTACAGTCTGCAGAAATGAACGATGTTTTCAACAGCTTCGGCTTTTTTGTATTTCCCCGAAATGCAACACTTTTACAGTTCAAAAGTTTAACATGTATAGTTTAAAAGTTTAATTGTTTTTTAACACCTTCGTCTTTTTCGCAAAATCTCGAAGAGAAAGAACATGCCGAAGGTCATCCATTTTCATAAGTTAAACTGTTTTAAGGGCACCCTACCTTTTTAAGGGCACCTTTGGCTTTTTTTCGCAAAATCCCGAAGAGAGAGAAAATGCCGAAGGTCGTCTATTTTGAACGAGGAACGTTCCCAGTCACTTTCCGAAATTTGCGAAGTGAGAGAAAACCACTTCACGTAAAATGCGAAGTGAGAGAATCAACGACATCCTCGTCCGTGTCAACTATTGACCGTATACACTATGTACAATCGTCACAAAAGCCATATACTTCCAAGTACAACGACTTTCCTATTTAGGTGACAAACATTGAATGTAATTAATAGACGGATGAAATCTATAAATAGATCATTCAAATACATATTAGTGGTTGCTCCGTCCATGAGACACATTATTTGAGCATCCCAATTACGCCGCCATTTCTTGTTGTAATTGCTATTTTGTATTGTGCTTCAGTGTAATATAACAGCAGCTTGTTTTTATCTGTGTACAACGTAGATGAATGCTTGTTGTGATTGAATGCACTTTCATTGTTGTTTGATCGCGCTTGTTTACTCACTTTGATAAGAAGACGGACGTCTACGACTTCTCAGTTTCTGATCAGACGATGGCCGTCTTTGACGCCTAAGGAACTCGCGATATCACACTGCTCTTCCATTTATTTTAGAACTATACTTTATGATTGAATCTGATTTCAGTAGTACCACATACAAACCATCTCTAATCTCTTCGGTGGACTGTACTCTTGTTTCAAAATATGAATTAATTTTTAAGATCCTGTTGGGCAATTAGAACTCTCAAAGCTGTAATTACATTTAGCATAAGCTGTCTATTAGACTATTGTTGCATTTAACAGTTGATTAGAACGGGAGAGCTGTTTTGCAATATTCCTGCTCTTTCTACGTTCGCGTTCTTCTATCTCCCTTGCCCCATCACCTCCAACCTGAAAACAAAGTACATAAGCATGTAATAGCAATAGATGCAAAGATTTGCAAGCTACAAGAGAGACTACACAATTCAAACGCTCCAAATTTGCTAACGATTATGGATCCAAAATGAGCAAATATATAATGATGGATCTTGATGTTAGCTGAGCAGGTTTGGTAGGCATTATAGTGCCGTAATAGCTCTAATTTGTCCTATTCATCATGTCTTTACCTAATGGTTAGATGTGCCAACCTACGGTTGGTAAATCACAATCCAATTTTTCTAGATTTTAGGAGTTTGGTCTTAGATTTGTAGGTAACTTGGCCAAGTGACTTGCCTAACACCTATGAGTAGGCATTATAGTGCCATAATAGCTCTAATTTGTCCTATTCATCATGTCTTTACCTAATGGTTAGATGTGCCAACCTACGGTTGGTAAATCACAATCCAATTTTTCTAGATTTTAGGAGTTTGGTCTTAGATTTGTAGGTAACTTGGCCAAGTGACTTGCCTAACACCTATGACCTAGACCTGAATAGACTAATCCTATTATTCACACATGGAAATAGGCCCTCACACATGTGGAATAAAAGTATGGACATAACTACATGATTGATCAGGCTAATATTTTAATTTTTCACACTCCTCAAAAATTAGGTTTAAAATTGTATGTTAGATTTATCCATAATTCCAAGGGCTGATTTGAGCTTGATGAATGATTCTGTTTCAAATGATTTAGTGAGAAGATCAACCAAGCAATTTGATATTGATGCATGATCACCGTAACCAAGATAAAACTTCCTTGATGTAGATCCATTCCCAAGTGCCTTGAAGTGCTTTACAACATCTTAGCATCTTTGACATTGATTACTTGCATGCTTCAAAAAGATCTTTGATCCCAAGGTTTCAAAAAGATCCCAAGATCTTTGGGATCTTTGATCCCAAGGTTTTTTCTTCTTTGATGTAGCTTCAACTTCTTGAAAAATACTCCAGGCCTCCTTGTCTCATTATGATGACAAAAATCATTAATACCAAACCATTTGTATCACCAAGATCATGCATGCAAAAATGACTAAAACACAAACTAATCGCATTTTGCATTACTTTTCTAAACTTGAAATAATAGCGAAGCTTTATGAAGTCAATACGTTTTTTATATAGATAAGTGTTCTTTGAGGAAAATTCACTTCTCTCATACAAAGTTCACAAAATGCTTCAATGAATGAGAAGTTACAAGTATCCAACATATGGATCGATACATCATTCTTAGTTGCATAACATCCTAGAACAAGTAGATGAAAACAAAATTGACATTCTAATGACATCCGTAACAAACTTCAATTTTTTCTTATTGACTTTACTATTATACTTCAAGGCCAAGTCACCTATCGCCATGTCCTTATTCTTTACTACTATGTCATGCCATGTCTCACATTAGAGTTTTTCTGTTTAAAGGAGATGGTCTCACACAAATTCATAAGGACTCCTAACCTTCATTGGAGGGATTATCTAGTGTCAGACCATGACAAACTTGGTAAACATTATTGTGTCTTGTACAAAGACCAACTAGAAAGGGTGTGACCATTTACAATTCTCGTAAAAGTCTTACTAAAAGATTCTTGTCCATTGGATCAAGGATAGTATGGTGTGATTGACAATGGATCATTAAGAAATAAAAAAACAACACACACACGATTTCATTGAGAAAATGCATACTATGGTCACTAACCAAGTCAACCAAATCATATTGTCAAGTAATGAAAAGTACTACATGAACACTTTATGAAGGCTTTTTTTATCAGTTCTTTCCACCATAACTAACTAATCACTAGGAATTTAAGAAAAACACTAGAGATGTTATTTTTACATAAAGTTAGTGATAACACGTCATGATGTGTCAAATAAACTCGGTGTTTGAAACAAAGGTTGGTATGTTATAATGTGAGTCGATAATGGCATTTGATTCCATTGTTATTTTTGGGTTTAACTTTCAATAAGTCTACATTTTGCTTTTGATACACACAGTGACACACTAATTTCAAATATGAAGGGCCCAGGCTATTAGCCCCCATTCTTGGCCAAAGGCTTTCTAGATGTCCAACCAGCAGGTGTACGCAGAACAAATCCTAAACAAGGAACAAGTTCTGATTATTCTTTCTATCAACAGAAGCACATGTCAAATGAAAGATTGATGTTCATTTCTTATATGAGTCTACTCTCGAGATTAATCTGCATTACAATTCCAGTTCATTTTTCTGGTAAACCTCAACACAGTACAAAATGCCATTATCTGAGGCAGCTAAAAGAATCGAAATGTATTGAATTAACGTTTAAATCATAAAAGTATCAGTAGACTCTTTTTCAATAACAAGCAACTGCATCCCTGATCATCAAACAATCAGTATAATATTCAATTCACCATAGTTGTTAGATGAATGTAAGGTATGAACAAAACTACATAGGTGACCTCTGCAAAATCCCTACAAGCATATTCTTCACATTTGCTGGAATCAAATTCACACCTGAGTGTAGATATAAAGCACTGCCATAATTAACTAGCTCTGCACAATTAAGCTGACAAACAGCTTTCTCTTCCAAGTCCATTTTTAGATTATCCCGGGCATGTAACATGCCATGACCTGATCCAATACTTTGTACATGACATTTTATGCCACAAACATACCTGAAAAGTCCTCGAAAAAGGAATGTGGCATGCTACCTGCAGTTACTTTCTGGTGTTTACACTTTCAAGTAGTGAACGTATACAAACATCAGCCCTGCATTAATTATCGAACTGATGCCTGTATAAGAGGTTGTAGAAGCCCTTGTAACCTCTGCAAAGACTCCTGCAAATGTACTTCCGCTACAACCTTCTCTCTCAACAATCCAACCTATCAAACATAAATTGCCATCATCAGGAAATCACTAAGTTATGCAACTTTCTTGATATCAGTGCACTTGGAAGAAAGAAGAACAATTTGAGATAATGTTCATGTTTTGAAACCGCATCACTCCCAGTGTGTGCGTGCACGCGCGCGCGCACGTGTGTGTGTGTGTGTGCGAGAGAGAGAGAGAGAGAGAGAGAGAGAGAGAGAGAGAGAGAGAGAGAGAGAGAGAGAGAGAGAGCCACATTCAGGTTTGATACTAGCTTGCTAAACTTCAGAAAACATAATAGGCCCAGGAATCACCAGATGCTAGTTGTCATCAAATATTTGAGCACAGCAGGCAACAAAAAGGTTGATAGATTATCTACAAAACTTCAACTAGAAAGCATCCAACTAGAAATCTAGAATCGAATAAGAGATTGTGCATGGGAACTGAAACAACAAAAGCTGAAAGAAAAAGAAAACATGCATGCGAAGGCCATTCAAAGCTTTAGGAAACTCAAAACTGAAATTCAAAGTTCCTAATTTAGTGTTGGCCGGCCAAAATGTATCCTCAAATTCCAGTTTCAGCTTCTACAACTCAACAATCATATAGATATTTTATAAATTTTCTCAACAAAAGCCCGATCTTTATTGATTATGGTGATGTATCCCATTTACC
This sequence comes from Diphasiastrum complanatum, assembly GCA_029204225.1. Lineage (NCBI taxonomy): Eukaryota > Viridiplantae > Streptophyta > Lycopodiopsida > Lycopodiales > Lycopodiaceae > Diphasiastrum > Diphasiastrum complanatum. The sequence continues at coordinate 46,078,225 of CM055094.1, read as the reverse complement.
TTTTGTTGAAGTTCTCGTGAATGACCAAAACTGCTCGCACATTTGTCAAGCACTTTGTGTGTAACAGGAACTAACAACCTTGAGTGCTTTGGAACTGTTGTATATCTGCAAACATGATAACGTAGATACTTAGAATCCAGCACCACAACTCGTTTTTTATTCTCATCAGTTTTAAATAGTATCTCCAAACTATTCTGAAGAGTTGTCTGAACTCAAAACACTACAGGATGTATATTAACAAACAAAATCTCCCCCATGGAGTTAGTGCTGTTTATTTCGTACCTCTTGCGAGCCCAAAACATCAAGTGTGACTTGGACAAACAGCAAAAGTATTTCAGTTGAAGACTAATGTTGTAGCTATCAAGAGCTTGTAGCCTAAGATGATGGTATGTCCTTGAGGTTGGGCTAGCAATATTATGTGCAACAATTCTGGATATGGTCTATGATGGGAACAAACAAAAGATTTGATATTGCCAAACAGAGAGCACAATATCGTAAAACAGTTCAAGACATGCAGATGCTTGAAAATTGCATTGATCAAGTATCACTCTTATGTCAAGTAGCACTCCTATACTCTATAACAGGAGAATCTGCACACAAGGGACTGCTCAAACTATCCCTTGTGGACAAATACTGGAAGCTAAGTGCTTTCTCATACTGTTAGAAAACTGGGTGACAGAAAGCTTACTGGCGACCCTAGACTCATATTTCCAAAGAATTGCAATTCTAACCATAGTGAGTAGGGAACATGGGGATACAACGTCTTGGACGTGCTACACATTTCGAAGTACAAATTTCTATAAACTTCAATTAATTATGCGTACATCTTTTCATTATATGTCACTGTGATGACGTGGCATTTGCGTTCACACTGTATTGGGACATTTTTGCTCCTTGTTCCTGCTCCCTGGCCACTATGATTCTACTAGTTTTAAAGGCCATCCATTATGATTCTATTAATTTTAAATCAATTTATATCGATTCGCGATTTCAATCAATTTTTTTGAAACCCTTTTCATTCTCAATTTTTTCACTTTTTTATTTCAAATTTAAGAAAACATAAGATTTTCAAGGATTATTTTGTGGTAGGTTTATTTTAACTTTCAAAAAAATATAAATCGAGTCAAACATGACTCGATTCAAATAGACAGGGAACTATGTGTGCACTCTGGCCTTGAAGTCTTAACAGGGTGCTAGTTCAATCGATAGGACCCTCATTAAAGGGCTTAGCTTACCGTGGATTTTTAAGTAACTGGAATGCTGTAGTTGATTATGGTCTCCATAGTCCTATATATGTGTATATGGATGTCAAATGTATGATAGCATCTGACATAACAAAGGAGTTCCGCAATGTTCAATCTTTCCCATGCACAAACTCATAGACCATCAGTTCCATTGTGCATGGCATGGACGGACCAATGGCATGGACCAAATGCTCCAACATGGCTACTCACTCCAGCATGCAAGAGTAGATGCATGTCACTTAGTGGTCCTATTCTTTATTTGACCAGCTTCAGATGGAACTAGAACCAAAATGCATCTAGATTCTAAAGCAAAGAGGTGACATCTTCACTGATGAGGAAAAGAACTGCCATTACAATCAACAGTAGCAAGTCGCATTATTAACAACAAATATAAAGGAAGCTTCAAAATTCAAAATTCCAGCAGCAGTACTGTGTAACTCATATGGGTTGCCCTTCCTGTAGCTTAAAGTTGATTGTCACTACTTTTATAACATTGACAATCATAAATAAGGTTTCTGAAAATCATGATGCAAAATCAGACTTTCAGAACTTACTTTGAGAGGAAAGCTAGCAAAATTTCAAGGCTTTCTATGTCCATATTTGAGATTGCTGACATGAGCCCACTGCGAGCCATCAATTCTTCCACCACAGCTACAACAACCTGATTCAAGCGCACACAAAGAAAATGGCAAAGCTTATTCAATCTGCCTATGAAAAAAGACTCAATGTTCTCCCTGTTCTTCAGCCAAAATCCTAAGCAAAGTTGAGCCCACTAAGTAGTAAGTACCAAAAATACAATTAAGTAACCCTGTTGTCAATGCTGATCAAAAAGCATCAGTAAAAGTGTGATAGGATGAAACAAGACCGTGGGATCAGTTGTTCTTAGAGCAGCAGCCAGAGCCTCCTGGTATTGGAATCGACGCAAAAATTTGTCATGCTCTGCTAGTCGTGCTCTTCGCTGTCGGGCTAGAACGTAGTCTTCTTCCTGTTGAAACATAGAGTCGAAGTATGGAAAAATCGAATAAAGCATGAAAGATTGGTTGAGTATCATTAAATAAACTTAAAATGGAAATGAACATGACCTAAGATCCAGTCTATTATGTTCAGGCATTGTAAACTTACAGAAGCTTTTTCAGTGCGTCCACGCAAAAAATAACGAAAATTGTTTGAATGCAATACACGCTGCTTTCTGAACCTGGATGGAGCTAATTTTGTATCCTCGGAGACTAAACTAGATCTGGAATCTTCTTGATTCCGATCTTTCTTTTGACGAACAGAAAGCAACCCAGTTGCAGTTCCAACAGCCAACGTTGTGCATGAGAAAGAGACATCCATATCTAAAATTGGCGCCGGATACTTGGCAACATGCGTCACCTGTCATAGACCGTGTCTTTGTTACACCTCCAGGGCTTGAAAATAGAAAAGGGAGAAAAATTTTGCCGAACAAGATGCACTATGGAATTAACACTTTCCACTACATCAATTCCAAAACCTGTAACAAACAAGTTAAATCCTTTATGAAGTCCGGAAACATCAATATCTGTACATTATGCTCCACTTGTTCAACCCCACGTGATTGAATCTTTACTTCCTAGCATTCAGATATAGTCCACAGCAAAGTAAATATATGACACTAGTACCTTGTACGAATTCAACTCGAAGACTCTCATGTGCCCATCTAAAGAAGATGTGAGTAGTCGAGGAGATTCTTCCACCGATGCAGAAGAAGACTTCGTAGATTTGGTCATGCATAATGATGTCACAGTTTTCTGATGGCTTCCAAGTTGATGTAGAAGCTTTCCTCCCCCCATTACATCCCAAATCTTCACGACATTACCTCCTGCAAAAAGAAAAGTGGAGCATAATGGAACAAGGAAACAGTTTTGGGTAAGATTGGATGTAATACTGGCATGATATGCATTGTGTGACAATATGCTGTTGTAGGGTACCAAAGAATGCTTAGTTTAACTGCATATCTGTTGAAATTAGAGTCTATTGTCCAACAGCGGCATAGCCAGCCTTCCTTACAGATTCAAAAACTTCTATTATTCAGAAAAATGACTACTATCTAAAGAAGTAAATACCCATACGATGCTGTCATTCTCGTATTTCTTAAAATAAAATCACCAAAACAAAATTGTTAAAGTGCTCAATGTGCTGCTGAAAAACTTTGTTTCCTTCATAGCTTAGATTCAGCTTATAATTGACAGATTCTCATTATAAAAATCTAGATAAGGATGGCTACTATGCATATTGAAAAATTCAATTTTTACAGACTGTTCTTCCAGACATCACAAGACTATCATCAACTCTAGATCCCTTTTCACTGAGTAGTAAAACAATAACTTCAGCAATCAAAAGTTAAAGTATGTAAGGACAGAAGTTGCTTGCCTGCTGTTGCCACAAGCCCTCCAGAAGGGAAAAAAAGTACATCCTCCAAAGGTTTACCATGCTGTCAATGCCAAAACAGAAATACACTTAATCCTCCAGATGATCCAATACAATGCTAGCATTCAAAATGCTGCAAATAAATCCGAAAATGCAAATTCAACCTTGCAGATGGAATAGAATTTGTCCTAGGTCTGGCTCGTCCAAAAACCTTAGGCCAGTTTAGAATGTTATTTACATTATCTCCTTCACTGTTACCTTGCCAATGGAGCCTATCTCTAATATCAAGCTCAAGCCATTCGGATAAGCTATGTGGTATTTGCAAGGGGAAGTTGACAAGTGAGAAAGCAGTAATCCAAGTACAGATCGCAAGGTTTCCAATCATGAAGTCTTACTCTTAACAAAGAGCTCAGCTTTGCTGTCTCTAATGTGAGTAGCGTTTGCAGAATCTTTTCATCTTCTAAGATGCAAATATTCTAGCTTATCGTTGTGACCTAGATAGATTTCTGCCCTATACCATGCATATATCTCCACTGACATTTACAAATCATACATAAATGAACATGGGACAGTTATCAATTTTACAGCTCATTAAGCCCTTAGTCTCTTTAATCTCAATGCATTGGCTAGGCTAAGTCAATCATCCCTTCTCTTTGTCCAGCAAAACTACTTTTGTAATATACGAAAAGAGATGTGCCAATGAAGCTCAGCACTACAAGCAACAGCTAGTTAGATGGAGCTCCTAGTACATAAGTTCACTAGATATAATTGTCAGTAGAACCCCAATTAGCTTATTTGAAAGTTCCAAGCAATCAAAGTCTGGATAGGTGCCCCGCTAAAATTAGATGAGCACAGCATACATCCATCACTGGATCAAGGAGAACTTTGTTTTCTAGCCATCCCGCAGGCAGTTTGGATAGAAATTTTATCTAGATGTGGGCACACAGTATGGATAGAAGTAATCATGGCAAAATGTTGGCCTTTTGAAGCAATAATCTAGATTCTTTTCAGGGCAAAGCATCAGCAAAAAGAGATTCTGGCATATTTCTGAGTGACCACCGACTTCCCCTGTCTGATATCGGGATCTGCATTGATATTGACATGTTTCATGTCCCTTGTGTTTACTGATTACAAGTGACTTCATGTTCCACAATGCAAGGCAAAATCTAGCCTCAACTGCACAGTCCAGCTCAGTTCACATTTGTCATTCACAGTGACCACTGACTTCCCCTTTTGGAGTCTGCATTTATGTTGGAATGTTTCACCTGCCTTGTGATTATTAATTACAGGTGATTTCATATCCACTACACAAGGCAAGATGTAGACTCAACTGCGCAGTCCTGCTCAGTTCATTCGCATTCTGAGAACTAGAAGAGCGAACAAGCACAAATGCGAACACAAGCACAAATCACAAATGTGATTGAAGAGCTCTCGTTGGGCCATTGGAGTGCATTTCAAAGGTTATACTCACAAAATCAAGGAGATTGTGTCCATGTAATTGTAAGCAACTGATTTAATATCTATTCTTTGGATAGCATTCACATTCTCCAAAACACGTTCCCTTGAATTTCACACCAATTTCGTTTCCGACGGTACCACCCATTCTCCTTTCTAAAACGCCAACCACAGTTACAACCAAATGTTTGAAACATCCAATGTGAAATGCTTGAACACATTTCACAAGCTTGGAAAATTTCTACAGATTCGAGAGCAAATCTTTTCAAATTCTCAAATTTTTCCCCATTATTTGAGTGCAATTCATTTTTCACATTATTCACACCCCTCGTACTGTGTTAGCTCTTAATGTCATGACTATAGTGTTCTTTATTGTCATGCATTCTTGTTGACAATTTACAAATGCTTCTAAATGTATACTCAAACAATACTTGTCTCATGATCGAAAAGCTGTTTTCTTTTTGGAAAACTGTCACAATTTAGGCCTCTTCCTAAATGTATGACTGTGCACTTAGATTAAAATGTTGACAGACCTCTTTCAAATTTTCTTGTAAAATCTAGTCACATGTTTGACTTAGTCTTACGAAATCATTGGTGAGCTCCCGTCTAAAGATCTTCAAGGATTGTTGGTGGCCGAGGATAGCAGGAAGGAGTTTTTACTTCACAGGTTTGCAATCTCAAGATCCATAAAATTGGTGAAAAAGTTATGATCATGAAGGGCAAGGACAGGCAAGAGGACTAGCAAAGAGGAACTCATGGACGGTGGACATTCAGCCTCCACATCATCTTCAAGGATCAAGCAAGGGCAGAGGCAAGAAGCACAAGAGCAAGCTTAAGTGCTTATTGTGGCAAAACTCATCATCATGATCAACATTAAACATAAGATCAATAAATTCATACAGTTATTCCGTCTTAAAGTCGATATTTTCTATTGAATCGGAGTTCGATATCAATAGAAAATATCGACTACCAAGTCGAAAGTTGTATTGAATCGGAGTCGATATCAAATACTTTAATAGTTGTAGTCTAAAATTCAGATCTTAACAAGTAATAGAAACTTCTGAATAACAAACTAGTGTGAAATCAAGCTAAACTCGTTTAACTAAGTAGAATAAGGTAGAGTGAGCCTCTACAATGTCATATTTTCAAACTTCTTTAAGATTGTGTTCACGTTAGCCTTTTGAAAAAACTTGTCGTAAGCTTCCTAATACAAAGCAAATAGTTTTAGTTTTTCTTTTTTTTTTGGTTCAAGGTTTTTTATGTTTCCAACAAAATCTATTTTTTCTAGACACAATTTCATTGCTAGATTGTAAAGAAGTTCGTCTGATTAATCTAGTTTTGGTCAATCTAGGAAAAATATTGCTATGTTATCAAGCACATAAGAGGTTGCCACAAAATTGTCATACCTTTCTAATGCAATCTACGAATTCTTAGAAATGATTGAGTGAAATCGATGAGCTAGGAATAAGAATTCATGTGAATCCAACTCCAAATTTCCACTTTGAGCTGGAAGTAAAATCTTTTGGCCTCTCAATTGTGACCTCAATAGTTCAATTCAAGCTCTTGGCCACCATATGTGGCAGTAGAGACTGCAACAGTTCCAAATGGTATTTGATCTAGTTAATACTAGTAAAGTGGTTGTCGGGACATAACATGACAAGTGCTAACAGTTTCTAGCAACAAGGGTGGTTCTAAAAAGAGTGAAGGATATAATGTGTGATCCTTTTGGAGTGCGCCTAATGTCCCCTAACATAAGTAGTTCTAAGTGCATACCTATTTGTAGCATTTTTTTTTCTAGGTTTACTTGCAGTCTATAATGAAATCTTGTCCAAAAGCATTTGCTCATTGAAAAATGAAAGATATGATTTTATTTTTTGAAATGATTGCATATTGTAGCTTCCCAAGTGTACATGTTTACTACACTGTTTCAACATTAAAGAAGCAACAACCCAACAAAATATCCATAAATAATCAAAATGAAAGGGAAAACAAATTTCCAGGAATAACCAACCCTGCAGTCAAAATAAGTAAAAGGATAGGAGTATGAACCTCTAATGTAAGTACAGATTGTGCACTGCGAAGATCCCATATACGTGCAGTATGATCATATGACCCTGTAGCCCTGCCAGAAATGTCAACTAGTCAAGATAGTGACGATGTAAAGAGCCCTGTGAGGCATAGCCGATTGGGCTTGAAGACACCAAAATCAAGACAACAAGGAGGGCTATTACCCAAACAAATTAATACCCTTACCAGATGTCTGCACTTGACGGATTTGAGGCACCGCAACGAACATAATCAGTATGTCCTTCTAACTTCAAAGCCACTTCCTGTAGAAAAATTTTGAGTTAAACACCAATTCTTCACTCCATGGCATGTCCACATCATAATTCAATGTAGCAATTATTTGTTTTATCAATATGACTAGTGACAACCTGAGAAGCGACATCCCACCACCTGGCAGTACTATCATCACTGGCAGATAAGACATGCAGCTTGTCGAGAGGAGAATAACGAACCCAATGCACCGCCCTGATGAGGGAAAAACAAAAATATTCATTTGATGATATTCATGTGATTCCTGACTCTGAAAATAACAACTTAATTAAAGCCAGCACTTTGTAGACAACAGAGCTAGAGCTGATTTTTGTTTGCTGATTTAGGTCATGATTTGCTTATGTCAACCTGTCTGGTTTACTATCCTTTGTATGAACAAGTCAGTTTTCTAACATGGTATTGGAGCTCTGATTCAAGGTTTGAGAGAATGAGATATTCATCTTCGAGGTGAAGAAGGTGGTGTCCTTAGCCAGCTCATTTCGATTTTCATCCACAAGGGTGGCAGCTTTGTGGAAGGAGATTCGACGCTACAAGGAGTAGAGCTGTCCTGCATGAGGAGACTACAAAGTCTGCCTCAGTTCTCAGAGATTCCAATCATTGCTATTGATGAACGCTACAAGGGTAGGAAAATTGCTGCAAGGACAATCCATTTTAAAATTGCTGCAAGGACAATCCATTTTAAAAGTACATTACAGCTCGGCAGATTCCTACGATTGTTCATAAAGTTGTCTGTAGGTTCAGGTTGTTAGAGGACAGATTGTTGGACTGCAAAGAGTTTGAAGGTTGTTTGCTGGAAGAACAAGCGGAATAGATCCCTGCCAGTTTGTTCACAAGATCATTGGAAGTTGTTTGCACTACTACAAAGTGTTTGCAGGTTTTGAAAACAAGCTTATTGTTGAACCTGGTCACTACGGACCAGATCCAGAAGGGTGCTCACTTGAGGAGCGTTGTCCATCGCTGAGTGGACAAAAGTGTTTGGAGGAGGAAAACAATCCATTGAAATGGTTTGTTTTAGGTATACATGCCAAGATTGCATGTTGAGGACTGCTGGAGTTCAGTGATCTTTGGAAAAGAAAGTGCTTTGTAGAAAGTTTGCTGAGGAAGTGCGATGGAGAACAAATTGTTTCACAAATTGTACGTCACAGGTTGTGACAGATTGTCAAGGATCAAGTCATCGCTGGAATCTGACTGCTTTTGGAGGAGGTTTGCTATAAGAGTTAAGTGATTGGTAATCACAGGAGATAGCAGATTTGCTATACTACAAGTTTAAAGGTGGAAGTTACAAGAAGTTCAACTTCAGAAGGCCAAGATTGAACAAGGTTGCCAATCAATGTTGGAAGTCATTGCTACACGTGCAAGGAAGCATGCACATGCTCGGATTGCTAGGAAGCAATTGCTGCGTTTCGAAGTAGCAAGTTTATTTATAGAGTCAAAAGTAGAAGATTGTTGCTCTTGTGTGAGTTGATAGGTCATTGCCAGCAAGTTTGCTACAGATTAGAAGTTTACTGCTACATGAGTGGAGGGGTCACTACAAACAGCTGCTGCTGCTAAGATGTCGTTGCAGGTCCAAACTCTCTCCAGGACTTCATCATGGATCTATTCCCTGCAGGTGAAAGTAGCTATGTAGCGAGAGCAAGGTGCTAGTGAATTATTTCAGACCATCAGATTCAAACATTGGGCGAGCCCAGATTTTCAAATCAGATCATAACCAACGAATCATTGTTGCTACATGGAACAGATCATACTGAAAGAGTGGCTGTAAGATGGTTTTTCTTTTGATTTCTTGAATCTATCCAAGTTCATGGCCTGTCATGTGGTAGATCCTGTAGTTTCCAATAAGATTTGGAAGGTAAGGATGCCAATTAGCTTTCGAAAGTCAGCTGGACAGGTCGTTGATTAGCCTGTGAAAATCAACTAGCAAGGCTAAACAAAAGGATTCTCAGAAACTCAATATTAAACCTTCAAGGTGAGAAGGTATGATGAATCTTTGATCTCTACCTTTGTTTATCATCATGGATGATATTGTAGGGAAGATTTGGAAAAAGAGTCTAGATAATTGTTTCATGATGGAGGTGTTTGGATCTCGTAATCGGCAGGAAGATGGACATACACCAGTTGGGAAGTTTGCATATGACTTAATGTCAGGACACTTCTTCATGAATCTATCATAACCGATGATTAAATAGATGTCATGTTGAGGGTGCTTTCTAATTAAAAAGTTGCATTGAGGCAAGTGATTCTAAGAGGGAGGAGATAGTATCAGGTACTTTGTGTGAGAAGGTATTTGAGGAGGAAGTAGTAGATACTGTGTGAGAAAGTATTGCATATCGTATATTTTTCTATTGAGGCTGCTAACCTGATCTTTGGAAGGAAGAGGCAAGATATTTGGTACTGTAGTGACTAGAAGTTTGTACAATGTTCCTTTCCTCCTAATCTGTTGAGCGACAACCTTGCTCTTTTCCTTGATTGTGCGTCGATTATTATCAAACTCAACTATCATTCCCTAATTGACAATAACAGCAACTAAAAGTAAATTTCTTGTAATTCCAAGCACATGCTTTGATGATTTTCTTTTTACTTGAAGATAGTGTCACCATCATTTCACCTTTACCATGAACCAAAGATGCAGGCCACATTCTGAAACGAGATCAAGAACTTCCCATTAGGGTTTCTTGGAACACAAATTTTTCTTGTTTTTTTTTTCAAAAGCTGCCAATATGGGTATCATGTGAAAGAATTTCAAAAGAGCAGTTATGTTGCTGGGTTTCAGATGGTTAACCCCCCAATATCTGCTATTCACTTCAATCAAATACTGAAGCAAATCGTTTTTGCAGATATATTCATTTCCATTCCATTTGATTCAGTATTTTTGCTATTCATTTGGATTGCAGCCAGCAGTTGATCCCCGCCCAATCCGAAAAAAAAATTGCAAATTTTTTTGTGATCCGAGACAACGTCTCTGGTCCCGGATCGCCGGTGATCCAGATCGTTTTTGCAGCAGATCGTCCATGTGGACATTGAGATCGTCACAATTTTTCTTAAGGGCATGAATTCATTTTCGTCTGAGACACAATATGAGATGCTCTTCAATCTACAAATCAAGAATCTTGATACACTCCTTTTTTATCAATTGCACTAAATAGCTAATGATATGATTTCACAAATATCTCCCTGTGCGATGAAGTCTGCTAGATCTCTTACTGCTGATGAAGAATGAATGCCATTACAGCTCCATAACCTGATATGAAGGTGAGATGGATGTAGGTGATGTGGGAGATATGGATGGGGTCTCGGGCTGCTCCTATGCCCAAGAGCCCAAAATTCCTAGGCGCTAGAGGTAGATGGACCCCAATCCAAGTATCGAACCTGACCATCTCGATAAATGGCAAAACAACCTGATGCTTTAGCCTCAAAAATTTTCTTGCGTTCCTGAAAATGAATATAGGTAAGATCCTCATCCAAAAAGATTTGTGTGCCCTTTAGTTTAGGTCTGAGTCTCGGTATTTTGGTCTTTCCTCTTTTGATTTGCAGCGAATAATGAGAGTAGAATTGTCTTTTTTGGTTAAAATGCCTTATCCAATCCATCAGTTTTGAAACTAGCGTAGGCCGAAAGATAACGTCTGAGACAAATAACCCGGCCGAATGGGAATCCCGGAACCATCAAGCTGAAGAAGATGAGTGTGATATAAATGAAGCTTGACCCGTAATGGCTCTAGGTGAGACCACACTGTGCTAATGTAAGCCCTGTTAATCTGTTGAAGGATAAATGCGTGTGTCCCATTCGGGAGATCAAATATAGATAAACACCACATACTCAAAAGGTCAGAAACACACAGGACACCATGTCTCCGCTGAATATAGAGCAACCGGAGAGACGGTAGCAGTAAAAAGGCGACAGCGCATATCAGGATCATGTACATAGTAAATAGAAGAAAACCTCTTGTTACGAGCTCGTAACCAGTGCCGAACCCTAGAGAACACAGATAGGTCAGATACCACAGTCAGGGTCGTGTCCAGCGTACATGACCAACAGGGCAAGACAGTGTGAGTAGTGTGCCCCAGCACGGTCCATAGCCATGGCGGGCCTAACACAGCCTAGGGACCCTGTCAGCAGGATAGGGCCCCCAGTTGGGTCCCGACGTGCAGTCGGCCACGTCAGTGCCACGTGGCCGACACTTGGCAGTAGCATGCTACCAGTCCTCACACTGGGCTAGGAGGGGCTTACTCTATATCAGGGAGTAGGCAAGGTTGGGTGGATCAGTTAGTGTTTGCCCTACTGTGGTGTTAGGATCTATTACACTGGTATCAGAGCCATCTCCATCCTAGGGAGTTCAGGACAGTAGTAGAGAAAGTTATCAGAAGATAGGAAGTGTTTCTCAGATTCTCAGAGAGGAATAGAGGAGGAGGATCGCTGTAGGAGCAGCCTTCAAACTTCTGATTTCCACTGAGAAATCACAGTAGCAAGGAGTCAGATTCCAAGTGTAGGTAACTCGCTGAAAAAACAGCTGTTTCCCACTGAGTTGAGAGGATTCTCTATAGTTTTCCCAGCGAAATTAGAGTAGGAAGAAGCCAGCACCTCCATCGCTGTACAGTCAGAGACCTACATCCGATTTCCAGGGAAAAAGTTACTGGTTCTCAGCGAGTTTGAAGCCAAAAAAGAGGAGCAGGGCCAGCGCTGCCAGTACTTCTGAAAATCTGGTTTTTCAACAAGTTTTTGGGCCCCAACGTCAGAGATTTGGAGCAAGAGGATTCCTATCAGACCAGCGAGCTACTATCATCAAAAAACCGGGAAATTTAGCACCGTTTTGAAGCTTCAAACTGGCATTTTTCGGAACAGCAGGTCTGAAATTTTGGGGAAAAGAGCTGAAAGGGTTCCTCTTCATTCTTTCTTTGGAAGTACAGTCCTCAGAAACAGCTAAGTCATCTTTCCTTTCCCTTGTACAGTTGTAAATTAGTCTTTTAGACTTTTTTCCTTCAGAAGTTAAGGTAGCTCTCTTTCAGTTTCGAAGATGACCACTCCTCAGGGACCTGATCAACCCCAGGAGAGAGGCTTCGACGAACTTGAAACAGAAGCCTTGGCTTACAGAAAAGGGAAGGAACCCATGGAAGTAGAAGAACAGGAACAGTTCGCCGAAGAACTCGACGAACTGGTTACCAAGGAGCAGTTCCTCCAATTGGTAACAGAAGTGGATGAACTGAAGCTGGCATTAGCCAATTTCAAGTCCAGTGTGGACGACTCGTTCGCTGAACTCAAAAACTTGATTTTGAGCTCCGCGAAAGGAAGCCTTCCCTCCACTTCTCAGTTATCCCCTTCTCCACTTCCATCAGTTTCGGGTGAGACTTTACGGTCTCACCCCAGTGTTTTTAAAGATTTAAAGCCTCCTACTTTTAATGGGGAAGAGAAGGATAGAAATGCAGATATTCTACAAACCTTCCTTAGCAAATGGAAGAACATTCATGCTCTTAAACAGACCCCTGACCATTTGCAAGCAATTGAGGCCAGTATTTCTTTAGGGCCTATGGCCTATAAGTGGTGGTTAAATCTCCAGGAGACTGGGCAGACTCCCCGGTCATGGAAAGCTTTTGAAGAAGCTTTCCTAAGAGAATTTCTACCAGAGAATGAACTTGATAGAGCCTGGGAAGCCTGGGAAAGAACAGTAATGGACAAGTCCCTCATCCAATATATCTCGCAGTATCGAGAGGCAATTTTAAAGATTAAAAATATGGATGACTATCAAAAAATCAGGGGATTTGTCCGTGGCCTCAAAGATGAATATAAAGTAGAGGTCCAGAGAAACTCGCCTACTACCCTTGAGCAAGCTCTCAGATATGCTCAAATCTATGATGATTCAGTGGGTAGGAAGAGAGCGAGACAACAACCACTTTCTGAGCAGCTTCCTCAGAAAGACTTTCAATTTAAAAAGAAATTTTTAAAAAGAAAGAAAGAAGATAAATTTAAAGGTGAAGCTCCTCAGAAACGCCCTTCACTCATACAGCCCTTAAAACCAGATGATTTTGAGAAAGCCAAACAAGAACGTTTGTGCTTTGTGTGTATGGGCAAGGGACACACAGTCAGACAGTGTCCCAAGGGGCCTTTCACTAAAAAAGATAAAAAACAAGTTCATCTTGTTCAGACTGTATGTTTCCCCAGTAACTCGGCAGCTTCCGAGATCAAAGTGTATCATGAAGATCATGAACACTGTTGCCAGCTCACCTCTGCAATGCTAGCGAGACCCTTCAGCTTTGGGCCGCATGACCTAGTACGTATGCATGGGAAAGTTGGTAACCAGCCAGTAAGAGTCATGGTTGATGATGGGGCAACCCATAATTTCATCAACCACACCCTGGTTAAAAAGCTTAAACTACCAGAAGTACCTAGTCAGCATAGGTACATAGTTTCATTAGCTAAGGGTGAAGATAAAAAAATATGGGAAACTATGGTAAGTAAGTTAAATCTTGGTATTCAGGGGTACCAAGATCAAATAAACTTTCAGATAATGCACCTGGATCGAACAGACATTGTTCTCGGGAGAGATTGGCTCTACAGTTTAGGACCTTCCCTCCACAGAAACTATCAGGAGAACACCCTCAGCTTTCAGTATAAAGGCCGAGAGATCCAGTTGCATGGGGAGCATGATGTTCCCAACAGCCCTATGGTCTGCAGTTCAGAGCTCTGTCAGCTAATCGAAGACGAAGACCATCAGGTATTCTTATGTGACTTTCAGTTTATTCCTGAAGTTTCTATTTCCAGTTCTATTCAGCAGAAAATCAGTAAATTAGAAACTTTATTGTCTAAATTTAAAGATGTTTTTCCTGAAGATTTGCCACATGGTTTACCACCTAGCAGAGAGGTAGATCATGTAATAAACCTAGTACCAGGTACAGCACCTGTTTCTAAACCTCCGTATCGGGTCAGCCGAACAGAGGATGAAGAAATAACTAGGCAGTTAACAGACTATCTTGGGAAAGGCCAAATTCAGACCAATAGTTCACCATGGGCCTCACCAGTCCTATTGGTGAAAAAGAAAGAGGGGTCTATGCGTCTTTGCGTAGATTACAGAGCCCTCAATAAAGTCACAATTAAGAATAAATACCCTATGCCTCGGGCAGACGAGTTGTTTGATCAACTCGACGGGGCTAAGTTTTTCAGCAAAATAGATCTCAGATCGGGATATCATCAAGTCCGTATAAAATCGGAAGATGTCTCGAAAACAGCTTTTAGGACTCGTCACGGTCATTATGAGTTTAAGGTGATGCCATTTGGGCTCACAAATGCTCCAGCTACCTTTATGACCTTGATGAACAGTGTCCTCAGACCATACTTGGGTAAGTTTGTAGTCGTATTTTTAGATGACATCCTCGTCTACAGCAAAACGAGGAAGGAGCATCTAAAACACCTCAGAAAGGTGTTTCGACTGCTCAGAAAGCATAAGCTTTATGCTAAACAATCCAAGTGTGAATTCTTCGTTGAAGAAGTAGCATATTTGGGTCACATTATCTCTTCAGATGGGATTAAGATGGACCCAAATAAGGTTAAAGCCATACTCAGTTGGCTGAGACCTCAGAATATTTTGGAACTTCAAATCTTTCTTGGTCTGGCGGGATATTACAGACGATTTGTCAAGGAATATGCTCAGATAGCAGTCCCTATGACAAATCTCCTTAAGCGGAAGGGAAAGGAGTTCATTTGGGAGTCCGCACAACAGGAGAGCTTTGATGCTCTCAAAACAGCCTTAGCTACAGCACCAGTCTTAAAAGTCGTCGACCCCAATCAGCCATTTGTGGTCGAAACAGATGCTAGCGACTTTGCAGTAGGCGTTGTGCTAACTCAAGGTGGACGACCAGTTGCGTTCGAGAGTAAAAAACTCGAGCCAGCACAGACTAGGTATAGTGCCTATGAAAAGGAACTCTTTTCTATAGTCCATGCCCTTAAGACTTGGAGGCATTATTTGTATGGTGCCAACTTTGAGGTCCTGACAGACCATGAGAGTCTCAGATACCTTTGCAATCAACCTGAGCTTAGAGGTCGGAAAGCTCGTTGGGCAGAGTTGATGCAAGAGTTTGACATGTCTATCAGATATAGGCGTGGAAAATTCAATACAGTAGCAGATGCCCTTAGCAGAATGCCTATGATAAACGAGCTGAGTTTTACTCAGATTCGTAATGAGTTACTCGAGTCCTTGAGAGGGAAATGCCAGCATGATGCATTCTTCTCTATTATCTGGAACTCAGTCCAGAACAGACAGTTACAGACTCCAGAACCAGTTCCCGGGGCTGGTGCCAGTTCATCCAAGAATACGGCAGCTTCCGTTGAGGATGATGATGAGTCCGAGTATACGTCGTCAGATGACGTTGAGGATTCTGAGCCTGTATTACCCAAGCAAACCCCTGTGGTTGAGGGTCAGTTGACTCAAGGATTCAAATGGAAACAGTATTCCATTCAGGATGAGTACTTGCTCTATAGAGATAGAGTATGTGTCCCCAATTCAGAGGATTATAGGCAGCAGGTCCTATATGAATGTCATGACAATCCTAGCGCGGGACACCCAGGCATACAGAAGACCTATGAGCTTCTTCGTAGGCAATTTTTCTGGCCCAGTATGAAAAAGGACGTCCACCAGTATGTAACTAGTTGCCAGAAATGTCAAGTAAATAAAGTAGAGCGTTTAAAGGCAGGAGGGTTGTTGCATCCCTTAGAAATACCAGCTGGTAAATGGGAGAGTATCTCCATGGATTTTATAGTAGGCCTGCCTAAAACCCAAAAGGGTAATGACGCTATATGGGTCACAGTTGACCGCCTGACCAAAATGGCTCATTTTATTCCGACCAAAACAATCGTTAGAGCTCCAGAGTTAGCGAGGTTGTTTGTAGACGGGCTATTTAAATTGTACGGTCTACCTTCCGGCATAGTCAGCGACCGGGACAGTAAGTTTACTGGAAATTTTTGGAAGGCAGTATTCCATCATCTCCATACTAAACTTAATATGAGTACCACCGACCATCCACAGACGGACGGTCAAACAGAAAGGGTAAATCAAGTGCTGGAGGATATGCTTCGTGCATACGTCAGCAAGAGGCAGACTAATTGGGAGGAGTATCTCTCGATATTAGAGTTTGCTTACAACAGTACCAAACATTCAGCTACGGGATACAGCCCATTTATGCTGATGTACGGTTTTCAGCCACGCTCACCCACAGCTGTAGGGTTTAAACAAGAAAAAGTTGAAGCAGCCAGAAACTTTTTAGAAGACCTAAACCAGCTGATAGAACATGCTAAGCGTAGCATTAGACAATCCCAGGATCGAGCCAGGCATTATGCAGATCCACACAGACGGGATGTGCAGTTCTCCACTGGTGAGAAAGTCTACTTGAGAGTCCCAGTTGACTCTAAAACCCTCAAATCAGGAGTGTGTGCTAAGTTGTCTCCAAGGTATTGTGGTCCCTTTACCATCAGTAGGAGACTAGGCGAGGTCACCTATGAACTAGAACTCCCACACAGCAGTAAGGTTTTTCCAGTTTTTCATGTAAGTCAGTTACGAAAAGCCTTAACCAGATCAGATAATCTGGTAGGGGACAGTGTTCTAGTTCTCCCATTGGATCCTCAACAACCTCCACATGAACCAGAGGAAATTCTAGATAGTAGAGAGACGCAGACTCGTCATACTCTATACCGAGAATATCTGGTTAAGTGGAATGATCAGCCTGTTGAGAATGCCACTTGGGAAAGAGGCAGCGTCCTTCGCAAGATTTTTCCAGACTTTGTCTTAGAGGACCAAGACGGTTCTTAAGGGGGAGGGAGTGTTACGAGCTCGTAACCAGTGCCGAACCCTAGAGAACACAGATAGGTCAGATACCACAGTCAGGGTCGTGTCCAGCGTACATGACCAACAGGGCAAGACAGTGTGAGTAGTGTGCCCCAGCACGGTCCATAGCCATGGCGGGCCTAACACAGCCTAGGGACCCTGTCAACAGGATAGGGCCCCCAGTTGGGTCCCGACGTGCAGTCGGCCACGTCAGTGCCACGTGGCCGACACTTGGCAGTAGCATGCTACCAGTCCTCACACTGGGCTAGGAGGGGCTTACTCTATATCAGGGAGTAGGCAAGGTTGGGTGGATCAGTTAGTGTTTGCCCTACTGTGGTGTTAGGATCTATTACACCTCTCCATCTGGACAAGAGCGGAGTGCCCCTTGCGGAGCCTAGACAGTGCAGCTGGTCTAAAAGTGAGCAGTGGACCAGTAAAAAGGACACCCAGGTATGTATAAGAGGCTACTATCTCTAGTGGCTGCCCATCATAGTAGAACATCGTGTCTCTCATATGCTGTCGATTGGTGTTGTGCACCATGACCTTAGTCTTATCAATGTTCACCATCAAACCCCATGTCTAGCAGAAAGTGTATAAAGCATCAAGGTGTTGTTGAAGCCCAGATGTTGATCTCGACAGTAGTATCACGTCATCTGCATATACTAGAATAGGGATAATCATATCTGCTAACGGACAGCCATCACCATCCTCTTCCCTAATAATCCGCTCAAGATCATCAATGTATAGAGCAAACTTCAAAGAGAGTAGGGGACAAAGGACATCCCTGCTTAACTCCCATTGTAGTATGAACATAAGAGGACCATCCATCACCATCTCGAAAGCAAGCCAACACTCTCTCATATAATGTGATGATAGCAGCAACGATCTCCTGAGAAAAGCCAAGCGATGCTAGGTGCTGGAGTAAAAGGTGTCTCGAAACAGAATCAAAGGGTTTGCGGAAGTCCACAAAGCAACAATAAACCTTCTGCTTCCTGAACTTAGCCTCCTCAACAATACATCTCAGGTTGAATATCTGGTCAACCGTGGAGTAGCCAGTGCGAAAACCCGCCTGTCCCATAGCATGTAACCCCTCTGTCTCTACCTGTAAGCTGATAATAGACTACCAAACTGATCCATATAGCTTGGCCATAGTATGACTGATCATAATAGTGCGGTAGTTGTCTACATTCAAAGGATCCTCGGCTTTAAGGATAGGGTGTAAAAGGTTGGTGCACCAAAATGTGGGGAGACCAAAGATGACAGATTGGTTAAAGATATGGGGGCAATAATGTGAGCAACTGGTTTTAGGAAGTCCATGCTTAGGAGGTCAAAATCAGTGGCTTTATGAGTTTGACCATTTTGAATGGCGTTTTCAACCATGGACGGGGTGAAGAGGGTGAATTCTGAAGGGCGTGGGGAAAGAGAAATGGAAAGAGAGTCTATTGTATAAAGCTTGGTAGCATAATTTAGCCATGACTCTATAGCAATAGGAGCGGGTTTATAAGGGTTTTTAGAGAACATCTGCCAAAAGAAAGAGGAGGATGGGGAGGCAATAGCATCAACAAGTTTTTGTCCCAAGGACTGTAGATAGGCTGTCTTTTTTTTCAAAGTCACTTTGTGATATTCCTTCTGTTTCAAGGCTAGGGTGTGAGGAGAGTGGTATCTAGCGTAAACAACTTGTTTATGCAGTGAGAAGCACTCTGTAGCATACCATCTGTGGGTGCATTTATGGGATGAGAAAGTTTTCGAAGGATTAGGCAGTATTGGCAGATTGCAAAAGAGATTGAGATAAAAAGACAGCTTGTTGGTCCACTGAGGAGGTGAAGGGAAAGTCATGGAGAAAAGTGGGTAGGGACGTGGTGTAAAAGGGAAGACCAGATGGGGAGAAAACCGGGCGATGGTGTCATGGTGATGAGTGGGACGGTGTATCGTGACCGTGGTAATAGGATGTCCAAGGGATAGAAGTAGGAGGGAGTGATCAGAGATGGTAGGAGGTATAATGTGGAAGGTATGAAGAAATGGGATCAAAGCCGGTGATCCAATGAAGTAGTCAACAATACTATGTCCTCCTCCATGTGGGTGACAGGTAGAATAAGGTGATGAAGGCCAGCAAGGAAGGCCATTCAATATGGCTAAGGATGGGCCTCTGCCAAACCAATCAGCTGCTCTCCAAAGTGGGTAGCCGGAGTATCTGCATCCTGTGAGGTCTTGTCAAATCCCATATCTAATGTGTGAACCTGTAGACAGTCACTCTCTGCATGAAACTCTGCCTGCCTAATGCTCGTGCGAGCATTAAAATCCCCTGTTAAAATAATAAGGCCTCGATGTGCAAAGCTGACTATATCATCTGAGAGAGCCTAGAAAGGGTCACCACCAAAATCTGCAAAAGATGATGTCTGCGGTGCAAAGTAACAAACTGCAAGAAAGAGGTCCTGAGAAAGCCCCAAACAATGACCAAAGAACTGAAACCAAATAAACCGTGCAAATGGATCACTTTTCACCATTTTAAAATGAGAACTAAAAACATCTTTGGTGAGACATGCAACCACCTGAACCACGAGAGGTCTTCCCTCTCAAGAAGGGCCGATGCACTGAGTGCCAAGTGCAATCCTGTATGGACGGGAGCGGTCTATATAATGATTCATGAGTCTCTGCTAACAAAAGGATATCACATTTCAGCATGAAAGAATGGAAATCGCCGGCTGAAGAAGATGATAGTATGCCATTATAATTCCAAAAACCAAAACGTAAAGGCTTAGGGGAACTCGGGATGCTCCTTTGCCCGGGAGCCCCGAATCCCTATTGAAAAATCTTGTCAAAAAATTTTGGCTTGCCTTCAATGAAAACCACTTGCTGATTTCTTGCATTTGCATCTTGAATAATTTGTTTCCAAGGCTGGATATTGTTCGAAGTCGTCTCTAAAACATTCTTTTGAGGTTTGAGTTGCACATTCTCTTGTTCAAGCTGCTCCACCCTTTCTTGAAAACCAATGAGATCTCTACGAAGTTTGCCATTCTCGATTTTGAGCTGGCCCATCCTGCCTTTGAGTCCAAAAAGTTCCTGCCAAATAAAGCTGATTTCATAGGCAAACATGCCTTCAACGGATTTGGAAGGGGTATAGTCTGCTGTTGACAACCGATTCAAGAAATCTGAGTGTGGGATCATTGGTATGATAGGTAGGGTAGAAGCTGAGATAGGCAAGACCCCCTCTCCCTCTAAGGATATAGCATTCGCTGTCCCAGCAGGAACAGCGAGATTGTTTGGTTCCGAAATGATGGAGACATGTTCAATTTTTGTCTCCTGTTCAACTCCTGGCTCAGGCAATGTTGCCTGAGTAGTGCGAGATGTAGGGGGGCTAGGGCTCCCTTTGGTCCTCTTTACCATGGCCAGCAGCAGGTTAGCAGCGATGCCCAGGCCAGCACCAGGCCAGAGAGAGAGAGAGAGAGAGAGACTTTGTTAAATTGCAGATGCAAAATTGAGCAAGGTTTGACTGCTTGCTATCAAACCATGACTCCATTTTTTGACATCTAGCTCAAAAACCATCCTAAAAGTCTAACAGCATGATAGGTGTGAAATTGGAAGAATCTACTGAGTATTCTGCAAAGCTAAATAGGTTGCTTGGAAGATGCCAATACATTAATGCATACAACCCAGTACCTTGTATGGCCTTTGAGCTGACGAAGAACTGTGCGGCTATTGACATCAAAGACCTGTGCAACAATACGTGCAATTACATACTTATCACTATTCGGATTAGATAAAGGACTGAAAGTAAATAGACCGATTGAGAAAAGAAACACCATCTTCCCTCTAGCCCTGTCAAGAAGATGCTTGTTTGGATACCAGGTAAAAAAGTTTCACTTTATCAGTCACATTTCCAATAAGCAGTTAATATTGTAGTTATCAAAAGTCTGTAAAGGGGAAGTTAGTGTAAACATTCACAATTGTAAAAAAAAGTAACTCCGAAGTTCTTGACAAAGTTATTCCAGGCCAAATTCCTAAAAACTCATCTATTATAATCCAAATAAAAGGATTTTCAAACAACTCATGCAAAAGAAAAATCCCGTTAACAAAAAGTAGAAAGTTTTCA